>BMAV01019682.1:171857-185196 GCA_019973955.1 Trichonephila inaurata madagascariensis
TATCAGACGTGTGCTACAAAAGCTGAAAGAAGCTAACCTGAAATTAAGCCCATCCAAGTGCCACCTATTCTGGCGTTAAGTCACCTATCTTGGACTCATCATTTCGGCAGAAGGTGTACGAACAGACCCGGATAAGATCTCGGTTGTGAAAGACTGGAACTGCCCGACGAATGTTCACCAGCTTCGGAGTTTCTTGGGCTTATGCACGTATTACCGGAAATTCGTGAAAAATTTCTCAACGATCGCCAGACCACTCCATAAGCTGACCGATGCAAAACAGAAATACATCTGGACGGCTGATTGTAACGCCTTTAACAAGCTTAAGGATGCACTAACATCTGCTCCAATCCTGGCATATCCTGAAATTGGGAAACAATTTATTCTGGATACAGATGCAAGTCATGAGAGTATTGGGGCTGTATTGTCTCAAGAGATAGATGGTCAAGAGCATGTCATCGCCTATTTTAGTAAGTGCTTGTCTAAACCAGAAAGAAATTATTGTGTGACCAGGAAGGAACTGCTTGCTATAGTAAAAGCCGTAGAACACTTTCATCTTTACCTCTATGGTCGAAAGTTCCTGCTGCGAACAGATCATGCCTCATTGACCTGGCTACTGAATTTTAAAAACCCAGAAGGCCAAATAGCTAGGTGGATACAGAGACTACAGGAGTATGACGTGGAAATTCGCCACAGAAAAGGATCAGCACATGGAAATGCGGACGCCCTTTCGAGAAGACCCTGTCCTGAGAGCTGCAAATACTGTTCGAAAATCGAAAAGAAATTTGGCGTAATAGATCCAATAGTCCGCCAAGTTACAACGCCATCAACATCGACATTGGACCCGTGGAGTGATGAGAACATCTGAAAAGATCAACTGGCTGATCCTGAAATAAAACCCATCATAGAATTCAAAGAGTCGTCTGACAAAAAGCCCAGCTGGCAAGACATCGCCCCTTTCCATCCTACAACGAGGCGTTACTGGGCTCTTTGGGACTCTCTCCATCTGAGAAATGGTGTTTTATATCGAAAATGGGAGTCTGACGACGGAAAAACATTCAGGTGGCAATTGATACTCCCAAAGCCAAGAGTTTCAATGGTCCTTAAGGAACTCCATGGCTGTCCAACTGGAGGTCATTTTGGTGTTATGAAGACCTTACAAAAAGTTTGTGAGCGCTTCTACTGGAACAATGTGCGGAGTGACGTGGAAAAGTGTTGTCGCACATGTGATCCCTGTGCTGCACGCAAAGGTCCTAGAAAACGCACTAGAGGAAGACTGCAGCTGTATAATGTGGGAGCGCCTTTCGAACAAATAGCTTTTGACATACTAGGCCCACTTCCTAGATCATCAGATGGCAACAACAACATCCTGGTTGTCATGGACTACTTCACTAAGTGGCCTGAAGCCTATCCTATTCCCGACCAAGAGGCCTTGACTGTTTCAGAGGTTCTAGTTCAACACTGGATCTCACGATTCGGGGTCCCTCTACAGCTGCACTCCGATCAAGGGAGAAATTTCGATTCTGCAGTTTGCAAGAGACTGTGTGAAATACTCGCTATTGACAAAACCAGGACAACAGCTTTGCATCCTCAGTCTGACGGCATGGTAGAGAGGTTCAATCGGACCTCATCCTGAACAGCCTCTCTCTCCTGGTATCCAGTAATCAACAGGACTGGGACAAGAAATTGCCCTTTTTCCTGCTTGCCTACAGGAGTGCCCTTCACGAGACCACCAGCTATTCCCCATCCCAGATGCTCTTCGGACGAGATCTTCGTCTGCCTGCGGATCTTCTGTTCAGCCGACCACCAGATGCTCCCTTGGCGCCTGAGGAGTATGTCGAGAAACTCCAGGCACGGATGGAGGAAATACATCATCTGGCCAGGAAAAGAATCGGCTTGGCTTCCAAGAAGATGAAGACCCGATACGAAGCAAGAGCAACCGGACACGACTTTCACGAAGGCGACAAAGTGTGGTTATGGAATCCGAAACGTCGCAAAGGACTCTCCAAAGCTGCTCCTAAAGAACTGTTTATTTTCTTTGTGATTGTTTTGCATAAAATCCTCGAACCCTCGGATCTACGTAACAATATAAATCCAAGAAGCTGTTCAGGATATTAGTATGAGATGCATAATTTTATGTAAAATCGCATAATCTATTATCAGACTTCCGTGATGTTTTTTCATCCATCAACGAAAGGATAAGTTAATGTACCACAAATAACAGTTTTTTTCTATTAAACAGCCAAATATGATTTGGTTTCAGTTTTTATTATTTTTTTCTCAGAGTATAATTAAAAAAAATTGTGCCATACTAAAGTGCCATGGCAGAGTGGTTGAAAATCACTGTTATACTCCTATATTAAATGTATTATGAACTTTCAACAAACTTATTTTATTTTATAACCCATTATTCATATAGCGTAGCCTTATAATTAACAAATTACAACCATTTAAAACCTTGCTTTGTAAATCTACACTATAATATATTTGATTTCAACACATATACTGTTACTTAATACAAATCATATGCATATAATGAATTATCTTAAGCAATATATTTACAAAAACTTTCAAGATAAGTTCATATATGCAAAGAATTGTGCATTATTAATGAATATTTTTTTCGATTAAAACTGAATGGATGATCATCATCCAATGTTATGCGTATTTAGAAAGCCATACATGGTTGATAAATTCATACTACCAAAATTTAAAGGTAGCAATAAATTTGCAGATTCGGTGTTATCTCAATGGCTACTTATATGGAATTTAGTCTATAATAAAATGTTTACTTTAAGCAAGAAAATTTAAAGTGTGAAAAATGCAAGCATTGAGAAGAACCAAATGCAAATTATTAATATGCCAGCATTCATCCATTCTCCAACTAGTACTTTGCATGTAGAAGCTATATGAATGTATGATGCCGTATTTACTCGAATCCAAGCTGCACAATTTTTCCAGAGTTGATGTTACTGAAAATCGGTGCGGTTTAGTTGGATAGGAAAAAATTGAGTTTCCACCACTTTCAAAAAGAAAAATGTAGCAGTCCATTCTGGCCACCTGCATTGACAACTGACTTATCCCATTCCGACGTTTATCTCCAGTATTCAGTCTATCATAAACACTGCTGTCTGCTCATATTTTGGAAATTTTTTTTGTATATGCTTTATTTTAATCCCCTAAACGTCAAAGATATCGGTAATAGCATCAAGACAAGTTCACTATGACGCAAGTATGAAAAGGGAGGCAACAGAGCAGTGGCCAAAGAAAATTTGATACGGATGGAACAAATATATGTCAATAGCGTAAATAGAATAACAATTTTTGCTTGTAAATGTTCAATAGTCTTTAATAATTCTTTTGCATTCCTCTATAAAACATTCCTTAAAAAAACGTTGCATAACAAATGTATGGGATGGCATGGAAAATGACACTATGTGGGAAAAGGGTGAAGCTGGCACCAATTCCGATGTCAGCTGTGACACAGGGAGTGACCAATCATTTTCCAAGCACGATACCGACGGTTAATATGGGTTCATGTATGGATTTGAAAGATTTAAATACTGGTAAAATGAATAAATTATTAACTTTTTATTTCTCAAAAACGTGTAGAGAATAGGGGATGCAGCTTAGAATCAATGATAACATTTTTTCACAAGAACATGTTGAGAATTTGGGGTGCGGTTAGATTCGAGTACATACGGTATGTCTTAAAAAGTAGTTATGAAATTTTAAATGTGATTTATTCAAGAACAGCTGAAAGAGTGCTCCTAATGTTACTTTATGGCTTCAAAAATAATCTGCCAAACGTCTCTTTAACAACTTTTTTAAATTCTTACCAAATATTTTACAAAAGAATACTTCCAGCCCTAAACACATTAGTGTTGTTTACAACACTTTCAAACTCAAATGCTTATTAGTTGCTGTATATAATTATCTTATCAGTATTAACTGATGTTTATATCATTATTTAGAAGGAGGAAGTTTATTAATTAAATATATATGTTCCATTTCTTAACATTAACTTGTCTTGGAAATAGGTATTTTAAAAGCTTTTAAATTTTAACGATCATAAGTAGCAAATCTAGAGTCATCTGAAGTAATGTGTATTTCCTTATACATTTGAATTCAAAGTATTAAAATGAAAAATAAAGTACATAGTAGTTAGAGGCACACTTATACTTTGGTAGAAATGAATGCTTGATAATTTGAAGTGTAGTAACACATAATTTATAGAGGAGAAATACACACACACACCAGAATATGCAAAAAATAGTACAACTCATTTAAATGGAAAGAACTAAGAAAAATCAATATTTAATTGCCTCTCTGTTAGCCTTGATGTCAAATACATGATTGCTGCAATCTTAATTTTTACTGGTAATTGCTCACTCATTTCATGCTTTCCATAAGCTCATTTTTCTTTTCGAGCAAATGAAGAAGCACCTTTAAGGTCCCACATAATCTCCATTGGCTCCACTTAAACAGGGCAAATGGATTTGTAAAGGAAATAATTTTATTGTTTTTCAGTCAAGCAATGGTGACCTTTGATAAGATGCTGTCTTGTTGGAAGGCAATCATCCTCAAATATATTATGTTGATTGGGGTTCGAGGATTTTATGTAAATCAGTCACAAAGAACAAGACAGTTATTTAAGAGCGATGAGAATTTATTGTCGAAAACTCAATCCTTGAAATACAGGATTCAGCAGCAATATTCACAAAATAAATCTCACAGGTCTTCACACCTTCAACAGCACTCAGACACAATTATCAGTGTCTAAAACACAAGTATGTAAACTATTATTCACAAGCACAGCCGAGCCAATCGGTATCACGGTTAAGGCAAATTTACGAATCGCTAGTCAAAACAAGACTCACTAATCGCTCGTTGAAACAAGACCGACTCGTTTCGGCGAGCATCTCTATTTATAGGCCCGGATATCCTTCGAGAAAAATCCGCTTGCGTCAGAGATCGTGTAATTAGTGGATTTCTCTATTAATTTCTAGAAGAATCCACAAGGTTCTGAACTCGCCGACATAGTCGCCTACAATGATGCCAACTTGGCTCTATCGCCAAGTTCCCATTAAATCACCATTATAACGTAAGGGATGGCATTGCTTATGAATATTACAATTTTAAAATAAATTTAACAAATATAAATGCTTTACACATCCAAATACAAATTATTTAACTATTTTACACAAAATTCGTAACAATATCATTCAATGATGGAATTATAAGGT
Source organism: Trichonephila inaurata madagascariensis (assembly GCA_019973955.1). Classification (NCBI taxonomy): domain Eukaryota; kingdom Metazoa; phylum Arthropoda; class Arachnida; order Araneae; family Nephilidae; genus Trichonephila; species Trichonephila inaurata. The sequence continues at coordinate 177,101 of BMAV01019682.1, forward strand.
ACTTAAGTACATCTACGTATATTTCGGAATTTATTCTTCCTGAATAAAATACGTAGCATTTCCAAGTTCTCAACACACATATATTCCAATGTCATCCGTGGCGTTTAATTTCATCGACCATTTCAAGCAATCTGTATCAAGAGCTTTTTCTTCATGTCACTATAAACATTGATTAATTACTAAGTAACTAATAAAAAGAGTATTATTTCAAATACTGAATACCCCAATACAATATATCCTTGCACTTCTGCACCCTTTGCTTGAAAATAGCGACTTTCTCTTGGGTAATCATGATTGAAAGTCTAGTTTATAGCAATCACAGTGCATTAGATCTTGTGGTATGCTTCTACTCATTCTAACTTAAACAAATCTCAGGCTGAAAGTGTTTCCTCATGGTACATTTAAGCAAACTCTCTTATTTGTTTCCAACCAGTACGTGCATGATTATTTTTAAAATTTGAATTCTTAAAATAATCTTTTAAGAATTTTACATACAGTTCCATGAGAGCCATTATTTTTTTCAGCAATCAATCTCCCTCACTGCTTAGAGTTACAGTTGTAGTCTTGGAATAATCTATGTTTCATGTGGCCTATTTTTAAATTTCAATTTTCAAACAGACATAGGTGTATTAGTTATACAGAGGCACAATTTATGCAAATTTCCTCATTAACACTGATCAACTATAGAATTTTACGAATACTATTAATATTTTGTTACTGCCTATGGGAATGTTTAATTTTCGAATTATTTCAATATCATTTTTTTTATAAAATCTATACATTTTCTGGACATGTATGAATAATATATGGCAACTTATAGAGAACACTTTGTTTTTGTTCACATTTTTTTTAAAATTATTTTTTTACATTTTCATTTCATTTTACATTCATCGTGCATTTATTAAGACAATGCATTGTCCTTTTGGATTATTCTACTATTTTGAATAGGAGTAGTAATTAAAACCCACATGAAACTTTTCAAAATAAACACAATTCTCTAACTGAATCATATAAACTAAAGGTTAGAGCAGGGATGTCAAACACATGACCCACCAGTATGTAAGTTGCAGTCCGTCAACTCTTTTCAAAAATCAGTTTTTTCATTTTGAAATTTATTTGAGGTGAACCTTTTAAACATATAAATCAACAATATATTTGCTGTTACCTGTTCTTGTTTTAAAAGAAATCCTTTTTGATAATAGAAAAGGCCTTTAGATTAAAAAAATATTTTTATATTTTATTAAATTCTGAAATATATTATGCATATTCTTATGGATGGTACACTGATTCTTCATGTGCGGGAGCGTTCTATCAGCAAGAGGCAGTCAGAGATCTTTTCAAAGTTTAAAAAAATATTCAAGACAGATAAGATAAGGAACAGTGTATACATATTCATTTGCGAATAAAAGGGGATTTCGTTTTTTAATCATATTAAGCTAAAAAGTTATTTAATAAACAATGTAATAAAATTTGAACAATGAGTAAAGAAAGATCAATTCAAGAGGAACATCGTTATTTTTTAGAAAATTGGAAATGCGATATTTTCTGTGTCCAAAACAAGATTAAAATATGCTTGACATCTAAAAATTCCCTTCCAGTTGCTGAGGAACATAATCTTAAAAAAAAGTCATAATGACACAAATCACGAAGCAAACTATGGACCAATACTTTGCAAAATTTCTTGAAGAGAAGTCCGAATTGAAATCAATTCTTCAAAAACAATACTCATTAATTTGAGGCAGACTATACAAATGCTGTAAAAATATATTATCACATTTAATCATACAAGCAAATTGAAATCATTTACCAAAAGGGAATTAATAAGTAAATGTTTATTTAAAACCACAGTAAATATTATGTCCAGCACAAATAAAATCAAAAGTGTAAGTTTAAGTGGAAATATTGTAGCTACCAGAATTGATGAAATAAACGAGAATTTGAGAAATAAGCATAATTCTCTATAATATCAATTCTCTATAATATCTGGTATTTCAAATGTACTTGTAGATGTTTTGAAGAAACATAAGTTACCATTGGAAAAGTTGGTTTGTCTTGTATGATGATGCATCTACCATGACTGGTATTACTAAAGGAGTTGTTGCAAGATTAAAAGAAATATGCAATCATGGTAATAATAATTCGAACAGTTTCATTGTATTATTCACCAGCAGGTATTGTGCTCCAAAGTGTTAAATATAGGACATGCTTCAAAAATTGCTACCAAAAATTGTAAATTATATTAGAGAGCATAAGACTTAATCATTGTCAATTTGCTTCATTTCTGGAAGATAAAGAAAGTGAGTACAGCGATCCACCATATTATATGGAAGTGCAATGGTTTTCAAATCATAAAGTGTTAAAATGATTCTTCAACTTGCTGGATGAAATTACAAACTTATGGGAAACAAAAATTATAAATGTGCTGAATTAAAAGATGAACAATGGATAATGGACCTGGCCTTCTCAGTTGATATTACAGGTCATCTTAATCGACTTAATTTTAAACTTTAAGGCGAAAATAGAGTTGTTACAACTCTATTTGATACTTTTAAAACTTATTACTTTGGCGAAAATAAATAGAAAAATAAAACTTGTCTCTGTTTCAAACCTGTCAATATCTATTGATTAAATCCCATCAATTAGTTTACTGAATATGCTGTGAAATGGAGTAATAGATGGAAGATTTTCTGATTTTAAAAGCTGTCGGTTACAGTTTCGGACTTTTACTTGACCTGTAACTATCGATATTAGAATTGTTGATGAAAGCTTATACACAAGATAAATTGAAATCCAATGTGATTCTTTGTTGAAGCAAAGACCTATGAAAGTTGGAATTCTAGATTTTTATACATATTTCTAAGGGAGCAGATCAGTTTCCCAAAATTTATGGCTTGTTATGTGAATGATGGTTATGTTTTTTTAAAATTTTTTTTTTATTGAAAACAATTATAAAATCCCCGTGCACCACAAAGTATCACATGGGAATGGTTATGTTTGGAAGCACTTATTTAAGCGGTCAATTATTGTATTTAATGCAAAATAGCTAAAATTCAGAAAGGTCAAGATCAACTAATCAACATTTATCATCAATTTAAAAAACTGCATCAGGTCAATACTTTCAATTGATGACTTGCTTTGTGAAGAAAATTATGTCAAATATCTTCTAAATAATATTGTTAAATACAATTCCTTACTATAATTTTTTAAAATAAAGAATGTAAAATATTTATAGTTTATGTTTAAAAAAATAACATGAAATATAAAAATACGTACGTATAATATACAATATACCAAGTCTAATAAATGCATAATACATTATAAAAATCGTATTTTATTGATTTTTTGAAGATTGAAAACATGCGGCCCCAACTTACAATAAAATAGACCCTGTGGCCCATAATATCATACAAGTTTGACATGCCTGGGTCAGAGGAACAAATAACTTTGATAAGCCCTTCATCCTGAAATAAAATTTTTTTTTCCATTTCTCCTGCTGTTGTTGGTGTGTCTTTCCCAAAGGGAAGGAAGGACAGTTGTCAGAGCATGAGACATATTGGACTTCTATAAGATAAATGGTGACACCACCCATCTCCATATCCACAATTCAGGCATGAGCTGTAGGGGAGGGAAATATTCTCCAGCACCCTGCACCCGTTTTTTCTGCTGCGACTGCCCACAAGACTTTTGGACTCATTGATTTAACAAGCACATATTCTGTGTGTACTTGGAAGGATATATGGTTGCATCGGGCATCAAACCCAGGCATTCCGGTTTGGAGTCCAATGCTCTAACCCTATTTCTCCCAAAATTCATATCTTAATGCAGTTTCTTCATTAACATATTAGTACTAAACTTAAATACTTTTTAGTGTTTCATGCATCTTTAACTTTTCTTTGGTGTTCTACAGACTTGAGATATTGGTGAAAACATTGAATTTAATAAAAATTAAATGAAACAATCAGCATTCCAAGAATTGTACTGAGACATTTTTGAGAAATTTTATCAGTTAGATATTTTTGAGTAACTTTAAACAATATGAATCCTGACTTTTGGGTATTTATTTTTATTTTTAGAGAGGGTAACACTTCTGAAAATTTTAACAAATTTTGCATTATGGCTTTTTTTAAACCACATTTTTTCTCTTTAAAACTGGATGATTTATTTGCTGATTAGAAAACAGGATATATTTTCAAATACAAGAGAATGTATACATATGAACACAAATTGTACTACAAAGAAAATCAAAAATTAATAACTTACTGTATTAAAGGCACCAACAAGTTTTAAATTCTGGTCATATGGTTGAACATTATTTTGTTTTCCACTCTGACGTTGTGAGAACCATAAAACATATGCATACTGTAATTTGTGTTCATCCTCTTCAGGATCAGACAATTCAACATAGTCTAGCTGTAGGAAGAAAAATATTACATATTATTCTATTTAGTAGAAACGAAAAATATGGAAAAAAATTAAACAAAAGTGCATTCATTCAAAGGTAAAAATGTAGTGTTGAATAATTTGATTTTGAGAGCCAAGATATTAACAAAACAAAACTAAACAGTTTAACCAAATATATAATTCAATTTATCCAAGGCTTCTGACAAACATATTAAAAGGGGAGAGGGAAAGAAAAGAAAAATTGGCTACAGAATTGTAATAGTAACATAATTTACAATAGAGTTAAAATATTCACAAACATACATGTAAAACAAAATACTCACATAAGTGAACCTATTGATTATTATTTGGTCATGTAAAATGAAATGTTGGGTTATTGAGAAAATAAAATTGATTTTTAAATTCAAATAGGTATTTAAAATTAATTTTTTGGCACAGTATAGTACATAGAATACAATTAGCATGAAACGTAATGATCTTTTAATAAGTTTTCTTGCAATTATTGTAAAAAACTCACAGCATACCAAATACATTTGAATAAAGTATACAAATCTTGGTATAACAATATTATGTATTCCAGTGGGAAAACTAATTTTATTGAGGTCAATCACTGCAAAGGCCTAATTTTACAGGTATGTACGTTTTTAGACTTGTCTGAATATTTCAGAAAAGTCATTCTTTTTAACAAATTTGTATTTATAAGAGTTTAGATATATTCGAAATGCATAGAATGAAAGTGTAACTTAGCATTATGTCCTATACACATATCTTTGGGATAATGTTAATTGCATGGTGTGCGATGTCAGAGCCGGCTCTAGCAGATGTGAAACCCTGGACAAAAATGAAAAATGCCGCCCCCCTCTTTCCAAAGCAAAAAATTATAATTAAAAAAGATAAATTTTTCACATATATTAACACCTATTAAACTTAAATAATTCTTTCGAAAAAACAGGCAGCATATATATAAAAAAGGCAAAGGCATAAAAAAGGTAGCATATATATATTCGAAATTAAGGACATTATAATTACTTGCTATTATTTGAACTGAGTAAAATGTAAGAGAAGGAATCTCTCTTTTCAACAAGTCAATTTTTTCGAGATATGAGTCTACTGATGGTAGGAATCACAAATGCTTATAGTAACTACACACAAAAAACTAAAATAAAATATCTTCTGTGGCTCCCTATCTACCAGAAACTCTTATTACCCCTGTCCACTGATGGATAGCTGACACCGGACATCGTATAGGGGCAAAGAATGTCCATTGTGATCACACACCTGGATGGGGATAAAGTTACTTGTGAAAGATATGTAAACATATCAATTTCAAGATTTAACATTTACTTCCGCCTCGTAAACTTCAAGTTTCAACATAAAAGAAAACCGATATTTAAAATATAGAGTACAAAATAAGGAAATAAGATACATTTAATGAAATACCAAAAAAAAAAAATTCACACACAATAATATTCAGAAAATATATCAAATTTTTTTGTAACAAAAAAAAAAATATTTTTCAAATTCGATCCAAATGCCGCCCCGGACAGGGGTCCAGCCCTAGAGCCACCCCTGGTGATGTATTAATAAGTTGATAAAGATACAGTTAAAGATTTAGCCAATTTCCTGTATATAGGTCATTTCATTTCTTAAATTATTAGAGAAAATTTAAAAAAATATTTTTTTAATTAAGTTTAGGAGATACATCTTATTGTTTGGAAATAAAAGAACAAAGCTTTGACAGAGAATGGATTAATCAAAATGTGCATAATTCGTTTGAACATATTTTTGCCAAAGCATTTCCCACATACTAATTTTTTATTAAAAAAAAAAAAGAAAAAAAGTGCTTTAGAAGATACAAAATTTGAAAAAGATATTTTAACCTCAGTTTTATAATGAAAAGTATTATTTTATGCTTCAAGCAGCAAAATAAAAGTTATTCACAGGTGGGCATAGAGGCTGCAGCAGTTAGATCCGGTAGCCTAATTTGTAAAGCCTTTAAATGGTCATTTGTGCTACATGGGACCGTGAATTATTATGGAGGAGGATGGGACCATGCCTGTTGATTAATACAAGGTACAATTGGTCAAATTTTTATGCATTTCTTCAATTTGATAGCTCTTTATAACTCTAAATCCACTTGATTTAATAGTCATTTGAAAAGAATTTTGGTTCCCAATTATTCTTTTAAAAAAATAACCCTTTGAATGATTTACACATAATCTTATTCAGAAAAAGCAACCCAAATGCATGCTTTTTCAAAAACAATTTTAAGCGATCTAGATGCACTTCAACCTAGTCTATAATACTTAATTTTTATAAAATGCTTTACCTAAGAATTTATATTTTATAAAGGTAACAATTTTCCTTTTCACATACCTGGGTTTAAAATTTGGTTTAGGAGTACAAGGTTTGTTTGAATCATGTCATAATAGAATTGACAAATGGAGTATATTCATGACAAATCTCTCAATTTTTAATTATGATCAAATAAGGAGCATGGAACCTCTGTGTTTCACCCGTACACTTCTCATAATGGAACTTTGAACATATTTCACTCATATTTAACAAGTAGCAGTTACAATAATTTCATGCAACAGTTTTAAGACATTACAACTTGAATGAACAACTGAACTTGAACACTGCTACCCATGAAGATTGCCCCTTAATCTTATTGTTGTGGCCTAGATATAAGGCTTCATAATGCCACAATGTGCTTTAAATTTTAAAGTATCACAATAAACATTTAAATAGCTTATTTTCTCAATTTTTAAAATAATTTAGTTCAACACTGAACTAGAATTGAAAAAAAGCTACATTTATCTTTTCATGATTGAGGCAATATCAAATTTATAATGCATGGATTCCTCCCTTCTACCAAACCTTTTAATTACACAAGATCCTTCTGCAGGAACTTTTGCCATTACTATAGAAAGTTGGATTTTACCAATTAGATTGTCTCACAATGATATCTATCTATATATATATCTTTATTTTATTTTTTTAAATTAATGTCATACTCTAAAGCAATTCAATGGCTGTTGGTGACAGGCCTCATCATTTTGATAATCTGTCAAATGATGAGGACAACACTTCAGTTGCTAGAATACTCTATGAACTTCCACACCATGACAATGCGTGGACTAAGCCAAAACTAATTTAATGTGTATTAGCCCCTTTGTGATGGATCTCTATTCATGTACCTTCCTCTAGGGAAATCTTTGGGCTATCAATTCACAATCAACCTTTTTGAAGAAGAAACCATGATATGAAGTTCACACCAAGGTTTTCTAGCTAGATACAGAGGAGGGAAAGAAAGCCAAAAGTCGGGTGAGATTGCTACTGATAAGGTATCACTACAAAATTATTGTGTAATTCAAATATTTAATAGAGGAAAGATTTAAAGAAACGATTGCTCACTATGGTTGAATTATTATATTAAGTGGGATAATAGATTTGATCCTATTAAGATTCGATTTGATACTCTTAATAATTTGTGTATTTCGCTGTTGTTCCATTTATATTGCTAGCTTTAGGACATTCTCTTCTTATTGATATTAATTGAATCCGTGCAGCTATTTTGCGAGATCAATAAATAGATTGATAGGATTATGGCTAGCGTTTCTTCCCTTCCTCTCACACATCTAGGAGTCCAAGAGAGGGAATCGTCTCTCACACCTTTACGTGGCAGGTCTTCA
>BMAV01019682.1:185296-203179 GCA_019973955.1 Trichonephila inaurata madagascariensis
GGGGAAAGCAGGTGTTCTAGGGGGCCCAAAGCCTGACTAACACCAAGTATGTATCTAGGCTTGAGGCCCAAAAACCTGACTTTGCAGGGGGCCCTAATATTTTATGTTATGCCACTGTTTTCAATGGAACCAGGACTTGAACCCAATAATCCACAATGTTGGCCAGAAGTATCAACCATGACCACCAAGATGAGCTGAGAAGCTCTTTTTTTTAAACTCATATTGAAATAGCTAAATGCAAATAAATGCATATAGTTTGACCTCTTGAATAAATAGATATAAGTATAAATAAGAAGTTTATTTTGAAATACACAAGAAATAAACATTTTAGAAGGTTTATTTCAGGCAATGAAAAACCTTTTACCAAAATTTATATTCAGAATTTCATGTCATTTTTTATGTTGATATTGATCATAGCTTTTGTTATTTCAAAAAATTTAAAGAAAAATAGTCAATTATTTTCAAATGTGTCACGCAGGCACTTTCAAGATGCTATCATAATTGCATAAAATCACTCAAATGTGAAAACTTACGTACTGTTTAATAATAACACCACATCAATTACAAACATACGTTTTATTTATGACAATTTTCAAAATGATAATTGTAACAAAATTTTTCTTTTACATTTGAATATACTCATTTGAACAAACACAATACAAAGTACAAATATTCAAATTCATTGATTTCACCTTCTGAAAGTGTGCAATCACCTTTCCATCAGTTACATATCTCATTAAAAAAAATCTGAATCTGGCAATGATGTAAGCCAACATTATAAAATTGCTAGTGCAGAGGAAAAAATTCCTGAATTACAGAAAAGACCAAAAGAAAATATGAGAACCTCGATGAGAAAATAACTAGTTTATATTACTTGAAGATAGTAGGTTTATGAAAAATCTGGAAAAAAAAATGTACTTGCTCTTTTAAAAGTACACAGTCCAGTCACATTAACCCATTATTTACCATTGTCCCTTTTTTGGGATGCTTGTTTTTTATTTATTTCTACCTAAATAGAGGAACTTTTAACTTTATAATTGTTGTACCTGACTGCTATAAAAGTTACAAAATCAATAATTAGTTTAATGTTGAAAAATGAATTAACACATTTTTTAAGTTTTGGACTTGGCAGCAGTGTAAGCTTGCTGGTAGGGGCTATACAGCAATTGAGAGAAATATTTTTTTATATGGATATGTTTGTATGAATATACAAATGTCCCCATGCAACATTTAGTTGATTCTACAACTCCTGAGGAAAGTGCAAGATCAAATTATTTTATGCCTCACAATAATGGGAAAATGGCATATTACAATATCATTTTACTGTTGGTATCTAAATGGAAAAAAATGGTGGAATAAGGTCAAAGGAATGGTGGTAGCCATTTTTCACGTAGATGATTCAATATTTTTGTGGTAAACACATGGTGTGCATACCAAATTGTTACTCCAGATGAAAAGCTCTTGCGTTTGGTTGTTCGATGGAAAATAGTGCTTTTGTACTTCTCAAAGAAATCAGGATCAACGTCAAGAACTTCAAGGAAACAAACTGATGGGAGGATGGGTTAGCAGATGTACGACTTGTTATAGGAAATCACTTCATTGTGCCAACTAAAACACAGAAGCAACGTGCATACTCTAAGAAAAAAAATGATGGAAATGTGTGATAGGTGTAATGTTGGTTTCCATGACAAGTGTTTTGTTTTGTTCTACACACCACAGAAAGACAAAAACATCACAAACTGAATTTATTTTGTCTCCCATTGTGCTTATTACAGTTTCTTGCAATACCAATAACATTGTTAATTTTGATAGCATATTTGGGCAATGTCCCAAAAAAGGGACGATCTGTAGTTTCTATACCATGGCACAAAGAAACTTGAAAACAGTTTTGCCTTTCATATTTCATTCATGCTATATTAATATATTTTGTTTTAAAAAAATTAAAGAATAGTTTTACCATATAATGGGTTGACCACCACATACTTTTGACCTTAAATAACCAATCACAGAAGGCAGCACAGTGTAGTTGAGCATACATAAAGGGTGTATGAGGGCTTCGGAAAACATTGCAATTGTTGGAGTAATGCAGAAACAGTGATTAACCTGATATCCAAAAGGCCATGATTATTGGCTTTTGGGCCAAGGGTGGAAGCATTTCCAAAATGGCTAAGTTTGTGAATTGTTCGTTTGCTGTGTGGTATATGTATACCATGCATGGCACAATGGGACTGCTTGAAATCAGCGATGTGGCAAATGTGGTGTACCATGGGCCATAGATGACAGAAGTGAATGACAGCTGTGGAGATGCGTTTGGGCAGATAGACATGCTACTGTCGAACAACTGAGCACCCAGATGAGCCAAGGGGCTACCAACAGTGTCTTTCAAACTACTGTTCAGCGAATGTTGCTGTGTCTGGGCCTCTGAAGCAAACGCCTGGTTCATGCACCCGTGCTGACTGCTGTTCATTGGCAATGAAGGCTGGAATTTGCACATTAATACCCCAACTGAATGTTCACTGAGTGGCAACAGGTAGCATTTTTCGTATATGGCATGAAACTTCTGAAAGCAGACATCCTGCAACATTGCCAGAACAGCGCAGTCCGGTGGTGGGAGCATTATGGTCTAGGGAATATTTTCCTGGGTTCACTCATCACTGTGGAAGGTACGATGGATCAATACAAGTACGTATCTGTCTTTATAGACCATGTCCTACCCTATATGTGCATTGTTTTTTTTTAGGATGCTGACATCTACCAGATGGACAGTGTAAAGTGTCATAAGGCTGGCAGTGTAAGTGCATGGTTTGAAGAGCACCAGGATGAGGTTATCGTTCTCCCTTGAAGAGCAAACTCATGATTTAAACAAAATCGAGAATCTGCGAGACCATCTCGATTGGGTTGTTCACTCCATGGATTCTCAGTTGTATAATCTAGCACAGCTAGCCATGCCCCTGGAGTCGACATGGTTCAACATCCCAGTGAACACTTTCAGGAACCTAATTGACTCTCTTCCTGCATGTGTCACAGCAGTCTGCTCTGCAAAAGGTGGTTAATCTGGCTTTTGACAGGTGGTCACATTAATATGAATGGACTGTGTACAAGATGTTTGATCCACCTCTCTTACTCTAAATACCAATTTACTTGCAGAATTTCTCTTCTTTACAGTAAAGAACCTTTTAAAAGCTCTAAAACTAATGAAACTGGTTGGATGCTCAGTGAATTCTCAATCATAATACTTTAAAGTAATGCAAATGTTATTAGTAACAGCCTTGTAATTTCAAACCTCAGTCAAGTGACATGGATGACACCTGAGCTCTGGCACTCCACTCTCAAAACTTCTACAGCAAATCAGTGTAAGGATTTCGAGCCTTGACAGATTTAATAAACATCAGCCTCTAGATGACAAGTCTTCAGTGGCACTTCTCTTTAAATAACTAGAGCTAGTCAGTGAAATATTGTTTTACCTAGAAAAAAAGCATGCATATTCCATAAAAAGAGTAATACAAGTGTCCCTTTTTAGGTTAGCATAAAATTTGATTAACTGCATAAAATATCAAACATAAATGTACTCGATACAGGAAATGAAAATGCTTCTTTATCTTTTATTTAAATCTTAGAAATCTTTCACCACTAACTAATAACAGAAAATTACATATAAACCTCTGCTATATCATCCCATTTTTTAGATGCACTGATTGTAGTTAACAATAAATTACATGTACAGACAAGATGCAAAGCAACTATTTTTTTATAAGGCATTCTACATTCCAAGGCACTGAAGTCAATAAAGCAAATAAGACTTACAGAAAAAAAGTCAGTTAAGACAGAAAAAAAAACCCACCAGTACTTGAAATATGATATATGGGTATGAGTGTTTTAAAGGAATAGTCTCAGAAAAAGTACTCAATGGGGAAAATTGCATCTAACTCATTTTTAGATTGTTTTATGAGTTAGGAATTTTCAGGAGATGCAGTAAAACCTTCAAAACACCAACAGGAATCTATTACATTAATGCCTCTTGGATATTAATGTACATACAATGTTAAATGTCTAAAAAATTGTACATAAATAAACAATTCAGCTTTTATTGTAAAACAGATATTTTGAAGATACCAAAATAAAGTCTGAAAGAATGATAAATTACCTAAAACAAATTTTATTACACATTCCTGCTATGTACACTCTAACAATTATTATTAACCACAGAATACATTCATTTGAATGTTTTAAATAAAACATTATGCAAGATGAAATATAGTTAATACAGCCTAAAAATTGAGAAATCAATAAATTTTTCAGTTTATGAATAAAATAATATAAGTAAACTACAATATGTTAATTTAAAAATTACATTAAAATAAAATTGAAGAATTCTAAAACTTTGTCAATGTTAAGCAAACATTATAAAAATACCTGTCCATTAGGATATCCATTCTGAGGTGGAGGGGAAGAAGGTGGAGATTGCTTTCCTGATGCAGCAATTGCACTTTTCAAGCTGCAATACAAAACAAAAAACTAAAATTATCCCAACTCATTAGAACAATCCATTCAACAATATCATTTGATTAAAAATATTAACAAGACCCCAGAAAATTTAAGCAAACATAATTTATTGCTGATAACCTTTTAAATTTCTGGAACAAGATTGTTTTTTTTTTATTACACTATACTTAATTTTTTTTTTTTACAAAATTTATTGAATTATCTCCCATTTAACTTAAAATTATTCTTTAGAATCTATTTTTTGGAACAATGAATCTGGTAGGAGTTTTTCTCTGAATACCTTTTTCAAAAATTTAATTTCCCTTTGCTGTTCATTCATTAAAAATTAAAAATCAAGCAACATTTCATAGTAACTCTTCATGTCAATTCCAATATGACTTATAAACAAAAAACACTGGATTTAAATATAAAAAGAAAGCAGCATTATCTCTATAATAACACACAAAGTTTGAGCTGGTAAAACAAGCCATAATGAAATCTCCCCGTTTGAAATATTTTAATGGAAACAAGGCAGCAACTGTTTCTGTTGACGATAGCAAAAATGGACTGGGAGCTGTGCTTTTTCAAGGTCAGCCTATGGATCTGTATCATTAACACAGACACAACAATGTTATGCTCAAATTGAAAAGGAGCTAATGGCTGTAATATAAATTTCTTTTGTTTAAAAGGCAAAGAACAACTGATGATAGATTATTTGTCCAAGTATGTTGAACTGAAACCACTTAACAATATAAAAACACAATCTGTCATTACAGTCATGAAATCCATTTATGCAACACATGGAATACCAGAAGACCTTGTGAGTGATGGTGGACCACCCTATAACTCAAATTTGATGATGAATTTCTTCCGAGAATGGGGAATTAAACACACATGTTACACTGCCTCATTTTCCTAGAGCAAATGGACAAATAGTAACAATAGTACAAACAGTAAAAAATTCTTTTACTAAAGCTGCAGAAGAGGGGATAGATTTGTATGTTGTACAGCTTGAGTATACAGGATACAACCAACAAAGGACATGCCACCACCAGCTGAACTTTTAATAGGAAGAAAGCCAAGAACATTCCTGCCATCAGGAATTTAAACCTACATTTGATGTTGAAAGAACAAGAGAAGCTTTGAGGAAAAGGCAGATCATTCAAAACAAATATGCTAACAAGCATGTAACAGTATTGTCTGTGCTACATCAAAATGCTAAAGTATGGTTTAAACAAAAAATGAAAGAGCCTTGGAAGCAAGGAACTATAATTCAAGTAGGTCCTCAACCTCACTCATATATAATAAAAGGAGAGGATGGAGGTGTTTTCAGGAGAAACAGATTGCACATTCGACACAAGACTACACTGAGAATGATCAAACTTGTGTTTCATCCCTTTATTTTCAACTTTCCACGGTGGTCAAGAACTGTAGAAAATGATGTAACAGTGATGCTACCGAAATTTCTAGAATTCCAAACGATTCCGCAGACAGGCAAATAAATGCATCACCTAAAACAAACAGAAGCAATATTAACTAACGATCGAAGTTTCAACTGAAACATAGTGAGCAGAGCAATCCTGAGGTACGAAAGTCTTCGAGAAATATAGTGAAGCCTGTTCGCTATAGAGACAATTGAAAGAACTCTGACAAACAGTTTAGTTTAATAATTAATCTAAGAGTTAAATTTAACAATTTTAAAGTAAAACTATAACTTTGTAAAATAGTTTAGATAAGTTTTTGTTGTTCTTAACAATCAATTGTGTATTGTATTGAGTAAATTTTAAATAAGCAATTGTATTCATTGAATTCAATGTTTTGGAAAAAAAGGGCATGTTAGATATTAGTTGTTACTACTTAATAGATGGCACCACATGTATTAAATCTATTTATTTTTATTATGTAATCTGATAAAAAAAAAAAGGACGCCATTCCAATGCAGAACGTGAAGCATCACGTAGCCGAAGCAGATTTAATAAATAACCGTCTTAAATGCATACTGTGGTTCTGAACATCATATTATAAAAAGTTTGAAATATTTCGATATGTACTGAAACTAAAATTGCTTTATTCATTATTATTCTAATTCATTTTACGCCCTCTGCTGCTCAATATACAGTGAATAATTCTTTTTTCAAAATAAGCTTTTATTTAAATGTTCTAAAAAGAATAAAATAAACTTTTCTTTTAAAACTTTTTTTGCTATCAACTTATGTCATTACACAATTTATGATACAAAGCTTGTTGCAAGATTTAAGTACTCAAATTTACTTAGTTTAAAAAATTAAAATCAATCAGATCAAGTTATTGAATTTGCTTGTTTATCTACACACAGCAACAAGCTTTTATATTATAAATTGTGTAATGACATAAGTTGATAGCAAAAAAAGTTTTAAAAGAAAAGTTTATTTTATTCTTTTTAGAGCATTTAAATAAAAGCTTGTTTTTAAAAAAGTTTTTTTTACTTTTTAATTATCACTGGTCAGGCATCTCATTCAACGCATCATTGTTGCAAGGTCAATCTTTTTTCCCGCCAGGCCGCGTACACATGATATATATTTCAATTGGCCCGCAACAAGAGGGTAATGAGGGGAGGGGATAAACACTGTAAGACCAAAACAACATTGGACAAAGCAAAATTAATCAAAATATTTAAACTTTTTTTTTGCTTTTACTATAATACTATATTGAAAACAAAAACTTTAAAATCCGTAATTTTAAATCAATTTTTTCAATCTTTGTACAGAATTTGGATAACACTATTCTACAAACGAAAACAAAGTTTCGTGCGATTATCTTTAAAAATAGCGAAGTTTTAAAATGTTTTCTTAAAAATTTGAGTATTTTTTTTTTTTAAAAATCGTAAAAAAAAAAGTTTTTGCCATTTTACTTTTTAAATGACTGATTCTAAAAGAGAAAAGCCTGAGCTTTCTTAGTGCAGAATATCGATTCATTAACACGAATTTTTTTTTTATTCGGAACGATTTAGAAAACATTCTCATGAGAAAACGCATCAATTTAAACTCATTTTAGAAAAATCGTAAATAGAAAATATCATTTTTTAAAAAGAATTATATCCTATCGTGGCGAAATAAATGATCTTTCCGATTATGAATAATTTTTTGCATCAGTTTGATAGGAAGAATAAGATGGTTTTTAAAAAAGGTCGAAAAATCGAACTTCTTTAAGCTCAATCTGATAAGCTGCTCGGCAGAAGAAAAAGTAACAGGGGTAAAATTTTTTTAATTAATATCTTTTTAACTAATTGCGATATCTCAATATAAATGGTCAAAACATGCATTGTCATCCAAACTAAACATGTATACAAAATTTCAGCTCAATCGGTTGAAGACATCAGCTTCAAAATTTACACATTTCAGCGAACAATTTACATTTCAAGTTAAATAAAAGCTTGTAAAAATAGTACCTCAAATCGGAGCATTGACTTTGTTATCTTGTATACAGAAAGAAAAAAGCACAGTCACACAGCATCATATTTTATTTTACTACTCAATTTTATCCAAGTTGATTCCTTTATCCTGGTATAAAGTCCACATTTCAATTACTATACTATAGTACTAAGAGTTTTCTTTTTTACAGGTTAAAGGGAAAAATTTCATTATTTAATGGAATTTTTTCAAATTTTAAAAATGCAGCGTTATAAACAAATATGAATTACAACATAACAAATTTTACTGAAAAATTGACTTTTTTTTTTGCCTAAAATGTGTGCAAAACCTTAGTTAAGGCTGTTTTTGCCCAACGTAAGAATCTCGGGTATACCAGTATTTTATGTCAAATAACTTAGAATATGTCAGGAAAGGTTAATTTAGCTATCAAAATTTGATTACGCCCATTAAGCATATATATAACTTAGTGTTAAATAATAAATAGGGAAAATATTGTTTTGCTATTAATTATAATAAATTTCATTTCCATTTTTGCCTGAATAGTAAATTTTTTAAAATACAGGTATGTACACTCTTTTGGGCCATCATAATTGTTAGAAAAGTCATTTAATTTAGATCTCATGTCCCTACTACAATTACCATAAACACGCAAGTTGTGTGAGAACTTTTTATTTGCATGTTCATCACAGATGAATACGTAAATTTACACTAGCACTGCCGATGACGTCATTGTAAGATGTATTAGTAAACGGCTTCATCGCATCGCTGATTGGTTGTGTACTTCACATGGTACATATGTGATGTTTAATTTTGTTCTTGTTGTATAAATATACACCAATTCGTTCTTGTTCGCTTTTTTAGAGAGGTTAGCTGTTTAAATAAGCCAAGTGGCTGAGTGGTTACTGTATCGTGCTTCCACACCACGTCCGAGGTTCAAGCCCTGGACTGGGCAAGGTTGACTCAGCCTTTCAGTGGGTCGATAAATGAGTACCAAGCTTGTTTGGGAACTTAACACTGGGGGTTTTGGTGTCAGACTGACCACCTGACCGGAACATCACCAAGAACATGCACCTCAAGGCCTAAGGTCGCGCATACCGAGTTGGGCACAGCAAGCCTTGGCCCTCGTGAGCTGTCGCAACCACTGGTAAGTTAAGCTGTTTACATAAAAAAGTGTACTTTTAAAACTTTCTTTTTGCCTCATCAATGCTCATAGTAATGACAATTGAAGTATGACGTAAAAATTGGCTTGCAGTTTCAAATGAATTCCATCGCTTCAAAATAAATTTAATTAAATAGGACATTCAAAATTTTTCATTGTCTACCCAGGATGTACCATGAAATAGTAAATCAGAAATTTGGTCCATTCTAGGTCTTAAAAAAGCAGTGAACGTTGAAAATCTTGTACAACCAAAGTTGTAATGAAAATTCAATACAAAAATTATTTTCTTCATATAATGCAAGTTTTTACTTAAAGAATAACCTTAATAAAAACATGTTGTTACTTATGCCACTTGATCAACAATAACATCAGACCAAGGCCCAAGAAATTCATCATGGCTAGGGTCTAGATTTATGCCTTTTGCTGGCTGTAGCTTTGAGCACTCTACAGGTGACAGTGCGATTTGGCTCAGTTCAACCTCAATTTTGAGGGAGAATACCTTGGAGGTGGTCAGGGACCTCCCACCTCACTTCCCATTCCACCAACCTAACGAGAGGTATTGCGGCTTGATGGCTATTTAGGGTAACCCCCATGCTGCAAAGGCACTTTACATTAACAAACACCCATGTCTTCTCCAGGATTTGAACCCAGGCCCAATGACACAGCAATCAGTGTCACTAATCATTATACCAGATGGGCAGCTTAATAAAAACATGAATTCATTCATTAACTCTGTGTTTTCCAACCTTTTTGTAAAATACCCTACATTTACTATGATTTTTTTTCTTCAAGAATTTACCCAAAATTTGAAATCCAAATATAAGAAATTGGAGGAGGAGACTTTCATTCAATTCACGGGTTTTTTTACCAGGGCTGTGGAGTTGGAACAGATTTTTGGGAGTAGGAGCTGGAGTCGCTAAAAGTACGTCGACTCTGATTCCAGTTTTTGTAGGACAGCTTGAATTTGAGATGAAATTAAAGTGAAATGAAAAAAAAAATGTGAAGAATGGATTATTTTTAATTATTATTTTTTATTATGAATTAGATTTTGAGAAATATTTAGATAATATTGAAAAAAGCCAAGCGAAAGCAAATGGAAACAAAGAACCAAGAGCTCTTGGATATAAAAATGAAAACAAGATTTTTACAGATTCCTACTTGAAGCTCCTATTATTTCTTATATATTTTTTTTATAAAAATAAGCTGCAACACTTATACATATGTTAACATACATAAATGAAGGAGTTGGAGTCATTAAGCACAAAATTGCAGAAATCAGAGTCAGTCATTTTCCCTACCGACTCCACAACCCTTCTTTTTACACATATCACTATAAGTGCAAAAATGTTGCCAAACGGTGGTATATTTTCAAACTAATTTGCAATTAAGTAAAACGAAAGATGCTAATGGAAGTTTTTTTTCTGTGTGGTAGCCCTCTTTTAAGTTAACGCGTTTTTTTTTGTTCTTTTGTAACCTTGTACACTGGATGTGTCCAAGTCTTCCTACTTTACCTTTCTGTTATGAAAATAAATGAGAAATTTGTATTGAACACATGATCATTGACCTTGGAGGAAAAGCTTGCTGCATGATGATCATACACATTTAGACATCCTAATGAGTGGATGTGAAATTTTAAAACTGTTTGAAAATTTGGTGTGTTTTTAGCCTTTTAGAATATAAAAGTTTCATTCAAAACATCCAAATAGTTCAAAGATTAAAATTGGTCAGACATAGCAAATGGGGGCAAAGGTTTTTCTCGCGATTAGCGGATCCGTATATATAATCCTTACTTTTATCTTAAACAGCTTCAAAAATTCTCTCAAAAAATGGCATAATTGAAAATACTGCAGTTCATTTTGAATCACCAAATGATATCAGTAATTCATCTTAAAAGCATCCATTGCACCAATCTTACATAAAATGTTACAAATGGCAAAATTTCTGAAAAGTTGTACATTAAAGAAGTAGGTTTTTTTTTAATTTAGAAATTTATAAGGGAGCCAACTTATCTAAAACACTTTTTTCAGCCCCTCTAAAAGTCTGAACTTGAGAGCAATTAATATACTACACCCCAAAAGTAGGTATATATGGTTCAAAAGAAATACACTCAGCTCTTTTTTTTCAAATGCTAGATACGTTCCTTAGAAAACCGTGTAAAAGAATACATGCAACATATGGTAAATTAGGGGATATGTTTTACAAGTTTAAAAAATTGTGCAAAAAAAAAAGTAATAAAACCTATGTTACATATTTATAAAACAAAAACAATTCATTTTTATTACAAAAAAATTAAAATTAGTGTACAGTGAAATTCAGTCTATAAGTACATACAACATATAAAAATTCAAATTGAAAACTACTAACAACCAAATAATTGGGAATAAAACTACAAACAACTTTTCATTGCTACTTGATAAAAAGTGTGCACGTTTATTACGAACTGGATCAAAAATGCTATCATCGGTAAATGTGTCAGATATGTATAGCACAGGGGAGGCCAACCCATGGCCCACTTATAATAATTTTGTGGCCTGCAAAATTAATTATAATTTTACAAAAAACGATTATCTTGATCAATACTTTTTTTAGTGTAGTGTTTTGAAACAATAAATTCCATAACTGTTTATTTTATCATGTTGTTTCTGTTTTTATATATAATTAGAAGCGGGCAGTAATGCATTGCAATTAATTAATTGCACTTAATTGTAATTTTTTTTCAACTTACACCTGTGAATAATATTTTTTGAAAATTAAACATAAATCGCATTTTACACTCACAGGGAAAACCATGCTGTTTACTCATTAAGATTTTGAAATATTCTTAACTATTAATATTAAACATTAGTAGCATTGTAACTTTCCAATCAAAATTTCCATAAGAGAATTTAAAAATTTCTTTAAAAATAGCTATGTTGACCGTATTTTTTTACTTTTATTTACTGTAAACACTTAAATGTAAATATTTATTATTTACATAAGGAACAAATAATGTTTGAGTTATGTTTCCACTAAAAACTTGCCATTATGCTATTAAATTCATTGAGAACACGAAGTTCTCAATCTAGTGTGGTATAAAGTGCCAGCTCAGGTTTCAAACTCAACATATGACTCTAGTTCAAAGTTATAAAGCATATTAGCTGTGGTTAGCAGACTTCGTGTAGGACAGAAATAAGCAGCTGAAATTGTTTAATAAATAAATATTTCTGTTTTTTTCCATTTTTACTATAGAAAACAAAATAACCTCTACAAAATATTTCAAAGTACAAAATTAGCAAAAATCAACTTGAAATGAATCATCTAATTTCTAAAGATTGCATTTTTAAATGTTTATTTTAAGTGTGTGTAAGTTTTTTATTACTAAATAAATATTCCAATTGAAAATGAAATAAATAAAAAGCTGAGAAAATTAAAAATATACTTTCTACTAAATCAAACTATATACTAAATAAAAGCAAATTTATATTATTTATTAATTTAAAACAGAATAAAACATTTTTTGGAAATGAAAACTTGGAATAAAACAATGGATGTAGAAATAAAAATTATCACACTGTATACTTATGTTTATGATCTGACTTGTACCTCACCAAGGTTTTGAATACACATCTTGTGAGTCTTAAAAAAATAAAATGACTAAAGCCAGCTTACTAGGAAACTTGAAAGCTTATTGATTTTCTTTTTCATACACAGCACAATTTCATACTAAACTATTAAAAACCTAATTTATAGTTCTATAGAAAATGTAGAGTCTAATACATAATTGTTTTGACTTAAGAAATGCAAGTTTTTTTCCATTAAAATTTTTTAAGTTATACGGTATTTAAAAGTTACGGCTTTTCTCATTTATTTAATAAGATGAAGATTGAATTTTAAAAATGTCTGTTTCAGAAAATATCTAACAGGTTTAACTTCTTTCAAATGACATGTTGTAAAAAAAACCTTATCCTGAATAGTTCACAGTACCGAAGCAAATTCACATTCAAAGAAGTCCCCTTGTGTGGGCAATGATGTACTTCTGCCAGCATTCATATAACTTCTGTGTGTGTGGAAGCCATTTTCTGTAACCTCCTGTAAGGCCTCTTTTGAGGTTGCTTTCACCTTATCTGATGATACAAAACTGTATCCATGCTTTCACTGATGGGAACAGGTAAAAGTCACATGGGCCTAAGTCTGGTGAATAAGGGGATGTGGAAGCACATTAGTGCGAGTTTTGACAAGGAACTCATTTACCAATTAGGATCATTGTGCTGATGCATTTTCATGCAGAAGATACCAGTCAACACTCTACCATAACTGAGGCCATTTAAGAATGGATGCAAAAAGCACACAAAAAAGCTTGTTAGCTCTTCAACCTTTGGAAATAAATTCTGAATGCACAATTCTTTGAGAATCAAAAAATACCTTCATTATTTTCCCTTTGCTCCGATTCTGCTGAAATTTTTTTTGATCGCGGTGAGCCTGGCGACTTCCATGAAGACACATGATTCAATTGGATATCAAATACACTGCTTGACAATTGCTAAGGAACAGTTACATTTATCAAAATAATTAAGAATAGACAATGATTGAAGAAATGAAACTTAAGTACATACTTAGTAAGGACAATGTGCATTTATTATAGTGCAAAATAATACAGATATCACCACATTGAAGAATTAAAAACTTAAAAATAAAAAAAATGCTCCCTGGATGATTTCCAAACAGCCACAAAAAATTTATCATCAGGTCAGAATGATGCACACATGAGTACCTTAGTAGGATGTGTGCTGACCATAAACACTAATGCACATTTTGCATTTGTTTTTCATGCTCTTCACTAAGCTATCAAGGAGTCTTAGAGGGATATTGTACCACTCCTGTATCAAGGTGGTTTTGAGCTCTTGTGCTGTATAGGGAGGGATGGTGCTTTGTGCAACATGTCTGCCAAGAGCATCCTAGGCATGTTCAGTCAGATTTAGACCGGAAGAGTAAGCAGGCCATTGCATATGGAGAATATTTAATGGGAGGACGTTTGAGCTCTCGACAGAATTAACGTGCATCGCTCCCCTACACGGCAGGGTCTTTAGCGGTACTGGGCTCGAACTCATGACATGCCTGCCATGATCCGATGCCTTGACCGCTGGACTACCACAGCCCTGAGATGCAGACAGCAGATATGTTGTTAGTTTATCTTGGATTCAAGATCATCCATTTCTATCCAACTGTAGAAACTTAATTGAAAGAAGATTAAAAAAGTGTGTTAGATCCTTAGAATGTAGCAAGAATTTAGGGAAATATGAAGAAGTTTTTCACAGTTGGCTGAATGAAGATATTATTGAAGTTCAGAATGACGCAGACAAGAAGAATGAACACTATCTACTGCACCATCCTGTATATAAAGATAATTCCACTACCAAAATTAGACCAGTGTTTGATGGGTCGGTGAAAGAAAAGAATTCTTCTTTGATTAATGAATATCTTGAAAAAGGGCCAAATATGGTAGAACTAATTCCAACAATCA
Organism: Trichonephila inaurata madagascariensis; assembly: GCA_019973955.1. Taxonomy (NCBI): domain Eukaryota; kingdom Metazoa; phylum Arthropoda; class Arachnida; order Araneae; family Nephilidae; genus Trichonephila; species Trichonephila inaurata. The sequence goes on from BMAV01019682.1 coordinate 199,848, forward strand.
TCAATAAATTTCGTCTCCGCAAGTTTGGCATAACAGCAGATAATGAGAAAGCCTTTTTGAAGATAAGTCTTCCAAGAAAAGGACAGACATTTTCTGAGATTTTTGTGGTGGGAGAATGGAGATAAGGACATAATTTAGAGATTTATTAACATAAGAGAGTAGTGCTCAAATCACTAGCAGTCCTTTTCTTCTTCGAGCGACCCTGAAACATCATTTGAAACAAGTCAGGGCATTTGCAACTTACAGCACAGAAGTTATTCGAATCATTTTATGTGGATAACTGTATGACGAGTGTAGATAATGCAGAAGACATAGAAAGATTTAAAGAAATTTTAAGCCTCGCCAAATTCAACATACATGGCTGGGCGCATACAGGTGTTTCCGAGGCAGAAAAAGGTATTCTATTGGAAGAGGAGAAAGTTCCTGTTTTGAGTTCAATTTGGAAGCCTGACAAAGACACATTATCTGTTAACTGGGAAGAAAACTCTAAACTCAATGACATTTCAATAACTAAACGCAAAATACTCTCAGCTGTGCACCGCATCTTTGACCCAATCGGGTTCACTTGTCCTGTTACTTTAGAACCAAAAATATTATTGCAAGAATATAGGAAATTAGGAGTTTCTTGGGATTCAGAATAACCTTTATTAATATCAAGGAAATTCGAAAAACTGAAGGCAAAATTCAAATGCTTAAATAATTTAGAAATTCCTAGATGCATATCTAAGGAACTTTCGCCTAACAGTGATTTATCACTGCATGCATTTTGTGATGCGAGCAAGACCATCTATGCATGTAATATATTTTTAAGAACTGAAGTTGGTGGAACTTTAACATGTCAACTTGTACAAGCCTGTGCTAGAGTTGCTCCAATAAAACCAATAACTATACCAAGATTAGAGCTTCTAGCTTGCACTATTTGATCTAGACTCGTAAATACGATGAAGATTGATTTAGGACTATAGAATGTACCTATTTGCTGCTGGTCACACTCTGTAAATGCTCTTTATTGGATAAAGTGCAAAAAAGATTTATTTCACATAGAGGCCATCCTTTCACTATATATTCAGATAACAGAAAGAATTTGGTTGGAACATCTAATGAACTTAAAAACATTGATTGGAAAAAAGTGAAAGATCACGGAAGTTTTAAAAAATTAATTAGAAATTGAACCCACCTTCCTCACCTTGGTGGGGGGATTTTGGGAACGGCTTATTGGAATGCTAAAAATTATTCTCCGAAGAGTCCTGGGTGAGTGAGTGTAGGGTTTTATGGCGCAAGAGCCAATTTTGGCTACGCTGCGCCAAACATTTGTTAAAATAATAAAACACATGATAAAATTCTAAAATGAGTTAGGGACAAGACGTTTTAATATAAGGTGAAATCAAGTATAAAAATTGTAGTATGATAAAATCAAAAATTTTGGTGGGGGATTACTTCCACCTAATCAGACAACATAAAATAACAGATAGTTCTAAAATAGTTGAAAATAGTGAGTGTACAGTAAAAAATTTATAAATAAAAATTAGTCTTTACTGTTTCTGTGACGTGTTGGTGTAAATGTATTTAAATATTTTTCGTACCTTTTTTCGAATATTCTAGTAAGACGTATTCATCCGCTTCATACTCTATCATATCCTCATCCTGGGAATCGTGTATGGGTAGACTTTTACGCGGTTTGTGTAGTGCCATTTTTATTTCTATTTCAGGTTGATTTGTTGTTTTTATTGGATTTTTTCTCTTCTTTCGCTTAGAATTTTCTTTTATATCTTGACTTGTAGCAGATGTAGAAGGGGAACTTTGACCACTGGATACGGTTGATGAAGGGACAGCAAAAGGCGTAGGAATACGTGTTCGAGTCTTAGAAATTGAAGCTGCTTTTGAAGATGGGGACATCAAGAGGTTTGCTTGAGTTGATGATGTTGAAACTGCAAGGACAGCGGATGAAGTTTTTGGGACACGCTGAAACAACTTTAAAGGCGGGCATATAATTTGTGTTATCTTTTCATCTGTTTGAGTAGAAGTGGATGTTGTTGAAGTTTTAGCAACCTCGGCATATGTTTGTGTTTTCTGCGGGACTATTAGTTTGCGGGCTTCTGGATAAGAGAGATTTTTATTTGTTTTTATTTCCTGAATCTGTTTTTCTATTTTCCATTTTGAGCAGAATCTGGAATTGGATGGATGGGGTTCTGAACAGTTAATACACTTCGGCTCTAGAGTACAGTCAGTGGAAGAATGCCCAACAGACGCACATCTAGTGCAAGTCAATTGTCCGTGGCAAGTTTGCGAATGTCCGAACCTCTGGCATTTAAAACAGCACAGAGGATTCGGAATGTACGGGCGAATTTTGCAGTTAAGATATCCAGCTTTAATTGAAGTAGGTAAATTTGGGCTATTAAATGTTAAAATTAAATGCTTTGTAGGTAAATCTGTAGTGTTCTTTTTTATTCTAATTCTCCTGACCTGAATCACACCCTGATCTGAAAATCCTTCAAGGATTTCAGACTCAGAAGTGGTCAACAAGTCAGGTTCAGAAATGACACCTCGGATAGATTTAAGGGACCTATGTGGAGCAACTTGAAGCGGAAGATCAAGGAAGGTTTTTGCTAACAAATAAGACTTAGATTGTGCGGCAGATTTCGTTTCCACAAGTAAATCACCAGATTTAAATTTTTTTACAGATTTCGGTTCACCGATTCCTTGTAGAGTTTTTTGTATAGCAAAAGGAGATTTTCGTGACATCTTACCATTAGGTAATGTTAATATAAAAAAGTGTGCATTATTAGCTATCTGATCTATGTTAAAATTTGTGGGTAAATTAAGGCCTTTACACGGGCACAGCTGCATTGGATCCATTAGTACGCGTATATAACTTCGTCCTGGCGTGCCTCCACCCACCACGGAGTCCAACAAGAGAGGCAGTGTGCTGGTCATCTGGTAAAACACCAGGCACAGCGCTTACATGGAGTACACCCAGAATATAATGCTACAGTCCAGGGCGAGGATCCAACGGGTAAACCCGCCACCCCTTATCTGCAGCACTAACCCTACAGCAGTGTCTCTCCGGGGACACAGAAGAGAGGTACTACCAGCCGGTTGACAGAAGCAGGCTCACTCCTGCCACCCGTCTATAGTGAAGCGTGGGCCAAAGGGAACACAGAGGTATCCCTAGGCCATCAATCTCCTCCCTACGGGAGAAGCATGGGCAAAGGGAATGCAAAGGATCCCCAGAACACCATTTTCCTCCTTACGGTACGCGGGTTGGGAAACCAACAGTGTTAGTCGAAAACAAATAAAGCAACATAATCAAAGTATTTAAAGAAATATACAAA
>BMAV01019682.1:203279-220894 GCA_019973955.1 Trichonephila inaurata madagascariensis
CAAAGGGAATGCAAAGGATCCCCAGAACACCATTTTCCTCCTTACGGTACGCGGGTTGGGAAACCAACAGTGTTAGTCGAAAACAAATAAAGCAACATAATCAAAGTATTTAAAGAAATATACGAAAAAGAAACTAAATTAACACAAAAGAAATTGTGAACCAAAATATGTTAATAATAAGTAGTACAACGATTTAATCAATGTACATCTTAAATAACATTGGTCTGTGATCTCGACGTGAAAAGAAAAGGAAAATTTGAATGGCAAGAAGGAGGGCCGAAAATAGAGAAGGATCACTAGGGTACCCCAGGTTTGTGACACCCGCGTTTACCAAAGACAGTAAACCCCTTGGGAAATAGGAAAAGATCACTAGGGTACCTCGGGATTGTGACACCCGTACTCACCTACAGGAGGTGAGCCCCCTGAGGGGCGAAGAGTCCTGGGAAAAGCTTGCCTAACTTACGATGAACTTTATACTATAGTATGTGATACTGAAAGTGTGATCAATTCTAGACCCTTGACCTAATAGTCAGAAGATCAGGAGGACCTTGTTGCTCTCACTCCAGCAATGTTCCTACAAGAAATAAAAGAGAATGAAGTCCCGGATTTAGATCTTATTGACTCGCAGATTTTTTAATCCTCAGAGGAGAAGGCAAAAATTTAGGAAGCACTTTCGTTTAGAATATCTAGGCCAGTTGAAGAATTTTTCTAAGTCTCGGAAGGAGGACGTCATCAAGGAAGGTGATATACGACTAATAGGTGATACTAACTCAAAAAGAATTTACTGGCCTCTTGCTAAAGTGATTAAGCTTATCCCAAGGACAGACGGAAGAGTTAAAGTAGTAAAAGTGTCAACAGGTAGTGGATCCTTCTTATGACCAATTCAGAGACTATATCCTCTGGAAGTCAGTGGGTGAGTGAGTGAATATTAACATTGCACTGTTCAGTTACATGAGGGTTTTTGGCGACGGGCCTCGTAATTTTGAACCATGGTCAAGTTATGAGGACGACATCTGAGCTGGCAACTCCCCTTTCCTAACTACCACACCAATGGGAAGACATTGGAGCTCTCGACAAATTTAACGTGCACTGCTCCCCTACATGACGAGTCTTTAGTGGTACTGGGCTCGAACTCATGACACGCCAGTCACAATCCGATACCTTGACCACTAGGCTGCCGCGACCTGAAAGTCAGTGGGACTGATAGATCTGCTTTGCTAAAGAATATAACAGACACTGAAGGACAGAGTTTGAGTTTCAATATCAGTTAAAGGAACTCAAAGGTAGGAATGTGTTGCAAATCCTCGCTTGAGCCTTAGCAACTTGTAATCTTTTAATTTTTTCAATTTCTCTGTTGCAGTTGTGTGGCAATGCACTTAGTCTCTCAAGAAACCACAGGAAATGTTTTCTATTAGTCAGTTGTCAATAAAGCTTCTACATATATACTACAGCTTTGGCTCATTTTTTTTTTTAAGTGTGGTTTTTCTTCTTTGAACTTATATATGAACTAATCCAATTTCCCATGAACTAGATGAATGAACAGGATTTTCAAAATCCTGTTGGCCCAATGTGAATTAAGGTAAGCTTGACTATTTTATTATTCGAAGCTTAAGACATAATTATTGACAGCACGGTTGAAGTGGGATGCAACGAACAGGCTTCTGTGCATACAAACCAACTAGATTTAAACCTTGTGAGATGGTTCTTGCTGAAACATGCATACCGGTAGCAGTTGCAAGGTTTACAGCTATCCATGCAGGAGAGAAATTTCTGTTACTTTTTGCCACAAGGGCTACATAGCAATCCTCTAAAGGTGCGGTGTTTTTACCTTGACCCTCGACATGATTTCACAAAGCTTTTTTACCTTCAGCTACCCCTTTTAATTGCGGGATGACACTTTTTGATACACCCATTGCAGAAGCTACAGCAGTGACACTTTGACCTGCTCCCAGTAGTCCAACTGCTCGTTTACAATCAAAGCCACTCAAATGATGTCTTGCTGACATTTTGCTCTTAATTATTGCAAGAACCAAACAGAATTTCAGACAAGAAACTCTTATAACATCCAGCACTATTTTCATCAAACATTAAACAGCATGAATTTTTGTATGAATCATCAGCTTGTATGTATAGTCTTTTATACAGGTAACAAGTCATGGTTTACCATGCCCTCTAAAGTTGAATTTACTTTTATTGGTCAGCTGTCTTGAGATGTAATTTTGCATAAATCATTTGTTCCTTAGCAATTGTCAAGCAGTGTAAATGATATGGTAGATTAACCATACACCTTTCTTAGTATTTCCAAAGTCTCCATTGGTGTTTTACCTTAGCGCTGTTAAAAAAAGCCACCTTTCTTACACAGTGGAGCAAAGCTAACTAACTTTGGAAGGTAATAGCTGAGAGTGCGGTTCAGTCACATGACCTTGACGAAACCAACCTGCGTAGGGGAGGGTTGGGTTAATCCATTTTAAGTGGTTTATTTTTAAGTACTTGCTTTCGTTGTCAGCAATGGCCACAGTCACCGAATTTTTTGGATCATACCTTGTATAACTAGTGCTTATATAAGAAAGCTTACAGTAGAACTGAATTTCTTTCAACACACAAGCACAGATAATTTCTTTGTTTATAACTAATTTTAATATTTTTCACTCTGCCAACATGGATGTTTAGGAGTTTAGAGACAACACCTTTTTACTGAAATGAAATATTACGAAAATAATATTGAAGAGTAAAGATAAATTTGATTCAACATATACCGGTTGATTCATAAATAGTGTGACCAATTTCAGATGATCATAAGTTTTTATTGAATAAAGTTATTCACATAGAATTTTCAATGTGGTTTCCTCTAGCACAGTACACTTTACGTAAGCATTTTGGCTACTCTAAGAGTTTTTTCAACCATTTTTGGGGTATTTTCCCAAACTTCCTCTTAAATTGCTTTTTGAAGCCTTTGAAATGCTTTTAATTCACATCTATTTAATTTTTTTTTAATTATCCCCATGAAAAATATATGCAAGGAACACAGACAGGAGATAGTGATAGTCATTTATCAGGAGGAAGAATTTTTTTTTAATATTTCAGTCATTTTATAATTGATTTTGCAGCATGATTTGGTGCACAATGTTGGTGAAAAACAGTTTTCTTGAGTGGAAAGATGTTTATTTTCTCTGATCACATGTTTCAAAACTTTATAATGATAGTTATTTAGCACTAAGTTTAGACTCTGGTTCTACAAAAAATGGTCTTAAGCCTTGAGGGGGACATTGCTATCCATACCATAACACCTAACGGCCAACTTGCCTTTTGTAAAACAGCTGCGCCTTTGTGACACAATATATTGTATCTTTGTTTTACCAGTTTTGAATGAAAGATGAAACTGTGCTTTATCCAAAGTTATCCATGTTTTGTACCTACCTTTGCATAACATTAAATACAGAGGCCAAGAACGTTTTCTTCGGCCTTAACAGACGTTTGATGACAGTCTGAAAAATTTACTTTTTTATAGCCAATTTTCTTTATATGACGATAAATTGTTGATTTCTATATCTGTAATTTTTTTGCCTTGGGTTTTTGAGGCAAAGGATTTTCTACAGTGATAATTCTTTTCAACTTCTTTTTTTTCTTTTTCATCAAGGACTTCCTTTCATTCGCATTTTTTTCCCCTAGAGTTTTTGATTGCGAGCCAAATTTTATTTCTTTTTTGATTTTTAAATGCTTTATTTATAACAGGATTTCAACAAACAACCTTCAAAAGCCTTAAAATCTTGTTCAGTGTTTGAGGATGCAATTTTGGTACTATAATTTATTCCCACACATAAAAATTGTTAGATTAGTAATTTAAATGTTTAATTTTTTAAATAAAACCAGTAGCAAAACGATAGAAATTCATCATAAATAGTTATTTGCTTTTAAAATTGGTCACACTATATTTGAATCAACCGGTAAATCAAAAAATATACAATAAAGACAATGCACAATTTCTTTAAAAAAAACCCCATCTGATATAAAGTATTTTTAACAGCATACATTTTTTTTTGATTTATTACATTCATTTTAATCAAATTTTATACATTTCTTTAGACATAAAATATAAAAATTTCAAAAACTAACTATTATAGAACTACCTAAAATTGTTTTACATTTATTATGTTACAGGTACAAAGAGTAAATATCTTAACCTCTAAAACACTGTATCATTATTGAAAAGTAATTCAAACTATTTATTGATCAAAATTAAATTAAAACAGACACAGGAAATTTGGAAAAAATATTGTTTTTTAAATGGTTTATAACAAGTTCCATACGTGGAATATAGACACTGAACACTTTTTTCACATAGCTTTAATAATCATAATTATGTTTAAGACTTGTTTTGTCAGTAGATAATTTTTGAGAATTGGATTTTTAACAGTTATTTAGAAATAATACAAATTAAGCAGAAAATTAAACTTTCCCACCAATTTTAAAAAACACATGTTACATAATTCACAAGGAGGAAATGTAACATGCAAAAAAATTTTAAGACTACTTATTGGCCTTATACTCAAACAAGAAAAATAATAGAAGGCTGAAGGAAATGATAATCTTAGCACTGAAATTCATAGAGGTATAATCATATGTATAAAAAGTTGAACACAAGGAAAAATAAAAGCTTGCTAAAATTCATTAAAAACAAGAACTATAACAAAAAATACTGATTTGGGCTTTTATATTCTGAGGGTTTTTTTTATTGTCAACAATATTTAGAGTGTTCTTCTGACATACAGCACCATATTCTAGTGTTGAAGGCAGAAGATAACATGTGCATGCGATTGTCTAAACAGTACATTGTTCTTAAATAACTGAATTTCTTAGTGCAATGGGCTATGACTGGGCCACTCAGAAAAGGCAAGTGGGCCACAGGTTGAGTACCATTGAATTTTGTGAGAGGTCTAGGAAAATGTAATGGATTCTTCTCTACTGAAATTGATAAGTGATTGTTCTATTTCTGTGCAGTGTGAAAATGTGAATGTAAAATACACCCAGCAATAACTACACTTAGCAATCTGCTAATATACCATTTTTTGTGTCTAAACAGAGATCAATATGATACAAGAAGTTTAGTAAATTGACTCCTCCCATTTCTTATTGTACGTTTTTATGAGATTCGGCTCAATATCAATTTGGAACTAATTTTATATACGAGTACTATGCGCAAAGTAGTGCTTATTGTCAAGTGATATGGAATTCAAGATGGTATCTTAGAGGAAAATAAGGAAATCACAAGGAAAATAATTTTAAACTGTTTGAAAATAACCAATATCGATCAACAATTAATATTAATATAAAAATTATATATACTAATTATTATACATAATTATAAATACATAGTATAATTATTATTATTATTAAAATAATAATTATTACATGTAATAATTGTATTGAAAAATTATATTTTTAATTATTCATTCGGACCTCGATTTAATTAATTTTTCTGTCCCCGATTAAAAAGGCAAAACTCCCCATTTAACAAATAATAAACCCGGAATTAATGAATTATTTCAACAGCTGGAAAAAATTTATTAATTAGGAAAAATTAATTTTTTTACAAATGAAATAACCTTTTGGTTCGTAACTGAAAAAGACTTTTCCTGTAAGCAGCAAATTCTGAGAGAGAGAGCTAGAAATATTACAGTCGAACCTCTATATAACGAAGTCACCGAATCCCCCTCTAAAGTTCAATGCACGGAAAATTCATTATACAGAGGTTCATCTCTTTCACTTTTCTTTACAAATCACATAAAACAAATTTTAAGTTGTAATATTTATTTTATACATTTTACCTATCACAAAAAGAAAGAAAAACTGCAAGGAGAGTTTCTTGTGTGATGCCTTTATCCCCTTCCTGAAGAATTTTCTTCTTTGATGCTCATGCACTTACGTTTTGACATTTTTGAGCTACAAGAAATGAAGTTACTAGTACAACTGATCAACACTACAAAGGAATGAAGAGTAGTTCAGGGACATGAGAACTACACTAAGAGTAAAAGGCAGTATCAAAGATGATTTTAGTGAGTGAGTGAATATTAACGTTGCAATGTTCAGCTACAAAAGGGCGTTTGGTGAGAGACCTCGTAATTTTGAATCATGGTCAAGTGATGAGGACGACACCTGAGCTGGCACCCCCTCTCCTAACTACCACACCACACCAACGGGAGGACGTTTGAGCTCTCGACAGATTCAACATGCACCCCTCCCCTACACGGCGGGTCTTTAGTGGTACTGGGCTCTAACTCGTGACAAACCAGCCACGATCCGATACCTTGACCATTAGGCTACCGCAGCCACAAGATGTTTTTATTGAACTGAACAGTAAAGGTTAAAGGTTGAACTTCTTGGATCAAGCACCTAGAATTCAATTGCTCTCAGCGAGTAAGGCACCTAGCGTTAAAAGAGAGAATAACTTGAAATATCCAGAAATATTTTAAAAATAGGGAGAAAAAAATTGAATTACAAGAAAAAAGTTTGTTATAAAGAAAATGCACTTTGCTATTTGGAAGTTATTTTACGAAGAAAGTTGTGAAATGCTCTTGGTTCCAGGAAAAAGTTCGCTGCATAGAAAAACTCACAATATAGAGGTTTGTAATATGGAGGTTCAGCTATACTTACATTCATTGATGGGGAAAAAAAAACCACCACCAAGAAAAACTTGTGTAATATGAATGAAATTCCGTAGGCAAGTTTATACAACTGAGAAATGGCATTGAATTAAATTTCACGCTTAAATGTGGCGCTATTAGCGTTAGCAAGTTCTGAGTGGCACTATTAGCGATACTCAGAACTTGCAGATCAGGGTTGCTGTCAAGTTTGTGGGCATTATTTGTCTGTGAAATTCGACGTGGTGATGTTAGCCAAGAATGACTTTAAGAAGACGAAGAAGCCATTATCACAACAGCTCACTGAGTTTGAAAGAGGTCGGGTAATAGGGCTACGAGAAGGTGGATTTTTGTTCCACGACATTGCAAAACACTTGGCCAGAATTTATCCTCTGTGCATGATTGTTGGGAGCAGGGATCATAGGATGGTACTGCCTCAAGAGGACCGGGTTCTGGAAGGCCATGTGGCATTACTGAGAAGGAAGACCACCATATTCGGCATACAGTTGTCATGCATTGTACTGTGACTGTGGCAGAAATTCGATCTGCAGTTGGTACCACAGTGACAACTCTTAGAAATTGGTTACTTCAAGGACAACTCCAAGCCACATGCGCTCTGTAGCTTGTATTCAACTGACCATACCACCGCCGTTTGCGACGAAAGTGGTGTCAAGCCAGAGCTCATTGGTGGGATGGAGTGGAGATCCGTTGTGTTTTCTGATGAAAGCAGGTTTGGGACTAATTTGATATAGGAGTGCTATGCTCCAAGCACCGTTTGGCTCGATTCCTTAATCACACAAAGCAGCGCTTGTTCTCCAATGATACGGAGTCCGCGATGGCGGCGTTGCGGGAACAAATGATCAGGAAAATAACTTTAAAGAACTGTTTTGAAATATACTTCAAATGAGGAAAAAAGGAATAGATTAAAAATAACCAATATCAATCAATAACAAATATCAATATAATACAATAAAAATTATATTATGTAAATATATAAGAATCGTGCTTTCACGTCACAGATCTGAGGTTCAAACCCTAGCTGGGCAAGGTTGACTCGTCCTTTCATCCCTTCAGTGGGTCGATAAAATGAGTACCGAACTTGCTTGGAACTTAACATTGGGAGTTTTTGTGTCAGACTGACCACCTGATTGGAACATCTGCTCATGCACCTCAGGGTCCAAGATCGCGCATACTGAGTTCGGTACAGTAGTCCTTGGCCTTCATGGGCTGTCGCACCACTGAGTTAATATATAATAATTGTATAATATAATGTAATAGTAATTATAAAAAAATAATAATCATAATGTACTATAATAATACTTTTATAATATAGTAATTTTAAATAAATAACATGATATGTTGTTGTTGTTGTTACTAATGACACCTGATGAGCAAAGGCCAGATCTAGGCCCTTGAAATTCATCATGGCAAAGGGCTAAGTGAAGCCTGTTGTTAGCCGTAGCTTTGAACACCTTACAGATGACACCCCAATTTTGAAGGAGAACACCCTGGGGGTGATCAGGGGGCTCCTACCCCTCTTCCCCTTCCACTAACCTCACGAGAGGACTTACGGCTTGACGAGTATTTTAAGTACCTCCACGCCGCAAAGGCACTATACATTTAGAAACATCCATGCCTTTTCCGGAATTCGAACCCATGCCCAACAGCACAGCAGTCAGCGTCGCTAACCACTATACCAGATGGGTGACAACATGATATGTAATAATATTTATATATAAATAAAATAGCTACATGATATTTATAAAAATTACCAATGAATATCAATCAAAAAGTACTGATAGCTTGCAATATTCCAAAAACTGCAAGTTTCTGTAATGAATTTCTAGACTGAACTAGGAGACACGAGACAACTGCACTGAGGGTGAAAGGGGATATCGAAGATGTTTCCAGTGAACTGGGCAATGGGGGTGGGGGTTACAGGTTGTACTTCTTGCCCAGAATTCTACAGCTCTTGGGGAGCTTGGTACCAAAAAAAAATCAGTTTTAAGATTTATGACCACCATAAAATCAGTTAAGAGAGAAAAACTTGAAATGTCCAGAAATACTTTAAAAAAAAAAGGAAGGAAAAAAAAAATTCACATGTCATTATACAGAAAAATTCACAATATAGAGATTTGACTGTATTAGACTTTGCAGGTGCAGAGGAGTCATGAGTGATTATGTGAGTTTTTAATAGGACATGGAATTCCTTTCTCATTTCAACCCACTCCACAACACAGGGGATATTTTTAATATTTTAATGATCACATTATATTTGATGGTGGACTGCTTATCTGTGCAATTGAAGTTAAGGAATTTAATGATTCGTCAGAGTCAATAAATAGCTATTCTGTTGCAGAAATCGATAAAGAATCTATTATCAAAACTGTTACATTTTTTAATGCTTTACATTGTTTGAAAACTGTGAAAACATACCTTGTGAAGCAGGATGTAAATTATGCAGTATTTTCTTCTCTACATAATGTCAAAAGAGAACTCTTGGTAAAATTCTCGGAGAGCCCCCACCCTTGGCGACAAACTCAAAAAAGCGCTAAGCCAGAATGAGATGGCAGCAAGTGAATATAGCGGGATAAGGTGGATGTGTAATGAAAATATATGTAAATCATACAGAAATTAATCAAATATATTTAAGATAAAAATTGAAAAAACTGCTCTTACTTTCTTACTGCTGATATTTTCCGAGTGGAGGGTACAGCGTAACAGCAGATTTTAAAAAAGCCTTGAAGGCCTCATCTCTAAGCAAATGACCATGGGAGCGATGCCATATATATTCTGTGAGGTAATGGTTGAACATACTCATTCGACATCTCCATTCAAATCCATCTAAAACAATACTCTTTCGTTCATATAATCCCATTCGCTCATTACATTTAAGATATTCATTATTTGAAGCAATCAATCCTTCCGTCCTTCATGCACCATTCAATACTTTCTTACCTTTCACATTCAACAAAGTAAAAAGTTTTAAGGTATATTCACAAACACGCAACTGTACTTCCAGCCTGGTGCTGCACAACAAAATGACGAAATTTAAAATGCCCGCCAACAAAATACGAAAATTCCAGAAATAGTTAGGTTTACCATATCTAATGTATCATAGTAGGGTTACCAAGATGGCACAATTATCGCCAACCAAAATAATTCGCGCCAAAGGTGTGGGCTCTCCTAGGACCGAACCAAACTCCTTCAAGTAAAGAATCAAAGAGGTTACCAAACATTTATAATTCAGTAGTTTAAAATTTCTAATTCACGGATGTGTAATAATTCACAAACAGTATTTTTAAATACATTGATTAAAAAATGTGTAATTCCTAACTATGGACATTTTTTGTGTAGTTGCTTATTATAGAATTTCCAAAAGAGCAAAAAATTTGTATTTTGTTCAAACCCCAATACAACAAATAGCCTTGTATTAACGAACAAAATGTTTTGTCCAGAAGAATTCTTTAAATCGGTGTCCGACTGTATTATATAATAAATAAAAGAATTGCATAATATATATTAAAATTAATAATGCATATCAATTAAAACGTGCTGATAACTTGCAATATTTCAAAAACTGTGAGTTTCTGTAATGAATTACATAGAACAAGGAAAAATGCATTAAAAAATAAAATAAAGTTTAAAAGCGAGATGTGCAGCAATAATTAAAAGCACAGGCCTCATACTCTTTAAAAAAATATCCTGGCACTCACCAATGGTATTAGAAATACCCATGTTTGAAAATAACACTAAAAACAACAGGAGACTGAAATGGTAGTTCGAAAAACAAATGCAATGAAAATGGTTAAATTTTTAGAGAAATCAAATTAAAGTTATTTGATACTAAAAGGGTTACTATGGGAAAAAACCAATAAAAATTAACTCTAATATAAGTTATCCCCATGGCAAGTACATTACCACATGATAAAAATATCAAGGTAACTGTAATGTTATTGCTCATCTTGGCGAACATAAACAACAACTTGGCATGTAGCACTCGTATAGCAAATTAGCAACATCTATTTTGTTTTACTGTATCTTTTGTTTTAATAATTGGTTCATGTGTTGAACAATTGAATGCTATTGTAAAACTACAGAACTGTCTTACTAATGGCAAATGTATACTTGCCTGTCACTTCGATAATTGAAATTTCAGTATTTTCGAAACACTGTCAACCAATTTTGCTGAATCAAAAAATGTCGCTGTTATTTCCATACATGCACAAAAACAAATTCCTGCTCATGTTCCTTCCATACTAACATGTGAATAAATAATTTGATGGAGGTTTAGAAGATAGAAATAAAGTATAAAAAACACGTAGACTTGAAATAAAAGAAAGGAATGTTAACTACCGTATTTACTCGAATCTAAGCCACACTCCCCCCCAATATTAAAGATACTGCAAATTGGGTGCAGCTTAGAATCGAATAAAAAAATGCATTGGATGGGGCAATTACAAGTTCTAAACTATTTTTCATTTTCCACAGAGACTGGTTGAGAATTTAGGGTGTGGCTTAGATTCGAGTAAACATGGTACATTATTCGAGCGGCCAAAACACCAAATTACATTCAAAATCCCAACACAAATGCATTTTTTCCAGGTTTATTATGCCACATAAGTTCACATTAGGATACTTATATATTATCGCAACAATTGCCAATGTTCCAGATAACTCGCCAAATTGGCAACCCCAATTTCACATGTGTCGTACGCGATGAATTGGCAATCATGTGTTTTAATATAATGTTGCCAACAGGCTGTGATAATATGCAAGTACCCTCATTATAATGAATCTAAATGTTGCCATGCAGATCCATGATGTTTGCTAAACCAAACAGTCTTCCAGGTTCTTATGCATTAGACTACATTTATGGAAATATCCAACAGCCTTCTCTTTCACAGAAAATACATTTCCAATTTTAAACATCTTCTTTACAGCAAAATAAGAGAAAAATATTATAAATCATAAACAATGTTATTATTTGTCAGCATGCACAATCAAGAATGGCCGTGGGTAGCCTAGTGGTTACGAGCATCAGACTCCAGACCGGGAGGTCTGGGTTCGATGCCCAATGCCACCAAATACTCTCAGAGTAAACACGGAGTACGTGCTCGTTAAATCAGTGGTCCGAAAGTCTTGTGGGCTGAATCACAAGTGCAGGGGGACTGGAGAATATTTCCCTCCTCTTCAGTTCCATGCCAAAATTGTGGAGGTGGAAATAGGTGGTGTCACCATCTATCATCCTTTTGGAGAATATCGCTGAGCTAATTCGTACTGTCACCTGTATGGTGCTCAAGGTCAATGACAGGCGTACTTCTAGCCCCTTGCGACAATGGGCCTTGGGCCGTGTTCTGACTACGTAAGACAGGTGGAATTAGCCACAACACAACAGAATATTGTGTTTGAACCTGCATGGGAGCAATATAACCAATAAAAAAGCTCATTTTAAAAAGTGCTTCCTTTATGAAACATTGGACACTGGCATGTTAAAGGTTTTTATAAAGAAATTCATACTAGAATCTTGAAATACGTTAATTTATCACATTGTATACTAACGGGGAAAAAATCCCAATAAGAAAAAAAATTATTGAAGAGTAATGAAATTTGGACAATGCAATTGTGTAGTTCAGAGGTCGCCAAAGTGGTGGTTCGTGAACCACTAGTGGTCAGCGAAAAAATTTTGCTGGTCCCCAGAAAAATGTGGAATATACTTACTCAACATGTTAAGTTATGTTTTAAGATGCATTGAGACATAATTCAATTCATAACAATACATGAAAAGTTATAAAACCTCTACTTCATAAAATAATGCCACGGTAAATAAGTCGTACTGCTGTAGTGTTATATGAGGATAATAGATCCATGTGCAGCAAAAATTCAGGATAATAATTTCAGCATGCATCTTAAAGAAAGCCTCATCTATCTACTGTTTGATGAAACTCAAATTTAAAAAATTTCATTCATCCTTATCAAGATCTCAGTTTAGGCCTTCCATAAAAAGTGAATAGCCTTTTAGCGAACACAGGCGATAAAAATTCTGATTCAATTCTCCACAATTTATTTATGTGAAAAGGCCTTTTCATCTGTCGCAGCCATCAAAACAAGGTACCGATCTCAGCTTGAAATAAATGCAGTTCTTATTCTTGCTTATTTCAATTAAGCAGGAACATCCATCACACTAGGAATGTATAATGCTAAAAATTTGATATATTTAAACCATTTTTAAATTCTTTTATTTTTACAGTTTTTGCTTATTTTGTTCATTTTATTATGGTTTATTAATAAAGCTTTCATAATTTGGTTACAATTAATAGTTTCATTTTATTAACTAGGTACATTTTATGTGTTCTTGTATCACAATTTTTTTTTAAAACATGTTTAACACTTACAAAATCTTATTAGTGGTCTGCAGGATTTAAATTATGAATTTACTGGTCCATGAGGTAAAAGAGTTTGACGAACGTTGGTCTAGTTAACATGTTTAATTGATTAAATTTTCAAGAACACAGGTTAATTTAAGCTCAAGAAGATGCATTTGAAATGTGAAATGCTGTTACATTAATAGCTGGTGTAACCTCCAGAATTTTGAATGTAAGCCTTGCCAGCGTCGTGCCATATAGGTGACAAAAGTCACTTTCTGGTATGGAGTTCCATGCTGGCAGTGGATGATGTTGGAGTTGTCCTCAGATGATGTCCCATATGTCCTCAATTGGAGACATATCTGGTGATCTCACAGGTCAAGGTAACATGTCAACACACTATTCAGCAGGGGTGCGCAGACTTTTCTAAAGTATGGGCTACTTCTAATTTTTTCAAGCTGTTGCGGGCCACCAGGTGGCATAGGTGTGGAGAAATAAGAAAAAGGTCTACAATATTTATCATAACTTAACAATAAATATGGAATATGTACTTGAGTACATAACTAAAATAAAAAAAACTCACATTTTAAAAACCACGTTCAAAGCACAAATTTAATTATAATAGCCACAGATATAATATAAAATGAGGAACTCATTATCAAACAATTCAAAATACATTAAAAAATAAAACATTTTTATCAAAAGTTAGTTCTTGTAGTAATAGTCAGAAGAAGACTTAGTCTGCAAAACTGTCAGCTAATCTTGAATATTTCGGTATATAATTACAAGCTGCTTATATTCAGGCGGTCACCCCAAAATGTCTTGGTGGTCCACCAGTTGATTGTGATCGACTTAATGCCCATCCCTGCTGTAGAGCATGTTGCGTTACAACAGTGGTGTGAGGGAGAGCGTTATCTTGTTGGAAAACTCTCCCTTGAATGCTACTCATGAATGGCAGTACTATAGGTTGAATTACCAGATTGACTTAAAATTTACAGTCAGAGTGTTTGGGATAACCACGAGAGAGCTCCTGCTGTCATAGGAAATTGCAACCCAGACCATGACTCTAGGTGTAGGTCCAGTGTCTAAGCCTCAGACAGTTTGGTTGTAGGCGTTCCCCTGGCCTCCTTCTGACCAACATTGGCACCAAAGAACGTGCAGTGCTAATTTGATATAGTGCTATGCACCAAGTAATTATTTAGGTTTGCAAGATGGGCGATAACATTACATTACAACCTTGATATTTTTATCGTAAGTTAATCTGGTTGCCATGGGAATAACATATATTAGAATAATATATGTGGTTTATTGTTTCCCCCCCTTTAATTTAGGACGATTTTAATTCGATTTCTTAGAGAATTTAACCATTTTCACTGCAATCATTCTTCAAGACAGCTGCTTTAGTTTTCTGTTGTATTTTGTGCTATTTTCAAAAATAGATATTTTTTAATATTGTTGGTGAGTACCAGGATATTATTTTAAAAGACTATGAGGCCTGTGATTTTAATTACTGCTGCACATTTGCTTTTAAAATTTATTTTAATTATTAATGCCTTTTTAAGAGTCCCTTTTTTGATGAAATTCATTACAGAAACTTGCAGTTTTTGAAATATTGCAAGTTATCAGAACTTTTTAATTGATAATCATTAGTAATTTTAATATATACTATGCAGTTATTTTATTTATATATAAATATTATTACATGTTATTTATTTAAAATTACTATTATAAAAGTATTACATGTAATCATTATATTACATTATGATTATTATTCTTTTTATAATTACTATTAAATAATATTATATATAATTACTATTAAATTATATTATATACGATTATTATTATATATTAACTTAACTCAGTGGTGCGACAGCCCATGAGGGCCGAGGCCTACTGTACCGAACTCAGTATGCGTGATCTTGGGCCCTGAGGTGCATGAGCGGATATTCCGGTCAGGTGGTCAGTCTGACGCAAAAACTCCCAATGTTAAGTTCCAAGCAAGCTTGGTACTCATTTTATAGACCCACTGAAGGGATGAAAGGACGAGTAAACCTTGCCCAGCTAGGGTTTGAACCTCGGACCTGTGACATGGAAGCACGATTCTTATATATTTACATAATATAATTTTTATTATATTATATTGATATTTGTTATTGATTGATGTTGGTTATTTTTAATCTATTCCTTTTTTCTCATTTGAAGTATATTTCAAAACAGTTCTTTAAAATTATTTTCCTGATCATTTGTTCCCACAAGGCCACCATCGCGGACTCTGTATCATTGGACAAGAGCTGCTTTGCGTGATTAAGGAATTGAGCCAGTGCTTGGAGCATAGCACTCCTATATCAAATTAGTCCCAAACCTGCTTTCATCAGAAAACACAACAGATCTCCACTCCATCCCATCAATGAGCTCTGGTTTGACACCACTTTTCTCGCAAACGGCAATGTCATGGTCAGTTGAATACAAGCTACAGAGCGCATGGCTTGGAGTTGTCCTTGAAGTAACCAATTTCTAAGAGTTACTTGTATCACTGTGGTACCAACTGCAGATTGAATTTCTACCACAGACACAGTACAATCCACCACAACTGTACCCTGAACACGGCAGTCTTCCTTCTCAGTAATGCCACATGGCCTTCCAGAACCCGGTCTTCTTGAGGCAGTACCATCCTATGATCCCTGCTCCCAACAATCATGCACAGAGGATAAATTCTGTGGCAAGTGTTTTTGCAATATCGAGGAACGAAAATTCACCTTTTTGTAACCCTATTACATGACCTCGTTCAAACTCAGTAAGCTGTTGTGATAATGGCTTCTTCGTCTTCTTAAAGTCATTCTTGGCTAACATCACCACGTTGAATTTCACAGACAAATAACGCTCACAAACTTTACAGCAACCCTGATCTGCAAGTTCTGAGTGGCACTAATAACGCCACATTTAAGCGTGAAATTTGAATCAATGCAATTTCTCAGACGTAAAAACTTGCCTAACAAATTTCGTTCATCTAACACAAGTTTTTTTGGTGTCGGATTTTTCCCCTAGTCAGTGAATGTAAGTACAGTTGAACCTCCAAGCTACAAACCTCTATATTGCAAATTTTTCTATGCAACAAACTTTTTCCTGGAACCAAGATCATTTCACAACTTTTTTCACAAAAACCTCCCAATAGCGAAGTGTATTTTCTATAGAACGAACTTTTTTCTTGTGATTCACTTTTTTCTCCCTAATTTTAAAGTATTTCTGCATATTTCAAGTTATTCTCTCTTTTAACACTAGGTGCCTTACTTTCTGAGAGCAATAGAATTCTGGGGGCTTCATCCAAGAAGTGCAACCTTTAACCCCTATTGTCCAGTTCGCTAAAAACATCTTTGAGATCCCCTTTCACCCTTAGTGTAGTTGCCTCATGTCCCTGAACTAATTTCACTCATTTTTAGTGCTGATCAGTCATACTGGTAACATCATTTCTTGTCGTGCAAAATCTGTCAAAATGTAAGTTCTAGAGCATCAAACAAAAAAGATTTAATTCTTCAAGAAGTGGATAAAGGTGTCAAAAGAAAAAGGATATTCCTTCAAAATTCGGTATTCCTCATCTGATCAACCATTATAAAAATTCGAGATAAGTTACAAAATTATGATCCATCAAATTCAGGCTCTTCAATTTGTGATGGCACTGGGATATGACTAATTTCTAGGTAGCAATGGATGGCTAGAAAAATTTAATATAAGACAGAAAGCCTTTTTTCAAACAAAAAAACAACAACAAACAAAATTAACAAATTTTATGAGTAATTAAATTTAAGGGTGCATGAGGTAATGTGAGTGTTTAGTACTTCTAGTTATAAAATAAATGAAACTAAACTCAGTGGCACAACAGCCCATGAGGGCCAAGGCCTACTGTACCTATCTAAGTATACGTGACCTTTGGACGCTGAGGTGCATGAGCAGATGTCCCAATCAGGTGGTAATTTGATAATTCAAATCAAACCTTTGGCAAGAAATCATTAGTATATTAACATTTTTCTCATATAGACCCAACATCATTTTAATAAAGGAATGCAAATTATACATCCCAGTTTAACTCTTCAATGATAACTGAAGGCAAACACCAGAAAAAAAAAGTTAAATTTGCAAAAAATAGCAAAGCTGAAAGCTTAAAATTTTTTTAAGAATAACATTAAAATGTTTGATCTAAAAAGAATTGTTTGTCTTTTTAAAAACATAGCCCACAACTTTGAATAACAAACAGAAATCAGGTATAGAGAACACATGATCTTACTAGCATAAATCTGCATTTCATTATATCTGGGTTACAGTCTACTGGAAGGATGAAATTGTTATTTTACCACAAAATTTAAACATCTAAGGGGCACACTAACCTACACTCCATCATCCAAAATGTAGAGATAACATTAAAGTTTGTGACAAGAGAATATCAATTAAAAAAAGGAACAAGGTTACATGGATCCAGAATTACGTTAGCAATATTACATACTTAAATAAATAAACTTTGCCACAAATTTTCAAAAATCCTCACTAATTTATTGATTAACAGGCTACTACATGCGGGGGCGCGGGGCGGGGGGGGGGGGGGGGGGGGGGGGGGGGGGGG
>BMAV01019682.1:220994-247480 GCA_019973955.1 Trichonephila inaurata madagascariensis
CCCCCCCCCCCCCGTTTCATTTACTGTTCAATGAAATTGTGCCATTTTACAAGACAATTATAAGTTGTAAGACATTTTACAACTTATGCATCTCTTAAGGTTTTTAATAACTAGTTTAAAAATACATATTTCATAACTAAAGAGTATGGTCAAATGATTTGGAACTTTTTAAAAATATATAATACAGTAAAAAAAGATATTTAATAGAACATTCATTTAAATAATTGATAATTATTAAAATAAAATATAACTATTCAAGCTGCTTGTACTTATTGATAACTAGTATACGTGTGTGTTTTATCCTTTTTTAATGGATAGATGACAAAAACTGAAATTTAATATATTTTTGTGAAAAGATATTAAGCTTATAATCTGAATACAACTGCAAACCCTGAATTTAAAAACTATGGGTAAAATCCTAGCAGATCCCACTGGTGTTTTTGGTGCCAAAAATTTTTCGCCAAGTGACGCCAAATTGAGAAACTCTAGTTTTTCAAAATGGCATCAAAGACAAAAAACTCTTCAAAACTGTGTTTCCGAAGGGAGGGGACTGACGAAATGGTCGAAAATCAACCGTTGGTTTCCGAGGGGGGGGGGATTGACAAAATGGTCAAAAATCATGAAATGAACGGGGTTTCCTTAATGGCGTCAGGGACGTCTGAAAACCGTTGGTAGTACATGATTTACATTAAAAAAAAAGGACGAAATGTGCTTTTTGCAATGATAAAAGTGAAGAAACACTAAAATTCTTTTGTAGTACATGATTTACATAAAAAAAAGACAAAATGAGCATTTCGCAAAGACAAAATTGAATAAATACATAAAATTCATCATTCTAATGTACCTTTTTTTGGTAGCCATTCTTTACAAAACTGATGCGAGAGCAAACAACCTTTTCAATCAAAGTACGAGGACAAAATGGACTTTGTCCAAAAAAGGGCAATTTCGTACCACCCTTATAAGGGTTGCTATTTTCTTAGAGGGTTTGAAAACCCCCATTTTAGGAAGGAAATGGTAGGGTTACCATATTGTAACCTTTATCACCAAAAATTTGGTACCATAAGTGGGGGTCCTCCTAGGATTCAACCAAAACTTTGTTATGTAGTACTTCACTCCCCAATAACCAATTTTGCACCTTAATTAAGCTAAATGTAATAGAACACCAATATTTGAGTGATTAAAAAATAATTAAGGATCACATATTTAAGAGAATGGTAGGATACAATAAACAAGTATTTTAGGTACTTGCGTATTATCGCAACAATCGCCAACTCTAATAATAATTCGCTGAGTTGGCATCTACGATTTCCTATGTGTCATACACACTGAAATGGCAACCAGGTGCTTTGTTTCATATAATGTCTCTAAAAGGTTACAATAATATGCAAGCACTGTATTTTTAAACTGCACAGAAAAATAATTTTCCTGAAATTGCAAAAGAAAATTTTTGTATTAACTTCACTTTAAAGTATCATTTGAGCTTAATTTTCAAGACAATCAGTTTGCCTCATCCTTTGAATTTACATTTACTTCATGAATACTTAATTTGTGTTTCAGCAAACACAACATTGTGCAAAAGTTTGTTTGCCAAATCCTCCCCCTTCCTAAAACTCAGAATACGATAACAGTTAACTTAAATTTTATATAAGAGCAATGAAATTAATTACTAATTCTACTATAAATAAATTTTTAAATTACAATCAATAGCTATTCTGATAGAACACCCAAAGGCTTAGGTATCATATACGCCTGGATGCCAAATTCCATTTTTACACTATGAATATTTACAAATGACAAAAATTAGTACTCAAGTATTAGTCCATCAATAATTTTCATCAAATCAAAAACTGGAACTATATATTCCATGATACACAGTTTAAAAAAAAAATGCTCCAATACAACCTTGATTATAAGTTCTTATTTTTCTTTTCATTCTTTGCAGATAATGAAAATTTCAGCCATTTTCCAAGGAAGAGAATGGGAGAATTTCCAAAGTTAAAAATCATTCCTTCAAAGTGCATGCAAATGAGCACAATGTCATTTAATTTTTTAAAAACAGACCAGCCAAAGCCTGAATAACGCAGTTGACAGATTTTTGCCCATATAAAATTTAACTTTTTTATGTAAAAGAAATGTAGGGGAGACCTTAGGGGGCCACCCCATTTTATTTGAATAATATTTAGTTCTAAGTTTTATAATTCAGTTAGGTGATTGACAACACCAATTCCTACTTTGGCATTCACATTTTGGAAGTTTTGCAAAAGAAAGCTGTGTGGCATGTTATAAATGAAAAACAGTTTTACATGGTCTAAAGTAAAATTTTGCAGTTAATTTCTTTTTATTGTTGTACAATGATAAGTCAAATATTTTTCTTTGAATTCTAGTACATAATTTTGTTTGTTACTTTAAGTACTAAATTAGATTTTAAATAAATCCCCTTTCCATCTGGGTTTTTCTACAGAACACGTTTTGTATGAAATTACCTAGTTTTGTACCTAGGGCCATGGTCCTAGGTACAATTGCAATTAATATTCTTTGTTATTATTTCATTAAAAAAAGTTTTTATAATATAAGGAAGAAAGTGGCCTTAATTATCTGAACCATTTTGATTTAGACAAGTTTTTTTATTATAATTGGATGTTATTTAAATGAGAGGAGTGTATATTTTCTGAAACTTTCAATATGCTTGATTTATAAAAAATATGGGTTCAAGTGTAGTATAGGGGGGCCACTTCGGATTTGGCTATTTTTCTTAGGATTTGGCGATTTTTATCTTCATGTTATAAATAATCTTCATATCATTATAAAATAAATAATTCCGAAAAAAGTACCTTGGTGACCACTTTTAGTCGCCAAAAAAATGGACTGCGCCAAGTGGCCCCCCTATACTACACTTGAACCAAAATATGTTTGCTACCATTATTGTTATTATTCAGAATTATTATTTTGTTTACACAAACATAAGAATTCATTTAATAAAAAAAATCTTTATAATTATAAAAACAGAAGCATAATTCTCGAAGTAAATCCAACAAAGGTGGCTGAAAACCAGGGAGAGGTAGAATCTTGACTGACACTCCAGAAGGTGCAGGAATCAAAAATATCATGTTATTAAAATTGCCAAAAAAAAGAAAACTTGTGAAAAAAACCTGAGTTTGAAATTAAGGCAACTTCATCTAAAGAATTATCAGATATTGAAGATTCTCATTCCACTGATGATGCAAATTCTAAAAAACAGTAGCTGATGTAAAAAATACTACTGAAAAGGGGGGGGGGGCAAAAATACAAGGCAAAAAAACTGAATATTTTTATGTAGCAGAAATAATAGGTGTTAAAGAACACTATAGTGTTAAATTTCTGAAGAATATTGCTTGTTCAAATAAGTTTCTTTATGATAAAGAAGAAACTTATGAAATTGACAACAGAAATATTGTGTTCAAATTGCCCAAACCATAATCTGTTGGTGCTTGAGAGCGACAATGTATGCAGCTCACTTTTGTAACCAGTTTTTTAAATTATAATGTTTAATGAAAATACGTGTAATTCATTAATAATTTGGCGCATTGCAAATTAAATAGTTGTATGATAAATCAATGTGTTAGCTAATATTGATTCTTTTATTAAATTCATATGTGTATGTTGGTTTTCTATTGATTGCAGAGCAAAATCTAAGTTCCAGGGAAAGGCCCTAGGTACAGCAGCTGCTGGCCCTAGGTACAATGACATCATATTGTACCTAGGGCCATTTGTGAGTTTTTTTAAAAAACCTTTTATTTCACAGAATTTATTATTTTAAGTACTTATATTAACTCCTATTGGATGGTAGTTAGTATAATGATGAATGCATATCAGTTTCACATTTTTAAAGTGGTCAGTGGCTCTGTTTTTGTGAACTGAAAAAAAGTGGCCCTAGGTACACAGGTCTCCCCTAAGCATTTATCTTAATCTTTTGCTTGAAATCTATAATATATTTACCAATTTATTGGTTGATTAACTAATATGCAAGCCCCGAATAATTCATTAATCCCATTTTACAGCAGCTATCATAAATATTTAGAAGATAAAGTGAAGATATTTTTAAATTACAAGCCTTACTTTCTTGGCGTTCTTACGATCAGACCACGAAAATAAACACAAGGTGGTAAATTTTTTTCCCGCCTCTTAAAGATAATTTATAAGTAGCAAAAACACATCGCATTATTTGTAAAATTCCAAAATTACATCTTTATGTTACAATACAACAATGTACAATATAAAGATATACAATAAGACTGAATTACTGTAACTATAAATATAAAGTAAGTTATAACTGCAGGAAGGCTTTCATATCATGCACAAATACAGCATTTGACAGAAATGTAGAGCTCTAATGTTCAATAAACAATCAAAAATATAATTGTCAGTTTTTCAGCAATGAAACTTTACTCAAGACCTCAAACATTTCATGCAGAACATATCATTATTTAAATCCATTTAAGGTAATAATAATGATGTTTCCTCAAAAAAATTATACATACGCAGCAATGTTGTTCATTAGGATACACAGTGTTCTGAAAAATAAAAAGTATGCACGTTTTTCACGTTAACATAAGACAAACAAGCATGACAAGAATTCAAAGTTTACGTTGCCAACTCGCGTTGTCCGGAGTGTTTAAACATCATCACAAGTTGCTTATGCCATACTTGAATAATTCTTTCCTAAAATAAACAATGGCTAGGAAAAAGAAAACCCTTAAAAAAAAATTTTGATTTATGCGTCACTATTTCCTGATGAAGTTATCCGCGATGGTATAGAACCGTTTCCCGCAAAAGATTTTTTGGATGATTAAAAAATAATTTGGGGGGGGAAGGGGAGGAAGGAAGGGAATTTTCTTCAAAAAAAAATGCAAGGCTCATATGCTGCCACCCGTAATAAGTTCAAGATTTCCTGTTTTATATTTAATAATGTTGTTGTTACTAAAGCCATTTGATCGGCAAAGGCCAGATCAAGGCCCACGAAATTCATCATGGAAAATGGTTAAGAGACGCCTCTCGTTAGATGTAGCCTTGAACTTGTCATGCAGGTGACAGAACGATTTACCTCGGTTTCACCCCAATTTTGAGGGAGAATACCCAGGGGAAGGTCAGGGGCTTCCCAAATCTCTTTCCCCTTCCACCAACCTCACGAGAGGACTTGTAGCTCGACGGCTATTTAAAGTACCCTCATGCCGCGAAGGTACTATTCATTTACAAACATCCATGCCTTCTCCGGGATTCGAACCCAGGCCCAACAGCACAGCAGTCAGCGTCGCTAACCACTATACCGGATGGGCAACTGTTTAATATTTGTATTTAATATTCACTTTGAATATGGCAACAAAATTTTAGTTAAATAAGTTTGTGGAATATTCCAAGCAGTTACGCTTTTATGCTAAGAAAAAAGAACTGTATGATATTTTATCCTTGTGGAGCGTGTGCTCAAATAATGGGTAATTTCATGTAAATTGCTTGATTGATTTATAACTGTAAATAGTTTCATTTATCCTGCGTGTCGAAGAAAATAAAAAGAATATTGAAATCAAAGAATAATAATTTCTCGAGTCACAACACTTCTGCCATACTTGAATAATATTTTCCTAAAAGGAACAATGGCTAGGAAAAAGAAAGTCCCTTAACCCTTTATCTACCGACGGTTCTTATAAGTACCACAAATAACTTTAAAATTACGTAGAATAACCATTTTTACGAATATTCTGACGATATTTGGCAGGAACACTCTTTTCATTCCAATCTTCCAGAATACATGGCAGCACCAGCAGCGGATTAAGCGGGTGTCAGACCTGGCAGTAGCCAGGGACCTCCAACGCCGGTAGGGGCCCCAAGCTTGAAAGATTACACCAGTGGCGTAATGAAGAATATTAGGGCCCCCTGCAAACTCAGATTTGCAGCTCAAATACGTACTTAGCGTCAGTCAAACTTTGGGCCTCCCCGCAATGCGGGGGTGTACGTTACGCCACTGGATTCACATATTAATTCCACGAGTAGCAAAAAGATCTTGAACCGATATTGCAACAGCTAGGATTTTCCCGTGTTTGAGTCTTGTTGCAGCCGTAGACATCTTTTATCCGTACATCTGTATCGCTGCAGTCTAACAAATTTTTCACATGCGCTTTTTTCCTCCCAATTTTTATTTTGAACAAATGAATACTATTCAAGTCAAACAAGTTCGTTCTTAATTCACAGCCGTGCTTAAATACTCTCAGATACATTTTACAATCATGGGAAACAAATTCCAACACCAAGAAAAAGATATTGTCAGCTAATGAAACTTCGGTAATACATTTGAATAAGTAACATATTTAATTGAATAAAGTTTTAAGATCACTAAAAAGTAAGAGCGAGTAGAGCCATTTCAAATGTGAAATGAGGATACATAAAAAGCCGATGTAACTGCCACAATTTTAAATGCTATCATGCAAACATGCATGCCATGTGTCGTACCGGATAATTGCCTGCCTGTCAAGACCGGATCTACGTATGGGCTAAATGGGTTGCAGCCCAGGGCCCCCGGTTTCTAGGGGGCCCCATTCTCCGTTGAAGATAACAAACAGAAAAAGATGCTTACAATCAAAATAGTAATAAAATAATAAACCAATACAAGAATACAAATCAAAAATAAAATACCATATCAAATTTATTTTTATTTTCGAGAGCAAGAGCAATTTACTCTTTTCTTCGTCCACCCTACCACCGAATACGCGAAAATTAATAATTAATAGACAGAGGCCCTATCAGAGCAGCGCCGACGAGTATCAAGCATTTATACAAACGCAGTCGAACTATTTCTGAAGCCATTTATTTTTGTGTAAAAATAATTCTCATTTACAATAATATACTGATTTGGTGCAGTGTCCTGTGCATAATACCTGCAATTAAAACATACTTAGGTATCTGTTTATTCAAGATTCAAATAAGAAGTAAGTACCAATACATACATTCTTAATTATTTAATTAAGAAGATATTGAAGTTATGATTAAGTAATTTCTGTATTTTCAAAGACTGATAACATCAGGATTTCCCATAAATACATTGGTGACCACTGTAAATGCAACACCCTGAAGGAAGCATGCAAATAACATGAAATTTACAACATGCATTAGGGGAGGAAATTTATGATTAGAAGAAATGATTAGAATTTCAGCGCAGACCCACATCATACGCACCTGTGGCGCCACCTCAAAGAGCTGTTTAAGGCTTGGAGATTTCGATGATTTCAAGTTCGGCAATTGTGTTTTTCTTGTGGTTTTTTCAAAAAACGGTCAGTTATGTCTCGTAGATAACAGCGATCAGCTTTTGATCAAGTATCCGAGTTCGGCAGAGAAAGGATAGTGGCCTACCGAGATTGTGGATTATCTTTAAGGTAAATCGGTAGTCATGTTGGACGAAACCAAACAACTGTAATGCGGATATGTGACCGTTGGATGCAGGAGGGTACGATGGACCAACGTGGTCAATCGCATCCACCTCAGTGCACCACTTCACGTGAGGACAGGCAAATTGTGCGCATGGCAGTGACGGATCGCTCAGTCACATCACGAACCATAGCACAGCACATTGAGTCTGTAACGCATCATTCAGTGTCTGCGCGTACCATTCGACGCCGTTTACAGCAGAATGGCCTGTCCGCAAGACGTCCATTGCTTGGTTCACAGCTTCCTTGACGCAGAACCACAGACGTCTCCGCCGCCAATTGTGCAATGAAAGAAGGATGTGGGAGGCAGAATGGAATGAAGTTGTCTTTACTGACGAGTCACGCATCTCTCTGCAACACCACGATGGTCGGATTCGAGTCTGGAGACACCATGGAGACAGGATGCTGAACTGCTGTGTTATGCACCGCCACACTGGTCCTGCACTGGTATTATGGTATGGGGTGGTATTGGATATCACTCTCGCACACTCCTCTAGTACGCATTGCCGGTACTTTAAACAGCCAGCGCTACATCTCCGAGGTGTTGGAGCCAGTTGTCCTTCCCTACCTTCGGGGCTTGGCCACAGCCATATTTCAACAGGATAATGCGCGACCACAAGTGGCACGCATTGTCCAAAGGTTCTTCGTTAATCACCAGATTGAATTGCTTCTCTAGCCAGCTCGCTCTCCGGATCTTCGCCGATAGAAAACATGTGGTCCATGGTTGCTCAACGATTGACCCAGATTACTCCCCCATCTGCCACACCTGATCAACTTTGGCAACGCGTGGAAGCTGCTTGGTCTGCTGTACCCCAAGAACACATCCAAAGTCTCTTTGAATCAATGCTGAGGCCTGTGGCAGCGGTGATTTCCAACAATGGTGGCTACTCTGGCTACTGATTCTGGCAGGAACCACACTTTACAGAAGTCTATAAATTTAATCATTTGATACTTGGTCAACATGTTATCTACAAAATAAATTTTGTTCTGCTATCTCTTGTCTTTCTTGGTGTTGCATTTACGGTGGCTAGTAGTGTATGTATGTTGCCTTAAAATTTGTAATGCGTAACTTAATTACTTCAATAGGATGGAAAAAAATAACAATACTTTTATATGGATTATGGAGATTCCCTGCGAATGTTAGATGAATGTAAAATAGAGAGAGAGTCTTGATTTTCGTAATAAGTCGGTTTTTTTAAGTATAGGTAGCAACAGCAAATAATGGATGGCAACGGAAAAACAATATTTATTTAAAATAGGGGGCAAATAATTCTAAAGTTTATTTTTATAAAGTCCCCT
This sequence comes from Trichonephila inaurata madagascariensis, assembly GCA_019973955.1. Lineage (NCBI taxonomy): Eukaryota > Metazoa > Arthropoda > Arachnida > Araneae > Nephilidae > Trichonephila > Trichonephila inaurata. Next base: position 229,745 of record BMAV01019682.1, read on the forward strand.
TTAAACTGATGGACCAATAGATAATAATAATCAGCGTTTTAGGTTTTACCGAGTATAGACAAGGATTTTTTTATTTTTTAAAATTAACTAGGTACTTTTTTTTCAATTATCTCAGAAGTATACTATGTTGTTTTGTAAAAATTTAATAGAATATTTTTAGTTTATTAAGCACAGTCGGTTGTGTTATAATTTTTTTACCTTAACTTCTAAATTGATTTTCAGGAAAATCAAGAACTTAATTAACAATATAAATATGCCCGATAGAAAATATAAAAGTGTATCGGAAAAACGAAAATTACTGTTAAATTGAGAAAAAGAAAAAATTAAATGTGTGAAAATGTAATTTATTTACAATGGAACAAAGTAAGAATATAACAAACACAGAAACATTAACAAGCGAAAGGGAAAGGAACTCCGCCAAAGAAAACAGGAAAACACAACAAGCAAATATTAATGATGAAAATATGCAAAATTTCAATGACCAGCAGCCTTTTGAAAAAGATATTGTTCAGCCAGAGGAGATCAGTAGTCCCGACCGAAAAGTGTTTTGAAAATGTTGGGTAGGAGTTCGAGAAATATACGTTGATGTGGGTTCGTAGCCTAAATTGATTATATCCTTTCACATGAAATGAGTTATTTTCAAAGTAAAGATCCAAAAAATATATATTCTGATTCGGTAAGAGAATACAAGGAACAAAATAAACCATTTTTGAATAATCATTTAATTAAAAAACTTAAAAATGGCCAAGTGCTGGAAAGGTTTTGGTTAGGTTATTCTACTAGTATGGTAGTGTTTTTTGTTTGACCTGCAAACTTTTTCTAAAACAAATTCTCAATACACAATCGGCTTTTCTGATTGCAAACGCGTAACAGTGATTGGAAACAGTTGCTTAGTAAATCATAAAAATTCTATTGTACATAAAAATTCAGTGTTAGTTTGGTTGAGTCGAAAAGAAAATAAGTCTTTTTTAGATATACAGTTACAGGAGCCACTAAGAAAAGATACAAAATATTACCTCTATGTCCTCAAACGGGTTATTTCGGTGTGACGTTATCACGCGTCTTTTCTTTAACATAACCTCTGGGTTCTTTGGTGACCAAGAATAATGGCAACTCTTTTCCAACCAAAACCCAAGAAGCGAAAGGTGAAAAAGAAATGCAAATAAGATAGCTTTTAAAATAACAGAAGTTTCAGTAAGTGGGATGGCAATTTGGGGAATGTTATGTTTGAAAGAGATACAAGCGTGAATTGACAGCCAATCGTGAAGTTACCTGGAAAGTAAACTATTAAAACAAGGTGTGCATACCATTGTACACGCGTCCAGACGTTCCCACATAAAGTTTGAATCCAAGTTTGGATTAAGATAGGAATCATTATTCGATAGTAGGACTTGTAATATTATTAAAGGTGAGAGTAGGTGGATTAAATAATTATAACTTAGAGAAAGTGGTCTAAATTACGCGATTCGGTTTAACTATCACTCTGTGTTTGTTCATTATAGATTCTCGCTTATTTAAATTTATCTAAATTGTTAGACATTTAAGTTCTATTCTTAATAAAGACATTAAGAATCAAAAATGTCTATTCCTTTTGCAAACCCTACACCTCTAGCTCACGCTGAAAATCAAAAATACGGTCACCAAAGGGGGCGGTATCACAATGGCGCCCAACGAGATTTAATTCATATGACCCCAGGGTAGGAAGCTCGAGTGGGTTTGGTATTTTACAAGAAGTGTGCTTTTCCGGGTCGGAAAATGTGGCTGACTTTTTGGAAGCCATAGACAATCAAATAAAATTACTAGAAATACCTAGAGATTTGGCATGCGCTTATTTGAAAGGTCATCTCCGGGGAAGGAACCGAGATTGGTATCAGATATTCGGATCAGTGTTAGTGCAGGATACCGCCACGGATTTCGCGCAGCTAAGACCAGAATTATCAAAAGTGTTGCTCTTTTGTGAAATTACTTCCACTCAGGTATCTCTGGACAGCACATTTATTTATATACAAATACGAAAATAACGATCACGGAAACAGCACACAGCAAGTCTGACCAAAAACACACAGCGACCGTCAGCTAGGGAACCCCGTAGAAGGAATGCGTGGGATTGAAGCGGGAAAATTTCGCGTGGGCGAGTCACACAGTTATCCTTCCGCCAGAAGAAATAGTTCACTCGCTTCACCCCAACAAAAAGCATTCCCTGCCATAAGGAATAAGAAAGATTTGGAGACCAGGTTTTATGCGTCTCAACAGGGAAGAAACCAGGAGTCAAAGGATTTTGTTTATGATTACTAAATTTGCATCAAAAACTAGAACTAGAGATGTCGCAGGCCGTCTTGGTAGATCACATTTTTGTTGTACTCGAACCACAAGTTCAAGACTACGGAGAGGTTCGAAATCCACAAAACACGGTACAACTTTTAGAGATCTTGGCTAAAGTTGAAGAGAGGTATTCCTGCAAAGCAACATGGGGTTCTCAGAATGGTGATAATGTGAAAAGACGAGGTTAGAATAAGCATAGGATGTCGAATGCTGGCGATAATTGCAAATTGGAGAAATTCAGAAGATGGGCGTAGACCAAGTAATGGCAGAAATGATTATAGGCCGTCAGGCAAAACAGTGGTTCGAAAATAGGAATAGATTTTAGAACGATGACCGCAGATTCAACGAAAGGGGATACCAATTTCGAAAGGAAGATCAAAATGATGATTTTAATAGAGGGGACCGCAGAAATAGGGGTTCGAGTGAGAATTTCAGTCGAGGCGATAGGATACAAAGGGGACGATTGAATAATTTGAAATTTAATCATTTTCAAAGTAATCAAAAGAATTCGGCAGTGGATATACCAAATAAATTTTCTGCGATATGTATGTCTCCAGCGGAACTTCCATATGTTCCTATTTTATTAAATGACACATTTTTGAAAGCGCTAAGGGACATTGGAGCGAAAAAATCATTTATATCGGAAGAAATATATATAAAATATTTTTTTTATAAACAAGTAAAAAAAACCGCGTGCACAGGTGATTACGGCACAGGGAGCGAAATGTCAAAATATAGGAATTGTAAAATTGAATATTCGAATTAGGGAGTTTGAAAAGCCTTGGTTGTTTCATGTGTTGACAGATTTGGAATACCCATGTATTCTTGGGGTAGATTTCATAAGTGGATCAAAGATTGTTTTAGATCAACATGATACATGGGACTAATTCTTACGTGAGTTTTCTTACGCTATTCGTACAGCAGTGAATGAAACGACGGGAAAAACCCCTGCTTAATTATTTTTGGGTCGAAATTTGATTACCCCATTTCAAAAATTAGTCATAGTTTCGGACGGAACTGAGTTTACAGTAGGAGATATTGAAAGATTGTTTGATGAAGCTAGACGAAACACAAAAGCTAAACATGAAAAATGGGATAAGTATTATAATAGACGCAGGCGTGATGTACAAATTAAGGTGAATGACTGGGTCTTATTAGAGAACACACCCTTTAAGTTCAGCAGCTAATAAAGGACAAATGCGGAACCTGAAATCGTCGAAATCTCCAAACATTAAATAGCGCTTTGAGGTGGCGCCACAGGCGCGTGATGTGTGTCTGCACTGAAATTCTAATCATTTGCATATCTCACCTCCGCTAATGCATGTTGTAAATTTCATGTTATTTGCATACTTTCTTCAGGGTGTTGCATTTATGGTGGCCAGCAGTGTAGTTGGGAAAGCGTACAAGGAAGATCAAATGAGTCGCAATATGGTAGGAAGAAGGGGTCAGATGTAAAGCGTGAGTTAGAGGAAAAAGGGATAAATCTTAGTCAAATCAAGGTGAGAGACACACAGGTAGAGCCGATAAGCGCGGAACACTTATCAGATCACTACCTAGCACTTTTTCAAATAATAAAAAAAGATTAAAAGAAGAGGCCAGGAAAGATTAGGATATAAAAACGATCACGAGGATCTTGGTCAGGTGAACCACAAAGAAAGTTGCAGAAACGTTGTGATATGGTCGCTCTATGGTAACCATATCTTTGATTGTCAGCGTGAATTAGATGTGTGGGATTCTCAAAATGATCAGACGTTTTAAAATTCTTAATATGACTTTATTAAGAATATAACTTAAATCTCTAATAATTTAGATAAATTTTAATAAGTGAGAATCTAATAAACCAAACACACACCAATAGTTAAACTGGATCGCGTAACTTAGACCACTTATCTAAATAATTATATTATCCACTTTCTTTCAATTCTGATAATATTACAAGTCCTAATGCCAAATAATCAGTCCTACCTTAATCCAAAATAAGATTCTATCACGGTACAAAACACCTGGGCGCACGTGCAATGGTATGCACCTTGTAGTAATGGCTCGATATCTTGGTAACTTTACGATAGGCCGTCATTTCACACTCGTATCTTTTCCAAACACAACTTTCCCTAAATTGCCATACTGCTTACTGAAACTTCTGTTCTTTTAAAAGCTATATTATTTGCATTTCATAATCGTATTTTTTGGATTTGGGTTGGAAAAGATTTGCCATTAATCTTGGCCGTCAAAAAACCCAGAGGCTATGTTACATAAAAGACGCGTGAGCTCGTCACAACCTCCTCCAAGAAGCAAAACGTGATTTATTCGAGGAGTCTTAATGGCCCTTAAGAAATTACGTGTCTAAATTTTTATTTCTGAATCTCCTTACTTTCCAAGTTTTATTTAAATTTTAACCTTGAATCTTCATTATAACTATTAATTTTCAATATTCAACTTAAACTTTAATTTTCATTATTCATTTTAAATTTAAATTTTCATTATTCATCTTAAATTTAATTTTTAATATTCCTCCTTAATTTAAAATCTTGACAGCCACAATAAATTTTACTCAATTAATTAGACAAACAGCTATGCATTTCAATTATGGTAGATTCTCACTTTTACAACAAATATGGGTAGGCCCCATTCATCTTGTCGGATTTACAAAAAAAAAAAGAAAAAAAAAAGAAGAAATTGCTTCTTTTTACAATCTTCTTCTGTTTAACAATTGTTATATCCATTATGTTGGATTTTCATCTGGTTCTCCTAAGAAACTCACATCGGTCGCGCTGCGCCGTTAATGTTATTGTTATTGTTAGAATCCTCTCTACGCCGAGTTTCCTTGAACCAGATGTACATTAATATGAAACAATACAATATATATATATATATATATATATATATATATATATATATATATATATATATATATATATATATTTACACACACACTATACAATTACAAACATTTTTCAATAAATTATTAAAACAAATAACCAAGGGAATTGTCGCGTCTCAGCGAAGTCATTCATCAAAGTAAACAAATTCATGATTACAATTGTTTTCTCCATCAATTGAGAAAAAATTTTACAAGTCAAACTTCAAAAAATAAATAAATAAATAAATAAAAATAATAAATAAATAAATAAATAAATAAATACACTCATTGTAGTGTCAACTTTTGCTTGGATCATAATCTTTAAATACCGCCCGAGACTTCCTTCTTTGCCATAAATCTACCTACCACTTGTTGGAAAGAATATAAAATGAAACAATACAACCTGATTTCTATGACTTGTTGTCTCCTACTAGAACTTCCAATGGTAGTGTGTTAGTTTTCGCTCCTCTTCTCATTTCTTGGGTGCTCGTTGATCCCGTCTGCTGTCTGATGTAGGGTCTGTAGTTTTCTCTTCGGCTGTTCCTGGTTTGATTTGACTTCACTTTATTGGTTGATCGGGACTTCTGGTCCTGTTTCTTGAGTAGTCTGAGGTTATACCTTTCACTATCTTGAAACACTACTCCTTCCTTTCGGTTCCTCTTCCTACTTATATAAATATTATTATATGATGACAATGGTCTTTTACTTATTTTATGGTCTACACGTTTCTGCAATTTTCTTTGTGGTCCCCTTGGCCAAGATCCATGCGATCATTTGTATCCTAATCTTTCCTGGCGTTTTCTTTTAATTTTTGTTTCATTACTGGAAAAAGAGCTAGGTAGTGATTGGATAAGTGGTGTGTTTCTCACCTGTGTGTTTCTCACGTTGATTTGACTTAAGATTTATCCCTTTTTCCTCTAACTTATGTTTTACATCAGACACTTTCTTCCTACCATATTGCGACATATTGGATCTTACGTTTTCCAAACTACTCGTTTCCTGACGTGAACTAATGTTATCCGAGCTACCCGTTTCCTATCTCAATCTCGTCACATTTCCTATGACGATATATTCTCACTTGATCAACATTGACGGTTAACTTTTTCCTGACCTCCATATTATAAGATTATTATTATTTCTTACTTCTAACACCCTATATTTACCTACAAATTTTTGTTTAAACTTTGTGCAAACTTTATTGGCTGCTGAACTGAAAGGGTGTGTTTCTAAGGCTCCCTTCACACCAAACGATTCCGAGTCTGGAGCGATATTTCCAATTCACAGCGATTCTGAATGCATAGAGATTTGCCTTCACACCGCCACGGGTCAAACATTCTTCCATCAGTTGCTGACGAACATGGATGCTGTTTTTAATGTTTTAAGACGATTCACGTTTCAAGCTATTAATTTCACAACTGTATCCTTATTCATTTATTTACAAATCGAAATACATAAAACAAAAAATATAAGAGCAGTTTTATTTATTTATTTTTTATATTTTGCCTGTTAGTATCAAGTGTAATTATAGGCTGAAAAGTAGTAACAAATAATATAAATATGTATTGTAACTATATTATAATGCAACTTTTACAAATAATATATCTAATGTTTTAAAAAGGCATTTCAAATGTTGTTATATACTACAGCTTTTGTAACATATAACTATTTTTTTGATTATGTATCTAAAAATGGTTTGCTAATACATTAATGAATTAAAAATTTTACATGCCATTTACATTTTTTTTTGTTTCATACAACAAAATTTGAGATGTATGTTGTAATAAAATGGAATCTTTTTAAAAAATTAAAATTATCGACAATATCGTTGTTTTATTTTATTTTAGCATTCTTATAAATATTTAATTTTTTTTCTCTCCCAAAATTAAGTAAATTCTTATCAAATTGATCTCTGAAGCTATTTCAAACATCCTTTAGAATATTCCCGGCGGGCGGGGCCAAAAAACAGGTTTTGCTTTTAAGTATTAAAAAGTGAAGAATAAGGTTTTCAAATTTCTAAAATTGAATAAAATAATACATGCAAAATTAATTTTATTATTTGTGCAAGATTAGCAGGTATAAAATACTGCCTACACACTGGGCTACAAGAACTAGAGTTAGTTTACATAATGAAAAATAATACTATGAATATCAAAAATATAAGCACCATCTATTGGCACAATTGGCACTCAAGCTAACCCTAACAAGAACATTATTATCTTTAAATACACTGGGCAACAAAAAAGAAAAATTTTTTGTCTCATCAAGAAAAATATGTGATTCTGATAGCATTTTTTCTCCTGAATTCAAATATGATATCGGTTTTTCTTCATCACGCAAGGTTTTTGAGAGACAGGCATTTATAATTTGAAACACTTTAACAATTTCTACATTCTTAAGTACACAATATCCGAACATTTGGACTCACCTAGAAATTAAGAAATCACGATTTTCTTTTATATTTCGCCTGTGGAGTATCCCTCTTGATGGTCCAACAATAATCGGCCAGCATATTAGCATTCCATTTGCCTTGATATCTCTTTCTATCGCTGAAATCTCCTGATGAAAGCGTTCCCCGTGCTCATCGCTCACTGCACCAAGATTTTCCGGGAAGAAATCTAAGTGCGAGTGCAGGAAGTGTATTTTTAAGGACATAGTATAGCCCAAATTTTTATAAGATGTTATAAGATCATGAACAATATCACGGTAATTTTCCGCCTTTAGATTTCCCCAAAAACTGTGAGTTACATTTTTGAATGCTTGCCACGCTGCTTTCTCCAGTGGATTTAATAGTTCCTCAAACTTCTCATCATGCATTAGTGATCGTATTTGTAGACCCACAAATATCTCTTCTTTAATTTTTGCTTCACTAATTTTAGGAAACTTCTGTTTTAAGTACATGAAACCAGGAGTATTGTCCATGGCTTTCATGAAATTCTTCATTAATCCCAGTTCGATATGTAACGGAGGTAGATACACATTTTTAGGATTACACAATGCGCCATGTTTCACATTTTTCTGTCTTGGAATGAATGATTCGCGTTTAGGCGATTCTTTTCTGATGTAATGGTTTTTTCTGTCCCTACTATCCCAAAGACACAAAAAACAACAGTATTTTGTGTAACCAAGCTGCAAACCAAGAATGAGTGCAGTTACCTTCAAATCACCACAAATATTCCATTCATACATAGCATATTGAAGTTTTGCCAATATAAATTGAAAGTTTTCATATGTCTCTTTCATACTAGCAGAGTGAGCCACAGGTATTGATGAGAATTTATTTCCATTATGCAGAAGCACTGCTTTTAAACTTGCTTTGGAGGAATCAATGAATAAGCGCCATTCTATAGGGTTATGTTCAATACCAAATGTCTCCATAAGAGAAGAAATGTCATTACAAAAAATTAAGCCATTTTCTTCTGAAAAATAGTCTTTACATTGAGAATGACGACTACGATTACATATCTTTGTATTCTTTTGAAGAAGACTCCATCCTTTTAGTCGGGAACCAAGCACTTCAGAGTGTTTTTTGGATAATTTTAAATCTCGTATGAGATCGTTAAGATCTTCTTGAGTCAATAAATGAGGCTCTGATGAACAGCTTGGTTCAAAAGTTGTATCACCACAAACTGTTTCTTCTTCTTCTTTACTTCTATCGGAATCTGAGCTCTCTTCATCTAATGTCACATGTTCTGGAGGCTTTGGTATGGGCAATTCTTCGTTGTGTGGAACTGGTCTCATTGCAGATTGCAAGTCAGGGTACACCACTGTATGTTTTGATTTTGACGTAATCCCTTTAATGTTTGTTAAGCAGAAATAACAGTCAGAGGAGTGATCTTTGGGTTCCCTCCAAATCATAGGGATAGCAAATAGCATGTGGAGTGTGCCATTCTTCCATGCAGTGAGAAGCCTAGTGCACGATAAACAACAGATATGTGGGGCCCATGTCCTTGTTTGGTCCCCCACTTTACACTCAAAATAAAGTTCTTAACACTTTTTTACTAATGGAGTAAGGTTTCGCCTTTGGGACTTGAGCGTCACTTCACCGCATATATAACAAAAGTTGTAATGATGATTTAAACAAGCTCTATGTATTTTGTAACTAACAACAAATTAAAAGAATTAAATTTGTAAATACGTAACATACAACAATCCAGACACAAAGCACTCACAATTACGTGTTTACTGGTTCATTACTATCTCACAACTGACATCGTTCTAATGAATGCATGCTAGTCTAGACCATGTATGTGCCTGTCTGTTGTGTCTGGTGCCAAAGTGTCTGTACATGTCTGAACTTGCACAACAGTAGCAATGATACCATTTGAGTTAGCTCATGTGGTTACATCACATTTACAATGCTCCAGGAGTTTTTATTTTACAATGGACAAATGGTCGTTTATTAAAAAAATATTTAAATACATTAAGTGAAATTAAAATTTTAAAAGAAACTGTGGGTGATGGAGAAATTCCGAATACATATTTGAAAACACGATAAAAAACTGCATTAGGTCCAACTATTGGTACTCATGAGACAAAAATCATGTTGATCAGTGATATCTGACATCAGGTTCTTTAATAGAAACTTTATGTGATATAATCACTAATAATATAAAAAACAATAAAAATAAACACTCTATTTGTTTGAATTTGCTTTTTCTTTAAGAAATAGCTCCCGGCGGTTGGTGATTGAGTGAAGAAAATCTGACCTGCCGAATCACGCGTAAGTCAGAATGACGGTGGATTGAACCGGTTTCGGTTGGTGTGAATGCAAGAAGCGAATCTTGGCTTATTTGAACGGGAAATTAAGAAGCCGAATCTTGGTCGATCAGACAAGTTTGATGGTGAATGAATCGGAGTCGTTTGGTGTGAAGGGAGCCTAATGACCCAGTCATTCACTTTAATTTGTACATCACGCCTGCGTCTATTATAATATTTTAACCATTTTTCATGTTTAGCTTTTGTGTTTTGTCTAGCTTCATCAAACAATTTTTCAATATCTCCTACTCCAAACTAAGTTAGGTCCGAAACCATGACTAATTTTTGAATTGGGGTAATCAACTTTCGACACAGAAATAATTCTGCAGGTGTTTCTCCCGTCGTTTCATTCACTGTTGTACGAATAGCATAAACAAAATCACTTAAGAATTGGTCCCATGTATCGTGTTGATCATTTACATAATTTGCAATCATTTGCACCAGATAGCGATTTACGCGTTCGGTACTATTTGCCTGAGGTCTATATACAACAGTCTTCACATGCCTTATGCCTAATCTTTCACTTAAATGTTCAAAAATTTCGGATATAAATTGGGGACCGTTATCACTTATTAATTGTATTGGAGCTCCAAAACGCGAAATAAAATTATCAAAAAAAGTATCTGCTATTACACGAGCCGAGGCCTTTTTAAGAGGTATGATTTCAGCCCATTTGCTGAAATGATGGTAATTACTAATACATATCGATTACGTCTTACTCTCGATGTAGGATACGGACCTAACAAATCTAACGTAACTATCTCATTTGGATAATTTGATACAATCGGATTTAATCGACCAGCTGGTAACGCTTTTTTATAATTATTAACTTGGCACATATGGCATGTAGAGACATATTGATCAATAAATTTTCTCATATACGGGAAATAACAAACGTCCCTTATTTTATGATAAGTTTTAAATCGGCCAAAATGACCTGCTATGGGCTTGTCATGAAACTCTCTCATGATTTCGTTTCTTAAAGACTTTGGAATGTGTACACGCATTTCACCTAACGATGTTGCGTGTTTGGCATAAAACAACAAGCCTTCAATTAGACTGAAGTCGCGGGACCAATTCTCACATATCGTCGTATTAACTGAGTTATCTTAAGGGTTTTCTAAATGTCTATAGATATGATCTAATTCTGATTCATTCTTTTGCTCTGTTATTAACTGTTCTAGTGACATAAGTACTAGATTTCTGATTATTGCACAATTAACAATTCTCACATTATACATTCACAAGGGTTTCTGGATAAAACATCTGCCGACGCATTTTGAGTTCCAGGTCTACATTCCCATTCTATATTAAATTCTGCTAATTTGAGTGCCCATCTGATCATCCTACTTGACAAATTTTTTCCATGCGTTAAACGTGTTAAGGCAGCGTGATCTGTAATAACTTTAATAGGCAGTGATCCTAAATATGTTTTGAATTTATTCAGCGCATACACTACTGCTAGACATTTTCTTTCGGTTACCGTATAATTCCTCTCAGCGTTGTTCAGAATACGCGAAGCAAACACAACTGGTCTCTGTTCCTGATTTAGAACTGCTCCCAAACCGATTGAACTTGCATCTGTAAATAACTCGAAAGGCTTTTTGAAATCCGGCAATTTTAAAACTGGCGCCTCTGTTATGGCCGCCTTGACTGCGTCGAATGCCTTCTGTGCCTCAATGGACCAGAAGAAATTTTTTAATTTTCGTTTAAGATTATAAAGGGGTTCGCAAAGATCAGCATAATTTTTAATAAATTTCGCGTACCACTGGGACATACCCAAAAACTTGGATACCTCCTTTGAATTACGTGGTGGTTTCATCACAAGTATGGCTCGAACCTTTGTCTCATCCGTTTTGATTCCTTCCTTACTAATAATCAATCCTAAATACTTCAATTCATCACAACCAAATTTACATTTATCCTTATTTAACGTCAATCCTGCATCTTGCAACAACGAAAAAACCTTCCTTAAATGCTCAACATGGTGAGTGAATGATGGAGACGTAATAATAACGTCATCCATATACACACTCACAAACTTCCCTATCACCTGTTTCAGAATTAGGTTAATTGCCTTCTGAAAATTAGGAGCCGCCCCTTATAAGCCGAATGGCATACGCCGGAATGCATAAGTACCACTTTTTACTAAGAATGCGGTCTTAACAATATCACTGGGGTTTACTGACATTTGAAAGTACTCCCTTCTTAGATCAAGAGATGACATTATTGTCGTATAGGGAATATTCGTTATTAAATCATTTCTTAAGGGTAAGGAATAGCGTGGATATTTCATGACGGAATTCAGTTTTCTATAGTCAACCGCAAATCTATATGCTTCCGGATTATCCGGTGGTAACCCATTATTTTTTTTACATAACACAACAAATGACACGTACGGGGATTGAATTGGAACTATGGTTCCTTCTCGTAACATTTTGTCAATGTGGAATTCGAGTATCGCTTGTTTTTGCCGATCATACCTGTACGGCCTGGAAACAACCGGTGGACTATCTAACGTATCAATTTCATGGTATAAAACATGAATAAGACCTGGTTTGTCTGAGAACAATCCCTTAAAACTACTAAACAAATTTTGTAATTCCTGCTTTTGCTTATTCTCCAACTTTGTCTTAGACAGATCTATTTCTACATTTTCTTCCTCAATTGATTTAACCACCTTCTCTATTTGCGAATCGGGAGTCTTTAACGATTTTCGATCAAAGTCTAAAACAATCTTTGATCCACTTATGAAATCTACCCCAAGAATACATGGGTATTCCAAATCTGTCAACACATGAAACAACCAAGGCTTTTCAATCTCCCTAATTCGAATATTCAATTCTACAATTCCTATATTTTGACATTTCGCTCCCTGTGCCTTAATCACCTGTGAACGCGGTTTTTTTACTTGTTTATAAAAAAATATTTTTTATATATTTCTTCCGATATAAATGATTTATCCGATCCAGTGTCCCTTAGCGCTTTCAAAAATGTGTCATTTAATAAAATAGGAACATATGGAAGTTCCGCTGGAGATATACATATCGGAGAAAGTTTAATTGGTATATCCACTGACGAGTTCTTTTGATTACTTTTAACCGCATTAACTTTCAAAACATTCAATCATCCCCTTTTCATCCTATCGCCTCTACTGAAATTCTCACTCGAACCCCTATTTCTGTGGTCCCCTCTATTAAAATCATTAGTTTGGTCCTCCTTTCGAAATTGTTATCTCCTTTCGTATCTGCGGTCATCGTTCTTAAATCTATTCCTACTCTCGAACCACTTATTACCTTGACGGTCATTCTCATAGTTACCCCTATAATCATTTCTGCCATTATTTGGTCTACGCCCAACTTCAGAATTTCTCCAGTTTCTGCGATTATCATCAACATTAGAGATCCTACGCTCGTTTGGACTCCGTCTTTCCACATTATCACTATTCTGCGAACCCCTTTTTAATTTGTAAGAATACCTCTCTTCAAATTTATTTAATTTTTCCAAAAGTTGTACCGTGTTTTATGGATTTCGGACCTCCACAAAGTCCTAAACTTGTGGTTCGAGTCTGACAAAATTGTGATATACCAAGTCCGCCTGTGACATACCTAGTTCCAATTTCTGGTGGAGTTTCAATAAATCGTAAACAAAATCCGTTGGCTTCTGATTCCTTCAATGCTGGGAGGCATAAGTCCTCGCTTCCGAATCTTTCTTATTTCTTATAGCGGGGAATGTTTTCGATAGCTCAGCTTTTAGCTGCGCGAAATCCGTGTCGGTATCCTGCACTAACACTGATCCTAATATCTGATACCAATCTCGGGCTCTTCCCCGGAGATGACCTTTCAAATAAGCACATGCTAAATCGCTAGGTATTTCTAGTAATTTTATTTGATTGTCTATGGCCTCCAGAAATTCTTTCACATTCTCCAACCCGGAAAAGCACACTTCTGGTAAAATACCAAACCCACTCGAGCTTCCTACTCCAGGGTCATATAAATTAAATTTGTTCTTGCGCCAATGTGATATGGTCGCTGTATGGTGACCATATCTTTGATTGTCAGCGTAAATTAGAGGTGTGGGATTCTCAAAATGATCAGACATTTTAAAATTCTTAATATGACTTTATTAAGAATATAACTTAAATCTCTAATAATTTAGATAAATTTTAATAAGTGAGAATCTAATAAACCATACACACACCGATAGTTAAACTGGATCGCGTAACTTAGACTACTTATCGAAATAATTATATTATCCACCTTCTTTCAATTCTGATAATATTACGTCCTAATATCAAATAATCAGTCCTACCTTCATCCAAAATAAGATTCTATCACGGTACGGAACACCTGGGCGGCGTGCAATGGCATGCACCTTGTAGTAATGGCTCGATATCTTGGTAACTTTACGATAGGCCGTCAATTCACACTAGTATCTCTTCCAAACATAACTTTCCCTAAATTGCCATACTGCTTACTGAAACTTCTGTTCTTTTAAAAGCTATCTTATTTGCATTTCATAATCGTATTTCACTTCTTGGATTTGGGTTGGAAAAGATTTGCCATTAATCTTGGCCGTCAATGAACCCACAGGTTATGTTACATAAAAGACGCGTGAGCCTGTCACAACGTGTAGACCATAAAAAGAGAAAATTATCATCAAATAATACTACTAATATTTATATAATTAAGAAGAGGAACCGAATGGAAGGAGCAGTAGTTCAAGATAGAGAGAGGTATAACCTCAGACCGCGAAAGGAGCAGAATCTGGAGTCCCGACCAACCAGTAAAGTGAAGTCAAATAAAACAAGACCAGTTCGAGCCATTAACAGCCGAGGAGAAAACTGCAGAACCTACATCAAGGAACAGGCAAGATGAAGGAACAGGAAGACCAACAAAATAGAAAATCCTCAGCATAGCAGCCAGGAAAAGAGAAGAGGAGCGAAGACCAAACAGTACAGTATCCTTGGAGGTTCTAGTGGAAGACGACAAGCCATAAAAATCAGGTTGTATCGTTTCATTTTATATTCTTTCCAACAAGGGTTCGGAAGAATTATTGCAGAGAAGGAAGTCTATTATAATCCAATTATAATCCAAGCCAAAGTTGACACTATAATGAGTGTATTTTTTTTTGAACTTTTGACTCTTAAAATTTTTTTTCTTAATTGATGGCGAAAACAATTGTAATTATGCATTTGTTTACTTCGATGCATGACTTCGCTGAGATGCGACAATTCCTTTGGTTATTTGTTTTAATGATTTATTAAAAAATGATTGTAATTGTATAGTGTATATATATTTATATATTGTTGTATTGTTTCATATTAATGTACATCTGGTTCGGGGAAACGCGGCGTAGACAGATACTAACAATAACATTAACGGCGCTGCTCGACAGATGGGGTAGTTTATCGGAAGGACCAGATGAAGTGTTTAAAGGAAAATTTGTTGCAATTTAAAAGTGATATATAATGTATAAAAATTGTGAAATATACTGGTATTATGTGAATATAGATTTTGGCAAGTAATTTAAAGAGTTTTAATTTCAGTGTGGCAGACCCTGTGTGAATTCCAATTTGAAAACCAAGTCTCAAAGTCTTTGTAATCTCAAAAGAATGGAAAAGCAATGGAAAAAAAGAAGATTGTTATAGTAGTTTAAGTAACGTTAGGTAGTAATTAAGTAGAGTTAAGTTAGTTAAGGGGCATGCTGACCTAGTTTTTTTTTTCTCCATCCAAGTCAAGGATGGTTTTCCGCAGTCACTCCGCTCAGATGAGGCAGGCCTACATATGTAAAAGTGAGAATCTACCATGATTAAAATGCATAACTGATAATGTTGGTCTAGTTAATTGAATAAAATTTATCGTGGCTGTCAAGAGTTCAAATTAAGGAGGAATATTAAAAATTAAATTTAAGATGAATAATGAAAATTAAAGTTTAAGTTGAATATTGAAAATTAATAGTTAAAATGAGGATTCAAGGTTAAAATTTAAATAAAACTTGGTAAGTGAGGAGATTAAGAAATAAAAATTTAGGCACGTAATTTCTTAAGGGCCATTAAGACCCTCGAATAAATCACGTTTTGCTTCTTGGAGGGGTTTGTGCCGGGCTCACGCGTCTTTTCTTTAACATAATCTATGGGTTCTTTGGTGGCCAAGATTAATGGCAACTCTTTTCCAACCAAAACCTAAGAAGTGAAAGGTGAAAAAGAAATGCAAATAAGATAGCTTTTAAAATAACAGAAGTTTCAGTAAGTGGGATGGCAATTTGGGGAATGTTATGTTAGAAAGAGATACAAGCGTGAATTGACAGCCAATCGTGAAGTTACCTGGAAAGTAAACTATTAAAACAAGATGCATACCATTGCAAGCGCGCCCAGAGGTTTCCACATAAAGATTGAATCTAAGTTTGGATTAAGGTAGGAATGATTATATGATATTAGGACTTGTAATATTATTAGAAGTGAGAGTAGGCGGATTAAATAATTATAACTTAGAGAAAGTGGTCTAAATTATGCTATTCGGTTTAACTATCACTGTGTGTTTGTTCATTATATATTTTCGCTTATTTAAATTTATCTAAATTGTTAGACATTTAAGTTCTATTCTTACTAAAGACATATTAAGAATCAAAAATGTCTAATCCTTTTGCACACCCTACACCTCTAGCTCACTCTGACAATCAAAGATACGGTCACCAAAGGGGTGCGGTATCACATCGGTTGTAAAGTATTTGGCTATAAGAGGTTTATCAATTAGAGGGGTGCTGAGGAAGTTTTTGACTCTCCACATAGTGATAATTTTAGGGGTGCCTAAGAACTGCTAGCAGAGTTCAACCCATTCATTTGTGAACATATTGAACAGCGAGAATTACGACCAAAATCGTTAATATCGAACTTATCAAAAACAATATATGAGCAAATAATTGAGATCATGGGCAAGCAAATACTTAAAACAATAAACTCAAATAAATAACGATGACACAAAGTACTATTCAATTGGGATGGATTCAACACCAGATTTGTTCCACAATGACCAACTTGCTATTGTACTACGATATTGTTTTCGGGAAAAAGTGTATATGAAAGATGAGTCTCATTAATTAAGATTGGCACTTACACAGGCTTATGCTTATTTAATTCTCTCCAAAACTTTTGGAAACGAATGTACTGCTATTGGATAATTGTAGGGGACAGTCATTTGACAACGCTGCTAATATGTCCGGTCGATATAATGGTGTGCAAGCTCTTTTAAAAGAAAAAAAATAAATTCACTAATTATGCGCCGTGTGCTGCACTTTCTCTTAATCTGGATGGTGTAGAATCAGTTTGCGACATGGTCGATCTTCGTTGACCATATCGTGGGGTTTCAGCGTAAGTTAGAGGTGTAGGATTCTCGAAATGATGAGACATTTTAGAATTCTTAATATGACTTTTATTAAGAATTTAACTTAAATTACTTAGATATCGAACAAACTTATATTGTGAGAATAAACCAAAACACGTAGTCTGAATTAACACAGATCGCGTAATTAGATCACTTATCAATATAATTATACTATATCCGCCTACTCTCAATCTCAATAATATATTCGCGTTCAGAATATAAACTTCCTACCTTGTTTTCTACGCAACGTCCAATCCACTTCGGATATTTCTCTAGGCTGGCGTACAATGGTATGTACCTTGGTTGAATGGCTAGATTGTGTCGTGATTCTAGGTAAGCTGTCAATCAACACTGCGACATAGCCATCCTGTGATGACTATGTCTATTAGGATCCGCGTAAGCTAGAGGTGTGGGATT
>BMAV01019684.1:29025-49339 GCA_019973955.1 Trichonephila inaurata madagascariensis
CTAACATTAGGTAAATTAGGACTAAACTAAAATTAAGCTAACAACACTAGATTAGGAAAAATTGAGAATGTTTTAATTTATATGAAGAATAACACTATAAGATGAAGTGCATTTATTTATTTTCCCAATTCATACAGAATGGATGTGTTGTGGCTGCAAAGTTTCATTGTTCTTGGGTAGAAAAAATCATGTTTCAAGAACTATCATGCTGCTCGAAGTGTGATGGTACAAAATATGTACCTCCTGTTTCGAAAAACTTTTGACACCCTTTATTTCAAAAAGTATTCAATATTATTGATATGTACCAGCTTTTGTTGAATAATTATAGTTTTGTGAAGTTTATTTAAAAAATATTTGTTATTATTTCCCTCTAGTGCATTATTCTTATCAAAAATTCAGATCTTGAAAGAGTTAATTATGTATCTATATCCAATAGAAACATGCATCATTAGCAGTGTAATGATTACTTAATTAAAAACTTAACTTGCGTTTTTAATTTGATGGCTTTCACAAAATAATGAATCTTTTTTTCTTCTTTTTTTCCTTTTTTGAATCTTTGTTACATGACAAAAATTCAATGTTTCCACCAATACAGAATATAAGAGAATTTGCCTTAAACATGAAATATTCTTATTTGAATATTGTAAATAAACATTTATAAAAGCTTCAAAAATTTCTGAACTGATTAATTCACATTTGAATAAATTTGTATATACCTCAGAGAAGAAAAAGGAAATCTATCTCCTTTGGTTGAATATTATCTCGAAAACATCCCTTTTAGAAATAATTGACCCAACTATTGATGGTAAATTATCTAAAAGTTGTGGCGACATTCGAAAAAAATTAAAATAGCTTTCTTTGTCTTACACACGCATCTCATCTATTAGCCTAGATGTTGGTTTTAATCGCTTTTTTTTTGTTGTTGTTTTTGAGAAATACGTCGATCACACTATCGTTTCTTTCCCTCCTTTTTTAATGTTAACAAAATTGCCAAAAAATTCTTTTTTCTCTTGCGCGATTCATACTTAATAAGTCAGAATCAATACTGCGATTTTCACCTACTAACTTCAGCGCCACCTAATGAGCAGAAATCCACCATCGAAAACATCTTTCCTTTCTACTGTGATCGCGACGTTTTTTTTTCTTTTTTTTTCTTTAGCATTTGCATTTACAAAATCCCGTATCAAACATCAACTTTTTTGCAATTCAAATAGTTTTGCAAAGGGCTGTTATTTCACCAAAGTAATCACCTGCCCCTTTTTTTTTTAAAAAAAATATTCCATTCGAAAAATAAAATCTGCTTGTTCACAACTATTGTTCTAAATCAGCAGACAGCAAAATGGCGGACATGCACAGATTCCCGCAGATATTCGATTTTGGCTGGATAAAATTGTTTCCCTAATCCCTACTTCCGGTCTCTTTCCACCTGCTCTTCAGTAGACTCGTCCCGTTTCAGCCCATTTTCAATCAGTTTATAGACGCTAGTATGTTTACATCCTGACAAAATTCTCTCTACTACTTTTATTTACATTATCATGCGCTTGCCAATACACTAAGCGGGACTCAAAGATTTTCGTTGTCAGCCGCAGCATCCCATTAAACGTCTTCAAACACCTCGCCAATAAATCCACGACTCCCTCCCTAAGAGTCGTTTTTAAATCGATTTATTCAACTACTTCGAGGAATATAATTGAAAGCTTGCATTTATTAATATACACATTTTTTTAACTAAACAACTGGTGCATACTGACACTGTATTGCTTGTATTTATGCGTTCTTATTTTTCTATTTGTGTTTGACACCTCTATCCAATCCAACCATCCGTAAAAACTCGCTAAGAAAATCAAGACCGTTGTATTGGAATATCATTGGGTGGATGACCTGAGTATCTAGCTCTTTCGAGCTATAACCACATATCATTAGGATTTTGAGTGGCTGTAACATATTGACTCTTGCCCTTTGTTAAGTTAAAATACTTTAAAGTTCAATATAAATTATTTAATCAAATAGGCTTATTCCAACTAGTTTTTTTTCCACTTTTTGTTTTTATATAAATATTTCGTTATATTAAATTAGGGAAAATTACTGCTATTTCTGCTTGCATTCGTGCATATGTCTTCTGTTCGTATTTGTATCCTGTTTTCACCAGGTTTTAAACACTCCGTTTCTTGCACCACTAAAAATATTTTAAATTTCTCGTGAAGTGAGAATTCAGATTGACTGCTGAATGATAACGAAATAATTGAATAGAGCTCAGAGAACCCGTGTGTTAAGTTGTTACGAATTATTAGATATCTATTTTCTTTTAATACTAAGAGTAGAGAAATGCGCTGCGAGAGAGGAATCCAATTCTAATATTTATTCAGGTTTTTAATCAATGCTGTTCCTATCGGTTTTATTTTCACTGATTTAATATTTAAAGCCTTGATTTGATTGTTATAAAAAAATAATACAGCATTCAATTGATTCTTTTTTTTTTTAGCTTATTAATAAATTTAACCTCATAATTAAACAGGATATTTTTCAGAACATAATTAAAATTCACTTGCTATCGGCAGTGAACTAGAAGAGCACGGTGGTACAATCCTCACATTGGATTCATTGGTAATTATTCTGTGATGATGAAAACAAAATCGGCTAGATCCAGGATTTTTCTAATATTTATGAAGAGCATTTATATAAAATTTAATATAGACAGATTTAAATTTTTCCGACAGTTGAACTTTCTTACCAAATCTGATTGAAGAGCATCTGAATGAATTCCCTCGCAGAAAAACGGACATAAGTAGAGACATTCATATTTGGAGAGTATAAATTTTTTTAATTACATAGCTATAAGTGTTAGATCCATAAACAATATCTTCTAAAAGGGAACGTTGATATGCATCTAATTATTTTACAAGAGATGAATTGCTAATTAATCCATTTTTAATCCAGCAATCCAGCTATTGCATGTTTTTACCAAATTTAAGCTATATACGTGGCCGATAAGCCAGGCCTTGTTTATTGATGAGCAGACTTCCCAAAAAATTCAAGCTTTGTCGTCGTCTAGCAACATCTGGCGTAAAGCGTGGATCTTGGCTCCAAATTACATGGCCCCAGAACAGGAGTAACAACAGTATCTTTCGCTATTCCAGGATAGTGTAAGACAAAGTAGTAAAATTTGGAATTTGTTTTTAACTGAAGTCGAGCATATATATATATATATATATATATATATATATTCTGAAGGATGCTGCTTTGGTTTCTGCCTTATGTATTAACAGACACTTCAATATGATAAGTTGGGAAGACATGTTTTCGAATGCAGTAAATTGTTGAGTCTGTGATCGATTGGACAAAATAATGTAATGACGCAAAAGATAATGGTAGCATATGAACAGACTGGATCGAGATTTTTGAATAAGTTTTAGGTATACGCAAAAATTCTTCAAAAAAAAAAATTAAGCATATATGAACATGGACGTCATGTGACGCCCTGGGCGCAATAGTAGGCCATGTGCATCTACACAAATATAGGTCCCACTTGTGATTTTTAAAGGTAGACACTTAGCATACTTTGTCTACTCATACAAACAATTACCCGAATCAAATAAATGTGCATGCCTTACAATAACTCAATTCGGCACAACCAACTGTCGCCTTTTTACTGAATGAGTAATTATGCTGACACTCACTGGGCAGTTTACAGTTTTCTTTCAGATATTTTAAAACACACTAAATTCCAAAATCTGGTGAGCGAGTGCATGTAGCAATGAAGGAATATTCTAAACATAATAAATCTGTTCTTTTTTTGTGTGTGACAACCGCATTTCAATAAAATTGTAAAAAGAATTTGTTGTTCCTTATTATTATTTCAATTTTTAAAAATATTTCACTAATTCTTCAAGTGCCACTGTTGCAACTCCACCGTGCTACTAGTTGGCCACTCCTGCTTTACATTGTATAGAAACATTCAACTTTACCGAATAATCAGTAAGAGATAAGAATCCTATTCTACCATGCATAAGAAAATGTAATAGCGGCATAAGCCAACAGACTGTTGCACTAGAGCATATACGATAATATGCACTAGCAAACCATATACTTGTTGGTTCATACACTGCAACACCCAGGAATTTAAACTCGAGTAACTAACTATTGTGTGCATGTCCTATTTTAAAAATTGATACATAAACATTCCCGCCACTTTTTCTATAATAAATTTTTCTTTGTAATGCCAGCGAATAGATATGTTTTTTTAACACATTTTTTAATCCAAAAAAATGTATTCCAGATTTTTGGAATCAAAGATTCTAATTCTGGAAAGAAAATATTATTGCTATAAAAAAACCTCACAAAATTAACATTTTTCAATGTGAGAAGCTTCGGATAACTTAATTATTATAAATAACTATTCATGGTTTTATTTGAAAATACATAACGTTGCAATATATTTACTGAAATAAACAAATATAAAATTTAAAAGAGGACAGATTATATCGTACTTACAAAATATAAAGGTATTAATAATTTTCAGAATGTAATAAGTTATAAAACCGGATCATATTTCGCTCATTTATACCGATGATTTGGAAGCCCAAATAATTCTGATAATTGTTATTAATTATTTTATATGAAATTTATAACTGTTGCATGCAATAAAATATTTAATGAAAAAAAATTGCCAGGGAATTAAAATAAAAAACTTAATTTTCCAGAAAATTAAGATTGGGAAAAAAAAACTCAGATAACTATAAATAAGAATAACTTGAGGGTTTATCTGTAGATGATCACACATTAACAATGAAAGAAAATAAAACGTTATCATTTTTGTTACATATAGCAACGAAAGGAAATACTTCTGAACTCTTTGAAACGTGAAAAGAAAATGAAACAGCAAGATTGTTCAATAAAACTCAAAACTAATGTTTATTTCTAAATTCAATTCCGATATGGAGGTTTAATGATGAAGACTTAGTCTAATAATGAGCGTTATTAAAAGTTTAAACTTTAATATATAAATAACTTTTAAATTAATTTAGTGGTGTTTTTTGATAAATTACACTGATGATTGCAATTTCGAATCTACATTTACATCTTTTGTCAGAGTGGAGATATGAGCTACAGGAATCCATTTTTAATTTATGTTAGGAATTTTAACTGTTATTATATGTTCCATGAATTTCATTAATATGGGTTATTAGTACGTATTAAACTACGATTACTATTTAAAATAGATCAATTTACAATGAATTTATTGGTATTTATCATTAACAGTTCTAATCTACAAGTTAAATACCATATCTTGTGAAAAGCTGGATCAAGAATATCAAATCATGTTCCCACCCGCGAAGGACAATAAATATACGGAAGGAGATTGCGTACTTACAATACACATATCCGATTTATTACCTACTATTCAGTGAAATGGGAAACTCTAAATATGTTGAAACAGCTTTGCTCCAATGTTTATGAGAAGTATTTATGTCTCACAATAATTAAATGTTGAAGAAAATTAATAATTTTTTATAAAATTCCAATTAAGAAAAAGATTGTTCATTTTAACGTAAATGTGGTCATATAAGCAAAGAAAATTTTAATCCATGGAAATCTATTTATTTTAAGCTCGGTGACTGTTTTAAAGATATTCCCTGTCTCCAAAATATAACTCTGTTTTGGAGATAATTTTTGCAGTATATGGAGGAGCCTCCATCAGTACGAGTACTTGGGAAATAATCTCTAGCGTCTTTTTCAAAAAAGGATATTTGAAGATCAGGATTTCTTGTCTCGGTTGGAGTTTAGAACCCAAACGTTTATCAAAATTTTGCTGCCTAAGAAACTTTGTAAGTTTAAAAAAAAATTTACAACTAGGATTTGATAGATAACACTACAGTGTCATTGCACATTTTCAATGAATTTACAGCCCTGTACGCGGCGCTGTTTGTCCACCCGTGCTGAATATGAAAGGCTTCCAAATCAATAAAAGCTTTGTCCTTCTCTGGCGACATTTAGCAGAAAGTATGGAACAGTGCACAAAATTTTATTGCCACAAAAACAGCATCAACACCAAACTTATTCACAATTTCCACTCTAGTGAAAAAAAAATATAGAAAATATGAATTTAGTATTTAACTAAAAATGCAGATTCTAGATTAATGAAGTTTTGCTTCTGGGATGTGTACCATAGATATTTGAATACGATAATTCAAAAGGGCCATGTTGCGGGTGTTGTAGTTTGATGCTGAGTGACGGATGATAACAGAATTAAAAGGTAATAGAAGCATATACCGTGATTGCTCGAAATTTATGAATTAATACTAATTATACGCGGTATTTTTTTTTAACTTATAACTTCTTTAGGAGTGTTTGTTTAAACAGTGAATCTCTAAATTGAGCTTTGGGTTCCTATGCGTTACGTTCAATCCGTTTTACTGTACTCCGTTAGACAATCGTGTTCAGGTCGATAAAGCTCACTTAATTCTTTTACTGAAAAATTTTAGGAGCATGTTTTTTATTATAAAAAATAACATGCGCACTTTCTTCCTTGAACTGTTATTTTCTTTTCTAAATTATTACTGTCATACATCCCATCTCCGTACTGTTATACGACACCTGTGAGCTGGCACCACCTTCTCCTAACTACTATACCACACCCTTGATTTTGACATATAATTGTTCTTAATTATTACAAATATTATCAGTTTTTTCGTGAAGATATGCTTTTTATAAATTGTAATTCATTTACTCCCCACATAAAATTATGTGAACCAGCAGTTGTATAATTGTTGCATGGAAAAATGCATTAAACGAACAAAACAGCTGTAATTTTTATTTGAAACAAGGAAAAGGCATATAAAAAAAAAAGAACTATGCTTAATTTTATAGAGGATGGTTGGTTAAAACCTTCCCTTGACAGCAAGAGATAAACATGTGATGAAGATCCGCAGCCTTCTGTTATTAACTACAGGGAATAATGCCAGTACTGCGGAATATTTTCATCACACGTGAGACATTTATTAACAAACTACTCGGCGTTAGAACACGACATATATTGGTGACATGACTCCTTTACGAAATTTTTGTAACTAATCATTTCCATTTTTTTAAAAGAAATATTAATCATCAGAAATTTAATTTAAATTATAATTTCTTTTTTAAAGAAGTGGTGTTAAATATGTCATCTATAGGTATGAATTCATTTAAAAAAAGAAAAACTTACGTTAGGTTTCGAACAGTTACTTCCTCTTCAGTAAAACTTTCAGTTTCGATGAATTAGGAATAAACATTGAATACTTTCGATATATAAAGGATGAGGTGCTTGCTCACGAGTCGACCTGGTTCAAAATTACGAGCACCGTTATCAATAGTCCTCGTTTTGCTTCACATTGTGACGTTAATGAGCACTCATTCCTTCTTTTCACAGAAAATAAAAGAAAAAGAAAAAAAAAATACCCACAAAACTAAGTTAAATGTGTACAAAGCAAAAAAAGTCTGCGTGCTTATGATCACATGATAGAAGTGATAACTTCGTTTTATAATGTTATTTCAGGGATTAGTTAGGTGAGAATAAGGGGATATTAGTATTGTCCTATAAAATTATTTATTTATATAGGTCTGTACTCATAAAGTAATATTTTTGTACGAAATATATATACAATCATATTTGGGAATTAATTGTTTTCTAAGAAAGAAACAATACGTTTATGGTAGCTGAAATAAGTTATAAATCCTGCAGATTGAAAATTTTATTTAAATATCTGTAAAAAACTCTATCAAGCGTTGTCCTCGCTTCATTTGGATCATTTCACATGATTAAATTGAATTTTGATTTTAAAAAATAATCAATTAAAGGTTTTGTTTGTCTTTTGTAAATTCTATTTTAATATTCCCACTTAAAATCATAGGTAATTTGTTCAGAAGACCCGATCCGGCTTTGTGAATTTCAGAGTGGCGGTGGAAAATGTACCTCCTTTCCTTTTTAGAGGTGTGTATGTCCGACTAAAGACGAAAAAAGCCGAATGAGCGTTACATACCCGAGTGTGATTTTCTTTCAAGTTCACTCTCAAGCAAAACGCGCCAATAGAAGTTATCTCTTCAAGAACGTAGCGTGACTCGGTATTTTTGTCCAGTGTGTCTCAACAATCCAGCAATTTGCGTTGATCCTTGCTTCAAAGCTCATATTTTTTTATTTTTTGGAATACATTCATAGATATTTATTCTATTATGAATATAATCGTTTAAGTAATAATTTTAACAATAAAAATTGATAATTAATATGTTGTTGTTTTTTTGTACTATATAACTTTTTCATTCATCCTTTCTAATAATTCCTAACTCAAAGGGAGATATTTTATCAATTTAAAATTTTAGCACACACTACGAGCACACACTGCAGGCTGTTTTTGTAAACACGCTTACTACGAGATATCTCGTAGTTGACAGTTATTGGGTTAAATGGGGTGTATTATTTGGAATTATTTTTCTAGAGATATCAGTCAAAAATTTGTAATCATTGGAACTTTAACTCAGTGTTGGAGAAGTTGTTTTTCACTTTAAATCGTATATAGGATGATATATATTGTATTTTTTAGTATCTAGAGTATGAAAGTTTTTAGCTTTCCTCTTTTGTTTTGCTTTAGTAAGGCTTAATTATAAAATGAAGCCAGGGTGTTTTAAGAAAGGTTCCTAATAGTACACAATGAAAAACTTCTTTTATGAACACTCTCGAAAGAAGGGGTGGGCAAGCCGTGGCTCTTTGTAGACTAAAGGTGGGGAACTTGAGGCCACATGTAGCCTCCGTGTTTTTCAAGTAAGGCCTTCATAAAAGCTAACTACAGTATTAATAAATATTTAATTATATGGATTATATACAACAATTTGTAAATCATTGTAATTAAATGAGGAACGGCATGAATATATGTATGTTTCAATGAACTCTCGTGGCAATAGCCATTAGTACATTTCAAATGTTAGAACGCCACCTAGAGTGAAACATGACACTACCAGACATGTTCATTTAGAGGATTAACTAAGGCTTCACGTCACATGAAGCTTGATCTAAACATATATATAACATACATATATATAACAAACATATATATATTGGGGGAGAGAAATAGGTATATATATATATATATATATATGCTTACATAAACAAAAAAAAACCAACAGTGAAATATATAAAGTTAAAATGGTATCTATGAATTTAACAATTTTATAAGAAAAAAAAATAGTAATCAATTATAAATTATATAAAAAGTTTTTATATATCCCTATGTGAATACAAAAATATTTTATATTGTAACTTTAACGTCAAATAAGAAATAGGAATTAATTTTTTTAAAATAATTTTTCTATATAAGGCGCAAAATTGTAAAATATATACAAAACCTATAGTTTCCTAAAAAGTTGCATTTATAGTTACAGAGCAACCTATGCGTACTCCTTTATTAATACTTAATTTACATGTGGCCTTTAATGGTAAAAAGGTTTTCTACCTCTGGTATCGACGGTTGTGGCTCCTCAGACTTTAAAACACATGAACTATTCACAAATAATTACATCTACTAAAAAATATTTATTTCTTTTCTCTTTCTGCTTTGTAATTTTCTGTTAAAAAGATTTACCTTATTTGTGTCTAAAATTAAGCATTTTTTGTCTTATGATTTATGTATTGAACTCTATTTCATTGGCAAAGCGTGTTGAGGATCATTGAAAATAATGAAATTAAATCTAAAGCAGTAAAAGTCTAATTTAGTTGTAAAAATGCCAACATGGGAAAACGTTTCTTAAAGAAAACACAAAGAAAACATTGTGTAAAAGGTAATTTTGCCTTTAATATAAAAATTGTTCTTAAGAAATATTATTGACTAATTATGCAGGTGACCTAAATATTTTCAATCAAATTTTCTTAAAATTGTTTTTCCACTATTTTTTTTTTGTGAGGAAAGTTTTTAAATTGTACTTGCTTTCGAATTGCACTCTGAAGAAAGCCTTGCACACCTCCCACGCTATACTCCACACCACTACACTGGTCTCAGAGTACAAAATACTTGGGTATCGTTTTAGATAAATGGAAACACCACATTCTACATGCAAGAAATAAATTCCGGATCGCGCTTAGATTAATTTACCCACTAATTAACCGGAATTCTGATATGAGACTCTCAACAACAAGGTACTTCTCTACACTGCTGCTTTGCGTCCCATTTTAAGTTATGCTTGCCCTGTGTGGGGTTACGCAGCAAATACTAATATTAAAATTCTTGAAGTCTCACAAAATTCATTTTTTAGAAATATAACTAGAGCTGGTAGATACACCAGAAACTCCTACATCTATAAAGCCCTTGATATTAAACCTTTTAAAAACTTTATTCAAACTCTTGCAATTAAATTTTTTAATAATCTCCCCAATACCAATAATCTAAATTTAATAGACATTCAAAATTACCACTTAAATGACAAAATTAAGAGACCCAGGAGAATACTCCTGGATTCTTATAATTCCCCTTAATAGCAATCACCGCTATTGAAAATGCAAACTATTCATTCTAAATTTTTTACTCCATATTTTTTTATCTTTAATTTTTGTAATTCTTGTCTTTTAAAATTTTTCTCATCGCTGCACCCACCAGGCAAGCAATCTCTTATCTCAATTTCCCCAACTTCAGGGCAGCCCCATTAGAGAGCTTTTTCACTTATTGCTATCAACTAATAACAGTGTTTACGCTACAGCTCCCAGTTGACTGTCAAATTTCTCAGGACTTTTTCCCCACCTAAATCAGAAGACTACTACCCCAGACTGTGACGCCATTCGCCTGCATTACCCTACCAAATTCAGTGAACTTTATTTTTCCCACTCAGGTTTTCCACTTGTCAGCGCCAAAATACTCATCAGATAGGGGATGGAAGATCTATTGTAGATCCATATCCCTGTGACGTGAAGAAACGTGAAGAAACGTAAATTGCACTCTGAGATAATTTTTATCATATCCAGGCAAACTGCCATGTGTTTGCCATGTGCCCAAATGTTTAAAGTGTGGAAATGAAGATACAAATAAAAACTGAGAAAAGAGAAGATCGTTCACGGACTTAATGGAAACGGTTTGAATAGTTATTTTACATTTATAAATGTTGTATTTTATGTGGCGATTTGCCTCTCTTTGATAGCCATGATTGCTGGCAATAGTTCTAGCTCGAATGTGCAATAAAAATAAACTTTTTTAGTACAGTTATGCCAATTTTACTCCTTTCCTCTTGAACCATTTTCCAAAGTTTATTCTGTATTCTTGTTCGGGGTTTTCCTAAGGCTCGTCTTCATAAACCGAAATCACAAAAGTCCATTGCAGCCCCCCCGGGGGCCCGCCCCATTTTACAGGTTTTTTATCAAATGGGATGCACTTTATTCCTGTTTCTGATACTTTCTTTGCTAAATATTTGGAGTTAATTTAGTCTTGTGAATAGAAGCTTTGTCCATATGAAGTTTAATTTAGACAATGTCCTTTTCATCAAAAGCTTGAACTTCTTCCTCAAAAATTGGTTCTTAAATATTCTGTTGATAGTGGAGTGAATTAATTTTGGTTTTACTTAAGGCGTTTTTTTGGTTTAAATTTGCTAAGTAACAAAACCCTGCAGATATCATGAATCCCTTTACGAACTTTTCTGTACACTGACGAAGCCATTTCGAAGAGTCATTCCTGTCAGTTGAGCAGCAGAAAATTTATCTTTTATTACAGTCACTTGAAAATACTAATGTCTCATCGAGTGTTACCACAAGCTCCTATTTATCGACAACTAGGTGTTTTTCACATAATTTTTTTCAATTTGTTTTCATTCACGAATATGTTGTGTAGCAGAGGAACTTTAGGCTTAAAATTGTTTTTAATTTTAAAACTTTACAAATGATTTTATTTAAATAGCGTGAGACATTCCTCATTTGGATGCAATGAATCTTTGAGTCAGCAGATTTTCTTTTAGGATCAGAGAATTTGCTTCCTTCATAGTTGCCTGCGTTCGAGCCCTTTTAAGATGAGGTTTCGTGGCGCTTTTTAGAACTGGAGCATCTACTGGCAAAGTACGATCCTGTTCTCCATGAACATTTGGTAAAAATAAAAATGAACCAAATTTCACTTATATATCGCCAAAACTTCAAAATGAATTTATTGATATTGAAGGAATAAAGTTCACTTATATTTTTAAAAATCTTTAAGGATTTTCGTAACTTGTATTAATTTTAGCCCTCAAAAAATACACTTAACTGACCTTTCAATTCGAAGCTTACTAATTCTGAAGAAAATGATTTCTATCGAAATAAAATTCTCAAGATTAATGTTTTTAATTTGCAAAGCTTAATTATTATAAATATCCATATGTTTTATTTAATAATTCAATATTTACTTTAAATAAACAAAAATAAAATTTAAAGATGCGAAAGATCATTATATGTTACTTTAGGTATCATTAATATGTTTTAATAATGTAACAGACTCTCCAAAACTGGTTCATTTCATTTATTTACCTCTAGAGATTTCGGAACAAAGCATCAGTTCTTTAATTCTGATATATAATTCATTTTAATTATTTTTAATAGCGTAGAAAATCAAATTTTTCTTTCCTTTTCTTGAAAAGAAATGTTTCTCTGGTTTTTAAATCCATGCTCTAATATGCATTCCTCATATACGATAACTGCATGTATAACTGGAAGAAATGGAATAACATGTTAAGTAGAAAAAAAATGTGTATTTAAAATAAAAACCCAATTCCCAATAGATCAAAATGAAAAACGCTACATTTCATTTTGAGTACGATTGTCGGAGGAACCTGATGGTGACATTATGATGAGATAAATGCAGGCAATTAAAGATCCTCCAGTGGAATGAAGTAGCTTTTTAAATCCAAACGCAATTGGACAAATATTCGTAAGTGACTTTTTCCCTTCTTTCTAATGGGGCTGTTTATTGGTGATTAACATTGCGAAACAAGTAAATTTCCCGAGTGTAACACCATCTAGGTGAATATTCATTTCCACAATGTAATTTTTCCACCTAGTTTCCTCCCCAGAAGGAGGCTAATGAGCAATGACAATCCGAAATTTTATGATGAATTTAATATTGCAGAGAGCATTCACGCCAAACAGGCACCCTAAGGAATTTTAACATGCCGCATAATCAAACGACACGAACGCTGTCAGTTATTTGCATCATTAAATCCCACCAATTTGGACAAGGTCACACCCGCAAACTTGGGCGTAAAAGGCTAGTGCTAAGCGAACTACGTAATTCAGCTGTAATGTTATAAACTTCGTTCATTTGTATAATTCTTAAGACATAAAAATGGTATTTAATAGTATATTACCTGCACAATACTTTATTTTTTACTTGCAAAAGGTATAAGCACTTTTGTCAAATCACACTTATTCTCTCCGAAGGGTATCAAACTCAAAGGTTAAATTGGAGCAAACAAACAATGTTTAAGTTTAGTTGGGTTGCTCCAAAAAAGTAACCAGTATTCACAGAAACTTAAAATTATTTCAAATAATATAATGTAATAAACATAAATAAAAGAACAAGAAAAATCTAATGTTCACATACTGACAATTCTCTTTACTACTATTTTTCCTATTTCAGGATATAGGTCTTTTATATAATCGTGCTTCTCCAATATATTAAGCGAGACGCAAAAATATTCTTTGTTGGCCACTGTACCCACATAAACACGCGTCTTCAAACACCTTGCCCAGAAATTTACAACTCCGGAAACAGAGTCATTTTTAAAGTACTATGCGAATGCAATTATTTCTACGAATTATTACATGCTTGTTTTAAGAGATACACATATTTTCTTAACTAAATTGCTGGCGGATACTGACACTATTGCTTATATTTATGCATTCTTACTTTTCTATTCGTGTTTGACACCTCAATCCAATTCAAGCGAGGGACCAAATAAACATCTTCAAAAACTCGTAAAGAATCTCACGACTGTTGTGTTGGAATATCGTTGGGAGGATGACCTGAGTACCTAGATCTTTCGAGCTATAACCTCATATCGTTTGGATTTTTAGTGACTGTAACATATTGACTCTTTCCCTTTGTTAATTTAAAATACTTTAAAGTTTTATATATATATATATATATATATATGAAAGAAATTTGTATAATATTTCAAAAATCAGAAATAATAGATAATGAACATAACAAGAAATAACGTAATAAAAATATAAAAGCAAAACATGAAGATCGAAAAAATACTAAAAAGGAACTATAAAAATTACAAAAAAAGGAACTATAAAAAAGAACCTAGCGAGTCAGAATGCAATTTCGGACTTAGGACCGAATAAGTGGGGTTAAACTAGTTTGAAGGCGCCAACCTTCCCCCTTTGCAACTCGGTAGGAAAAACCGATTAAAATAAACAAAAATTCAAAGTATATAAAAAAATTCAAAGTATATAAAAAAATAAACCAAAATTCAAAGTATACAAAAACTCACAGAGAGTATAATAAAACCACTGATTAATATTCTGAAACAAACTCTCCCCAATTTCTTAAAGCAGAAAAATCCTAAAACAATTACGAAAAAAAAAATTATTAAACGAAATTTTACTACTTACAGATCTTTTTCCAAGAGAATCAAGAGTCTTGGGTATCTTTGAAAGCATCTTTTGAACTACCTTTTACACTAGCCTGCATAGATAGATACCGAGATAGATGACAATCAAGTTTGGTAGGCTTTGAATTCGTTGATTGTCAAAAATGTAAATTTGCTAGGATCTAATATGGTTGGTTGTCAAAAATGTGTAAGATGTGTGTGGAAAAGATGTAAACTGTGATATGAGTGTTATGATATAATCTTCACAGCAAGACCACTAACATGCTGACTTTGAAATCCTATTGTTGTGTGGTGGATTTAGAATCAGAAGTAGCAAGACGACTAATATATTTGTGATGAATATAAGTTCTTAAGAAGTTAAAAGGGTATTCATGATCTAAACAACATTTAAAATTTTTTTTTGATATTATTGAATTTATCTATTTAGTGGGTAGTTAAGTTATCATTTCTAAATAAAAAATTCAAAATAACATTTCTGTAAATTGATAAATGCAAGTTACTATTCCATACAGGAATTTTAATTATATGGAACTTAAAAGAATCTCTTTTGTCAAAAATGTTACTGACTACATTATTGTTAATAAGATGCAAATCTAAATTCAAGAATTCTACCATATTAGAGTTAAAGTTAGTTTTAAGGAGGTTGAGATAGTCAGGGTAGAATGTAATATTTGGTTTGTATTCATTATTTTTACCAAAAATTATTAAATCATCTATATAACGATAAATCAAGTAAGAATCATTAACAATATGGTTAATTTCAAAAAAATGTAAATAAAGGTTCGCTAAACAATTACTAGCTGGACACCCTGAGGTAATCCTTTGATCTGTTTATAAAGATTCTGATTAAATGCAAGGAAATTCTCTTTTAATACGAGGTTAACAAGAGTATCGAATTTCTCTTTTTTCATTGAAGTATATAGCTTATATTTATCATAAATGAACTGTAGAACCCGAATCATATCATCAATATCAATAGAATTAAAAAGGTCCTCCAAGTCAAAGCCATGCATGGAAAAAATTAACACATCTTTAGTAACTCTGACAATTTCTAAGCTATTTTTAATTATTGCCGTGTTTATATATATATCCAGTAGGCTTAGTTTTAGTAGTCCAATAGACCAGTTTTTTCCACATTTTGTTTTTATATAAATATTTCAATAAAATAAATTAGGGATAACTGCAATCTTCCCATTCAAATATTCTCTCACTAACTTCAGGGTAGCCAATCTAGAGCCAGATCACTCTCCCCCTCAACCAATCACAAGACAAGATCTTTACCATTCAAGGGTGGACTTTTTCCAACTCAGAATTTGTTTCTCCAAGTGCTTCGTAGCCACACTCTCTCTCCACGTTTCAACGACCAATCAGGCTGTTTCCTATCACCAAGGACGCTACTTCATCAGGCACTGTTAACTCCTATCATATGGGTTGGAGGCTCGCTTTGCGAGCCATGTACCCAGCGACATCCAGCGACAAATTAGGGATAATTGCTATTATTTCTGCTTGCATTCGTATATTTCTTCTGTTCGTATTTGTATCCTGTTTTTACCAGATTTTAAACACTGGGTTTTTTGCGCCACTAAAAATATTACAAATTTCTCGTGAAGTTAGAATTCAGATTGATCCCTTCAGAAGTGAAGTCTCTGCTGAATGATAACAAAATAATTGAATAGAGTTCAGAGAATTCGTGTGTTAAGTTGATACGAAACATTATATATCTATTTTCTTTTAATACTAAGTAGAGAATTGCGCTGCGAGGAATCCAATTCTAATATATATTGAGGTTTTTAATCAATGTTGTTCCTATCGGTTTTATTTTCACTGATTTAATATTTAAAACTTTTATTTGATTGTTATAAGAAATCATACTGCATATTCAATTGATTCTTTTTTTAGTTTCTTAATAACTCTAACCTCATAATTAAACAGGATATTTTTCAGAATAACATAATTAAAATTCACTTGCTACCGGCAGAGAACTAGAAGAACACGGTGGTACAACAATCCTCACATTGGATTCTATGATGATGAAAACAAAATCGGCTAGATCCAGGATTTTTCTAATATTTAAGAAAAGCATTTATAAGATTTAAGTTAGACAGATTTAAATTTTTCAGACAGTTAAACGTTCTTACCAAATCTGATTGAAGGGCATCTGATTGAATTTCCTCAGAAAAACGGACCTAAGCAGAGACAGTCATATTTGGAGAGTAAAAATTTTTTTAATTACAAAGCTATAAGTGTTAGATCCATAAACAATATCTTCAAAAAGGGAACGTTGATTTGCATTTAATTATTTTACAATAGATGAATTGCTAATTAATCCATTTTTAATCCAGCAAACGATACATAGCTATTGCATGTTTTTAATAAATTTAAGCTATATACGTGGCCGATAAGCCAGGCCTTGTTTATTGATGTGCAGACTTCCAAAAAAATTCAAGCTTTGTCGTCCTCTAGCGACATCTGGCGTAAAGCGGGCATAATTGATACAAATTACATGACCCCAGAATAGGATTAACGTCAGTATCATTCGCAATTTCAGGATAATGTAAAACAAAGCAAAAAATTTGGAAATTTAGTTTTTAATTGAAGTTGCATATTCTGAAGGATGATGCTTTGGCTTCTCTGCGTTATGTGTCAACGGACACTGCAATATGATAATTTGCGAAGACATGTTTTCGAATGCAGTAAATTGTTTGAGTCTGTGATCCATTTGTCAAGAGAATGCAAAGAAGCAAAAAATAATGATAGCGTATAAACAGATTGGAGGGCGTCGAGAATTTGAATAAGTCTTATAGTTATAAGGGGCAATTCTTGAAAAAAAAATTAAGTCCATATAAACTAGGATGTCATCGTCAGGCCCTTGGCGCAAAAGTAGGCCATGCGCTTCTACACAAAAATAGGTCCACGTGTGATTCGTAAAAGTAGACAGTACGTAGCATACAATGTCTACTCGTATAAACAATTACCCGAAAGAAATAAATGTGCATGACTTAAATCACACAAACTATCACGTCCGACTGTCGCTTTTTCACTGAATGAGTAATAATGGTGTATGATCTCAGGCCTAGGCTTATGTTTCTAGTAGGATTTGATGCCGTTTCTTAGTTTTATGACTGATTGTACAATTATTGCAATCAGCAGATTCATTTAATTAGCATTTTGAACATTATAGAAAAATTTAATGGAAATATTTTGAATGAATTTTTTAAAATTAGTAATATTAATGGTTCTGCATGTTTCAACGTTGTAAGGAATAGCATAGAAATACTATTTTTTTAAAAGGTGCTTATATTAATGAAAAACTATTAGAGGAGAGAGAGAAAGAAAGCACCAGAAATAATCTTTCTCCTAAAATTTAAATATTCCTTTGTGTATGAGAGGGATTTAATTGTCAAATTCATCCTGTGGCATTCTATTAGTTGTGTATGGGCGTTCATGCCTTTCTTAACATTCTAGTAATAAAAATTTAATTAAGTATTTCGAAGGCAGTTTTTGGTTTCGTATCTCTAAATATGAAGAAAATATCTTCTTCCTTCGCGTTTTTTTCAGATAAAGTTCAGGACATGCTGTCCAGTATTTCTTTAAAAGGCTATTAGAATTGCGACATAGCCATCTGTCGATAGCTATGTCTTGGGGTTTCCGCGTAAGTTAGAGGTGTGGGATTATCGGAAGGATGAGACATTCTATAATTCTTAATATGAATTTTATTAGGAATTTAACTTAAATTACTTAGAGATATCAAACAAACTTATATTAAGTGAGAATAAACCAAAGTACGCCGATTTAACCGACTCAGATCGCGCAATTAGATCACTTATCAATATAAATATCTTATATCTGCCTAATCGCAATCTCAATATTATACTAGCGTTCAGAATATAATCCTCCTACCTTGGTTGAATACTCAATGGTTCAATTAACTTCAGATATTCAGGTTAGGCTCGAGTGCAATAGTATGCACCTTGTACTAATGACGGGATCTCCGTGATTCCTTGGTAGGCCGTCTAATTACACTTCCACCTTTTCCGAACTAGCTTTCTTTAAATTGCCATCATTGCTCACTAAACTTTCTATCCTTTTAAAGGTTATCTTATTTGCATCTTTGCTTCGTTTTTACTTCTTGGATTTGGGTTGGAAAAGTTTTGCCATTAATCGTAGCCGTCAAAGAACGTAGGGGTTATGTTAGAAGAAGAACGCGAGAGATGTCACAGAATGTCAATTATAATCAGCTGAACATCGAAAATTAAAACAATTTTAAAAAAAAGAGTGTTTGTGTTTAAGACCACACAATAGAAATGAGAGCATTTACTTTTCAATTTAAATATATATATATATATATATATATATATATATATATATATATATATATATATATATAGAGAGAGAGAGAGAGAGAGAGAAAGAGAAAGAGAAAAAATTCTTTAACACAAAACTAAGTGGAGTGTAATATACTTTAATGTTAAAAGAAATTGCGAAGGATGTTGCAAAGGCATTGAAAAAAGTATTGCAAAAACACCCTTCATTAATTCATGAAATTTAAGTTTGTTAGAATATATTTTATTTAAATAGATATGTATGTAATATAAAAATAGATATAATTGTAAGTTTTAGCCTAGAACTTGGATGATGCAAGATCATGTAATATTTCGTCAACTTTTTCCCTCCAGACACTAATTCTTCCCTATAGACTTGGTACCATCTCTGTCTAGGGGGACAGAACCAATAGACTCCTAGAGAGCCCCATAAAGCATATCTTTTGGGGAATTTCACTCTTCGCTATCTCTTCCGATTTTCCCCCATATAAATACCTTTGTTCCCCTAAGTTGGGGTTCTTTTGCCTTTTAAAAAGTATTGTAACGCATGGGGCTTCAGTGCTCTTCCTATGAAGGAAACCCCGTACACTCAATAAAGATTTTAAAGTCCATAGCTGTCGTTACTGGGTCGTTAAAATGTGCCATGTATATATTAATACATTTAACAAAAATTAATGGAACAAAAATATTCGCAAATAGTTAATCAAATTCAATACAAATTTTTAAATTTTTTTGAAAAAGATTTATTGAGTTTCTTCTAAATTGTTCGGAATTTTTCTTTGCGTTGTCTTTTATTATGTATTTCGCCATTGGACTGTGCGTCGAAATAATTTCGCATACTTTTCGTGATATTTCTTATTTCGAATGAAGTTTGAACCAAAGCTGCACTTTTAATTTCATTTTTGTTTTGAGCTGTGAACAAATGCGAAAATATTTTTGTCTACCATAACAGCTGCTTTACACACATTATCATGATCTACTGCAACGTTGTCAACAACAACCTGCATGATATGCTGTTTTAATATCCACCAAAGTGCTCATCTTCTTGTGATGAATTAGCGCAAAATCTCATTTGACTCTCAAAGATGCAATTTAAATTGATTTATTTTTTGGCACCTTAAAGTAAGAAAGATAAGTTTTTACGACGAAGGTCAGAAATTGCGTGGTCTGTCGCCAAAAGCCTTCGTGTAGCTGAACAGTGCGACGTTAATATTCACTCACTCACTCAGGCGACGAAAGTCGATTGGTCAGTTGTAACTGTCACGATAACCAGATATGCGTGTTAGTAGCTCTTTTTGAAATTTCATACTCCTTCCGGAATTGGTATCTTTTTTACGAAAATGCTTTCCCAAATTATTGGAAAGCTGTATTCCTGCATATATTTTATCTCCTCTTAAAGTATC
>BMAV01019686.1:7424-20317 GCA_019973955.1 Trichonephila inaurata madagascariensis
AATCCCAATATCTAAATTTTTCAATTTAAGTAAACTGTTTTGATTATTTTGAATGAATTCAGTCCATTTAACCAATTGACTGCCTAAGCAACGTGAAAATAGACAGAAAGTGTTGAAATAACTGTTTATAACCAAGACCGAGCTATAGTTTTACGGCACTTTTTTTTCAATAAGTTGTTTGTACGCCCATGTTGCAAAAAAATTTCTTTTTTCCATCAATAGATGGTTAAAAGAAGTGTTTATTTCGAAACTTTTCGATTTCGCCACGACTCACATTCTTCGTATTTTATGTGGGCATGTTCAATAACAAGCATTTTCGAGACAAGAATAACATTAAGAAATAAATGTTATACGAGAGTCTAGTTCATTACTTTCTTTAAAAGAGATTAATAAGCAAACAAATTGGTTCATTCTCTTTTTTTTTAAAAGCACACAGGTCACGGGTGAGTAAAATTTATAGAAATTGTTATGACGGGCGAAACTCATGTGACGTCATAGTCACATGATAATGACAATTACGTGTTTCTAGCGAATCAGCTCAAAAACTCATGTGACGTCATAGTCACTCGATTTAAACAATCATGGGTTTCCTGCTAATTGGTTCACATACTTCGTTGTTGCCCTCTTTTGCTCTTTGGAGAACTTTGTCTTAAAAAAGTTTATATTTTTCAATAATAATAATGCAAATAGGTTTAAAAAAGTGCATTTTATTTAAAAATACATGCTTGAATTAAATTTTTTTAATTTTAAAATCTTTTTGAAAAGAAAAATTTTTTTTTCGTAACATTTGATCATTTTTACCCAATTATATAAAATTGGAAATTTTATTTAATTTCCCAAATTAATTTTTTAAAATATAATCTTACAAACAGAACACAAGTGATCCTATTCAGAAACCTTTGCAAAATAATAAAGCATATACTGGCTTAACAAAACTATTTTTTAAAATCTTCTCTCACCCACCCTTCTCCCATCTGTAACTGAAAGTGCCATTAGAATGATTCGTTTAAAAAGAGTAAAATTGAAAGTAGCAATGGCTTCCGTAGATATAGTAGTACTTACGAGATTAGGATTATTAAATATTTAGATTTTTTTTCCTTATGACAGAAAGCCCAACTTTACTCAAATGAGATTGAAAACATTTCAATGCGTTTACTGAAAACCAATTATTTCAAAAAAGGAACTATTTTTATTTCAGAATGTTTATTCGGAAAGATTGTTTAGAAAGAGTATTTCATTCGAAAATAAACTGTATCTCTTAATTATTCCCACTCTTTTATTTGTTCCTTTTTATATAGATTTCGTAAAATTTATTTCCCATCTTTACTGAATTTTTTTTTTTATCGTTTGCTTTTTTGAGGTTCTCTTTATATAACACACACATATCTCATATCACTCTATATAAAAAAAAATTTCATATTCATTTGTACCACCTTCATTGTGTTTGATATTTGCTTAGTTTCAAATTATTTGCTTTGCTTTACGCTAAATACGAATAATTTTGTAAATAATGTTTGATGTAATTTTTTACCATTGTGGTATACTTTTCGCTTACAAAATGTTTCTACGTAAACATAAATAATTAAAAATTAAACAGTTATTTTTTCGTGACTTTCTAAGTAAGATACTTATGCACTTTGTTTTTAAAAAAATTATCTGGAATACTTCAAAATTATTTCTTTTGTAAATACGTTTGTTATTTATATTTTCTCTTTCTCTTAGATACTCTCTTTCAAATAAAGTTATAAAATAATTTTGAAAAAAAAAATTGTCTTCTCAACATTTTTTTTTTTAGTTCCCCGAGTTGATTTTTTAATTAATTAAATTGTTAAATTTCTGAAAAAAGTATAAATTTGAAATAAGAATTTTTGAGACATGTAATTTTTGAAATATTTTTCTTGTCTCCCCACCTATTAGCTATTTTTTTTTATTTATTCTTAGTTATTCTTGCTAAAACTACTCGAAAATACATGTCAGAAACATGTGTCTTGTTTTTTTTTTCAATCTTCCCACTGCATTTTCCGTATTTAAATAAATAGTATAATCTAAATTTGTAAATGAATTTTAAAAAAGTATATAATTTTTTTTCAAATGGAGCTGCAGATTGGTAATTGCCATTACAGACCTAGTACATTCCCCGGGAGAGGGTATCACTTTTTAGTGCGGCACCATATAGGTGGATACCAATTGTAAAGATGTAATTTTTAAACCCAGTTACATCCCCAAAGAAAGACACCTGAACTCTGAGAATGCGAAATTGTACAAGGAATTTAATTTTGCCGAGAGCACCCAAGCCAATCAGGCACTCTAGGGATCTTTTAACATGCCACATAATCATACGACATGAACGCTGTCGATTTTTTGCGTCATGAAAATCCACCGACTTGGGTCTTGATCGAACCCGCAAACTTGGGCGTACAAGGACAGCGCCTAATCAACTACGCCACCCAGCTGGCCTACATGAAAATATAATTAGACAGAAACCTCTTATTTTTTAATCTTTCCAGGACATTTTTCGTGTTCAAATAAAAACAATAACCTAAATTTTCAAAATTAGGAATTTTAAAAGTATATTAACACCACGCGCTCGTGAATTCAATATGGTTAATCGATTATTATTTCCATTCAAAGACTGTTGAGGACGGATTTAGAAAATTTGAAACCCAGTCAGTAAAGGAAGCTGGACACTAAGTTGGGGCACTTATCTTTCCAAACTTTCAACCATGCCAACATGGGCACTTTGAGCCTCCAACAGATTTAACCCTTTGTCTACCGACGTGATACTTATAAGTACCACTCACTTTAAAATTACATAGAATAACCATTTTTACGAATATTTTGACGATACTTAGCAGGAATATTCTTTGAAATCCACTCTTCCAAGATATTTGGCAGCACGGGTTCTATGATGAGTATTTTAGCGGGGAAGGCGAACAGTTTTATAGCAGAAATTGCGCTTTCAGCTAACGGCATTTTCAGCGGATTGCGAAGATTGTCATTTTTGTTCCGAAAAAATAGTTAATGTTAGAAGATAAGTGTCTATTTTTTTTTGCATGTTAATGAAAACCTTAGAAAACAATTTGACTATTTATTTTAAGTGAACAGTGTATATATATAATTAATTTTACAGTTGAATATCTTTAACTAATTAATTAGCTCTACCGATTAAATTTCCCAAAATTGAGTATTTTGTTTATGTATATCCCTTAATTTTCAATGTAGTGATCCAAAAAAAAAAAATATTGCATGAAAAAAAACTGCAGTAAATCATAATGCGTTAGATAAAGGGTTAATCCCTTATCTGCCACCGGCGTATATATCCGTCTCGCTCAATCAATGTGTTAAGTGCCTCGGACGTATAAATACGGTCTTTTCTTTGCGCTGCTGCTAGTAAAACTATTCCGAAGGCTTTGGAATGTAATAAAATGACCTTGACAGTATTTGCGAAGGATTTACTTATTTCAGGGAAATATAAGCTTGTTTCTTTTCCTCCCAATACGCAGCATCCACGAGTCTATGTGAAAAAAAAGTGTCCCTGGGAAGTGAATCACGTGACATTTAATCGGTAGTTAAGGGGTTAACATGTGCAAGATCCGTTACATAACGGAAATGGGGGTACGGATACAATTTACAATTTGGCAGAAACAACGCTGGTCACGAGCTTGTGATCATGACCATAAAGGCAACCACGGCCTCAAAATGGCCATTAGATCGGACCCTCAACGTCGTTGCCTTTTTCTAAAAAAAATTAGCAGAAATACTTTGACGTTAAAATGAATAGAATTTTATGTAAAATAAAACATAAAATTTTTCAAAGGTATATAATATATTTTACTTAATATATTAAATTTAATTTATATTAAATGTATGGAAAAACAAAATACATACTTTCAAACATACCAAACCATTATAACATACATTCAAAAAAGCCTGTAAGTGAATTTCTGTATTTTTACATATGACAATGAATTTTTATACTTGTAAAATGCATTCAAGCAACTCCTTCAAGAAGTATTTACAAAAGCGCATGTATATAAAAAGTCAAAAAATTAATACATTGATTCAACCCATTTATGCCTAATGTTGCATTTTTAGAGCAGCTGTCGAGTGAAAGTTTTTTGTACTTGAAAAGTTCAAGATTGTGTTTGGATTTGTGTCTTTAACCTGCTTCGCAAGGGCATAGTAATTTTGTTTAAAACATTTAGTTAGTCACTCCTGCAGATACTTGCCTGCAAAGAGGTTGTGAAAGTTGGTTTATACTTCAACCACTGGCATAAATGGTTTAAATGTAGAAACAGCCATGCGCGAGTGCGGGATTCATTCTCTTAAATAATTTTTCTTACCTAACTTCTTATGCGCGATTCCTACGGTTTGATTTGATTTTAATTTACGAGACACACTTTATATAAAGCAACACAAATTACATAGGAGACTGAATTTTGAACCACAGTTAAGTGACGAGAGCGATACTTGAACCGACACCCCACTCTCCTAACTTCCACCCTGCCAACGTGACAAATTTATATATATATATATATAAGCCACTTAATATTTAACATGCATTAGCCCCTCTACAAGGCGGATGAAGGTCAGTAAAACCCGTTTTCTTATTCTAAAATAGGAAGAATTGTGGCTTATAGAGGTAGCGGATTATCTTTTGGAGAATTTAAGAGTTCATATAAATCAAGCCACAGCGATGAGAATAAAAAATTGCTGGGTACAGAAGGGATGGTTGGCTTAATTAGCATCAGGACTCGAACCCGTGACTCAACAACGCTGACCACAAGTACGTAACCATGACCACCAGGCTGCCGCAGCTTCATGATTAAAACCGTTTGACTAAGGCCGTGATGAAAAAGGGAAGAGAAAAATGCCAACTCAAGTATTGACCTCGTCCTTTATACACAATTCAAAATTACAAGATAGGTCGATAATGGCTAGTGAACTTTTAACAAAAACAAGTCATATGAAACTTTTTTTAAAAAAGGGAAAATAATAGCCTTTGTTTTGTGTGTGATCTAGATTTCCCACAAATTCAATTCAATTCAATGAACCTTAATAAACATATGTGAATATTTTCCCTTAGATAAAAATATGTAAATATTTTGAGTTCGACTCAAGAGCTGCTGAAGACCCGCCGTGGAGGAGGGGGGCCATGTACGTTAAATCTATCGATGCTCAAACGTCCACCCGTTGGTGTGCTGTGGGAGTTAGGAGAGAGGGGTGTCATCCTTATCACTTGACCACGGTTCAAAATTACAAGATCCGTCGCCAATAGCTCTCGAGTAGATAAATAGTGCGAAGTCGATATTCACTCAAAAACTCATGCAAATATTTTAACTTATACGTTTTAAGTATTGATAATCCATATTTCATAATCACAAAACACGGGGCAAAAAAAAAAAATTAAAAACTTTTTCTTTTAGGCATTTATCTTAGATTTGAAGCTCTTCGTAATTTCTGAATAATTTTTTTTTTTTTCTATTTTTCCGTTCAGGTAATTTTTCAAGCTTTTAGAATATTTGCGGCACTTTAATAATTTCGAAAAAATCTACTCAACTTTCCCCCTTCCCCTTTGAATTATGATCATTCGAGTCGATTATTATAAAATTTAATTTCGAATCGTTATATTCATGAATCTACGTTTTTTTTTATTATTCTACATTTTCATCATTAATATAAATGGAAATGTAGGTCCTTGTATTCGTTTCTATACTTGAATCAAATTTTTATTTAAAATAAATTTTTATAACATGTTCTTTTTTAAAAAAATATCATTAAAATATGTAACAAAGTATAATTCATTTAATAATCGCTGCTTAAACATATTTCTAAAGCGAGTTTCAAAACATTTTTAAAAAATTTATATGAATACAATAAATTTTCTTAAATGCAAATAATAAATGCTAACTTTTGCTGCCTTTAATAGAAAGAAAGTGCAAATAATCAATTCGTTATTTTTAATAATTTATTTATATAAAAATA
Organism: Trichonephila inaurata madagascariensis; assembly: GCA_019973955.1. NCBI lineage: Eukaryota > Metazoa > Arthropoda > Arachnida > Araneae > Nephilidae > Trichonephila > Trichonephila inaurata. The sequence goes on from BMAV01019686.1 coordinate 13,410, forward strand.
AAAGATTTATAGAATTATACAAGGAGACTATAAAATGAATTAAAATATAATTATGTTCTCCTGCTTGAAATAAACTTTTAAACACAATATTATTCAAAACAAACTAAAAACTTAATTCAAAGTTTAAATAGTTAAATTCATCCAATTTTCCACCACTTAAATATTCAATTTCATAAATAATTTTTTGAAAAGTTATTCGTAAAGTTTTGTTTTAGTTTTTCTTAAAATTTTACTCTTCGAAGCAATTAAATTGCATAAACGCGATATTAGTCTTTACTTTTTTTAATACCTCTTAATTGCAAACTCATTTAATAATCCGAAATTTGATATTTTCGCGTTCCTTTCCTAAGGAAAAATAAAACCTTTAAGTCAATCTCGCATTATATTTTAAAGAAAAATATCTGTTCACGAGTCCTTATCACAAAAAGAATGTATGCACTTGGTTTATTTTCTTAGTTAAAATTACTACATTATTGAAACAGTCTCACTTTTAAGTTTTTTCATTATTGTAACTGAATTATCGACAAAGAAATTCTGCCGAAGAAGAAAAGAATATCCTATAATTTTTTTTCTTCTTTTTCTTACTTCGAAACCTTATACCTTTAAAGCAGTGCTTCTCAAACTTTCAATGTTTGCAACCCAATATTCAATTATAATTTTCATCGCGCCCTCCTCCAAATATTAACAATGCATTGAATTCAATAATACTACACTTTGCTCCTCGAGCTACAATACGACTTTAATCTCGTAAATGCCACCGGCGTAGATAAACGTCTCACTCAGCCAAAGCGTTAATTGTCCCGGACGTATATATACGTCTTTCCGAAGTACGATCTTTTACTTGCACTACTAATCATAAAATTATTCCGAAGGTTTTGGAATATAATTAAGGGAACTTGACTGTAAGAAGGATTATTCATTGCAGAGGATTTTCCTTATTTATTCCTTTTCTTCCCCCTCCCCTATACATCACACACGAGTACCTACGGGGAAAAAGGAGACATTGGGGAGCGAATCGCGTAATTTTTAATCAGCAGAAAGGAATTAATTATCAAGTGTTAATTTTAAGATAAGTGTTAATTTTTCTACATAATTTTATATATGACATGGGTCGCTGGTAATTATTAAACTTGTTCTTAACTTAGTATTGTTAAATTAATTATAAAGCAGTACTAATACATTTATAAGTGTCTTATATCAGTGTAAATGTGTATTTTATTTTTTATTACGTCAGAATGGATTTCATTTGTTTTCTTTCAGTAAAATAATAATTTTTTAAACAATGTGTGTGTTTTGTTTTTGACTTTTCAATATGCTCGCGCTCCCCTCGTAGAGTTATCACGCCCTCCTTGGGAGGCACGCCTCACAGTTTGAGAAACGCTGCTTTAAAGACCCTTCGGTAAGAGTGGCTGATGCAAGTTAAATCTGTAAAAGTTTGATCTAAAGTTTGGTGAGATTGGTATCTGCTCAAGTTTCGTCCTCGTTACTAGATGAGCGGAATTCAACAGTACGAGGTCTTTACCAATTGTGTTCTTTACCGTTGCTTCAAACTGCGGTTTAATTAACAGTCAATTAATCCACACCTTATAAAACATAATTTGAAAAGGAAAAATATATATAGCTAAATGCCACAACGTCTTCACCTTTGTTGGATTTTGCTAGTTTTATTCTGTCATCCTATGTTGTATTATACTGTGAAAAAAAGTGATATACCACCACCCGCGGTAGTTAAACAGTCAAAGTATCGAGCTTGTGGTCGTCACTGTTTCAGTTAAGAGGCATGCTGGAGTCCCACTTCAGTTAAAGATCTGTCAAGCACCTTTAATAATACAATTACATTGATGCATTTCGATTCAATTCGATTGGATTGGATTTTAATTTACATCGCAATCTGTAGCAACGGACTTCATAATTTTGAACTATGGTCAAGAGGCGACGATGACACCTGATCTGACACCTCTCTCTAAACTTACATACCACATCAAAGTGAGGACTTTGAGCCTTAACACATTTAGTGGTAAGGAATAGGACCAGAATTTTGAATGTTTTTTCAGACGTAAAAGAGAGCTTAAGCATTAATATTATAATTCTGGCTTCCCCATCCTATGTAGCAGCGGTAGCCTAATGGTCAAGGTCACAGACTCGTGGTTGACGTGCCATGAGCTCGAGCATAGTGCTGCTGAAGACCCGCCTTGCAGAGGGGTTCGCTGCTCGATAAATTTATCAAGGCTCAAACGCACTCCTGTTGGTGTGGTGGGATGTGGAAGTTAAGAGAAGGTATGTCAACTCAGGTATCGTCCTAGTCATTTGACTATGGTTCAAAATTACGAGGTCGTTGCCAATAGCCCTCGTACAGCTTTATAGTGCGACGTTAATGTTAACTCTCACTAACTATCCTATTTACACCTTAGACCCGTGGGTCAATTTTACCAGGAAAATGTTTAGGGTAATAGCAGAAAGGTTGCCTTTTAAACTCTCTCTCTCTCTATATATATATATATAGTATTTTAAAGATTATATATAACATATATATAGTTGGAAAGGGTGATGCTTAGTATTTTTTCGTCAATTGAAGGATTCAGAATTACAAGATCCATCGCCCAATCTCTAATGAAACCCTATTTTGACATTCTAAATTTACTTTTAAAAATATCGTAATTAAATATAAGTATATTTTATTGAATAACAATAATTAGTACCGACTAGATTCGGAGACCAATTTTTCAAAAATGGATTTTCAGAAGAATTTTATCGCTTTGAAGAATATAAACAGTTTTAAAGAATCAAAGTTATTAAATAAATAACATGTATCGCCCCTTGCGATTAGAAAAATATTTTTTTTTTAAGTTTTTGCAAAAATTTTAATTTTAAGGAAAACAGCATAGATAAAATTGCGTTCGACATAATGTAATTTGAATTTCATTCATATACTTCTTGATCCATCTAAAGTGTCACAAACCGCACGGTAAAAAATACTTTATATAAGAAATATTTTATAAGAATTTAAATTTGACGTTAATGCTTTTTCGTTAAAATTTCTATATATATTCTCAGCTAAAAATGGCAGTAAAATGTGATTTAATGTAACCATCTTAAAACCTGCTGTTTCTTACATTCTAAAGGGCTCAAAAAAATGTTACAAATTTCTTTGGATTTTATTGGATTGTTTTGGAGATATCCTATTTTTTATGCACAAATTATCATGAAAATTTCATTCATGAAAAAACACATTTAAAAATTATTCTTATAAGTTATGTAAAATAATTAGAAAAATAACTTAAAATTCTCCAGTTCTCTATGTTATTCCTTCTTTTCCAATACTTACATTACTTTTTCTCTTCATAATATAGTTCAAACATATAACACCTAAAAAACACCTTTTTAACCTAGTAGAATACCTTAAGATTCAAAGAACAATATTTTGTTACCAATAAAAACAATATGTTGCAAGTATAAAACGAGTACTGCTTACAAAGATGTTTCATTATAAAAACTTTACCATTTATATTAAATTCGAAAATTAAGCATAAAATAATATTAACTCTTCCAGAGATAAAAAATAATTAAATTTTATCGATTGGTAATTAAGAACTAGAGTTAAAAAAATACTCCAAACGATATTTTGTACACTTTCTTTTTTTAAGCGATTTTAAAATAACACGGTACATGAATTCAACGATTTTTTTTTTGTACACGAATTTTTCGTTCTAGTACGAATTCCGAAAAAAATTGGGGATTCGTGCCCTTTGGATGAGGACGATTTGGTCGAATTTGACAGTTTAAGATATTAAAGAAGTCGGAGGTGAAGTACAGCTTTTAACAGCTTGTTTAATTCGCGAGGATTTGAAATTTGCTACAAGTTTAGAGTAGCATTTTTTCTTACTCATCATCCTAACATAGAATGTGCATTAAAATTTCACGTAATCGTAAGTGTTTTGTGTTGCCAGATATCAAGAATTATACAAGTAATGGGAAGAACCAAACGAACAGCCACTATTAACAGATTTTGTGACTACAAAAAAAAAAAAAAAAAAAAACCAATTTTGCGGCCGTTAATAACGAATGAAATTCTTCATTTGAATCAAAACCGACAGTAGTACTAGACATAACTGACACATCTACTGATGTTTAATCCAGTTCGTAATAAACGTGCACGCTTGTTATCAAGTAGCGATGAATAATTGTTAGCTAATAGTTTTTTATTCCTAATTTCATTTTGAATTTTTATATGTTGTATTTACTTACCGAATAAATTTTCAATTTTTTTGTTATAAAAATGAATTGTTGTTTTATAAATATGTAACATAGATTTTATTATTACTTTTTTTGTACCGTTTCTCGGGAAAATATTTAGAGTTTTTTCATCTTACACGATTTTTTAAAGTTGTGGAATGTATCCTCAAATTTACAATATGTCACATATATTTTTTTACTCGGTTTTTTTTTTTTTTTTTTTTGAAAGGGTTTTTTAGGGTTTTTAAAAAAAAAAGAGTTGAGTTTACGAGAAGAAAACAGGATAGGGGACTTCTCCCTCCAAGTCTTCTCCGGTTCGTTTCTAACTTTATAACGATTTACTTGAATGTTATTAGCATTTTAATAGTTCTACCTTCATTCGATAAATATTCATAACTTTTCAATTATATTAATTTTGACTGCTTCCAAGAGCATAAATTGTATTTTTTATTTAAGAAATTGGGAACTTCATAAATGTAAATACCTCACATTCAAGTCAGTGTACATCGTTTTTTTTTTTTATTTTTTTATCTTAATTACATAAAAAAATCTTTCTTTTTAAAAAAAAGAAGGAAAATTGTATTTTAAAAAATTTTAAGTGAATTTCTTGTCTTAAATAATCCTATTCTAAGCAATATAATCTTCAAATCACACAAATTTGTCTTGATGTTATATTTAGCACATAAGTTTTTTAAAATACTTCTGTATTAAATACTTATCAAAATATTGAATTCTCATCGTAACAAAATGTTGCATTTTTTTCATATAGAAATGGATAAACATGAATTGAATTTTTATTAGCTCTTTAAAACATTGTAAATAAGAAACGGTACTAGCAAAACTAGAATGTTTTCATTTTTCTTAGGGTTTCCTGTTTAGTATGTAATATATTAATTTTATGCAACTATATAATATTAATATGCAGTTCGTTGCATATCATTGGTAAGTTATTAAGTGACAAAAATAATACTAAAAAAGCTTCAAAGGAATGATAGATTCACTCCAATGTGAGTTGTTTTTTAATGGGCTTTGCACTTTTCTAGATTTTTCCTTTATGGTTGTCATTTAATATCGGATAACTGCATGTTACGCAAAAGGGAAATGTAACTCCTAAATGTTTACATTTTTTTTGTTTCATATTAAATTCAAGACCAACAAATAAAGAAGACTTTTAGTCCTGAGATATACTATGGAGATAAATATAAGAGATAACACAGATAAAAACTGGATAAAAATATTAAATTTAAAAAAGTATGGTTTAAAATAGAATACCGCAACTTCTTACAAGAAATTGATAAATTAGCACTTTTTCAATTATTAAGAATGTATACGTACTTACAAAACTTGTGAAGTATTAATTAATATAGATACGATGTATTTCAACAATAAAAATTTAGTAGTATAAGCTAAGAGTTATGAATTTATACATTTATACTATTTTGTTTAAATTAAGTCAAAAGTAAATTTATATTTGTTTACATTAGGAGAAACAGTACCAGATTTCATAGTGCAATTTGATTACATTACAATTTCTTATCCATAAAATTGACTTTAAAAACAAAAACAAAATCATTCATTACTTTCAACTTCAAAATGTTTGCTTACATTTGACTCTTCAAACAACAACTTCAAAGTGTTTGTTTACACACACACATTGAATTTACTTTATTTACTCTAGAAAAAATATTCATGAATATTAGTCTTTATTTTAATTGATGATATTCTAGTCTTTATTTTAATTGATTATATTAACAAACAGTCAAATAAAACCCAAAATAAAATAAATAGTTGATGTTAAAAATAAAAAATTTCACAAAAAAATTTTATATTAAAATCTTTAAAATTCTAAAAACTAAAATACAATTCGATTTCTAGCACACTTTCGAAACCCTAGTAACAGAGCAAAAAGATAGCTTTTTCATAAATTCTAAGCCCTACCTTTATATCTTCATCAGGCTCCCTCTTAACGGGCAGATCCCCTTCTTCGAAGCCGACCAAAAACCGTCTTCTTCGGCGACGTGGTGACAAATCGGCCGCGTTCATGCTGGTCGAGCGCCCACCGTATGAATCAAAAATGAATTTTGATCGGATTTCTTTTCACATCAAAGTGAGCGCCGAATGAACGCAAAAGCGCCGCATCGGACTCGATTCCTCAAGATCTTAACTCTCCATCGCGCCTACAACAGACATTAGAGAGAACATAACAAGTCTCATCACACCTGACCCCAGCGAAGAGCTGAGAGGTAAATATGCAGCTTTATCAAAGCGATTGTCAATGAGCGGTTTGTGGTATTCAACGGTGGCCCTCACTGCGATTATGAGCTGCGAGAGGCATGGTTGCTTTAATCTGCGGCGGAAAATGTGCACTTCCGCGCCAAGTGAGCCAGATAGTTGAGCCAAGAGAGCGCCAAAGAGAATGTTTGCTCTTAGAAGGATTAAAACCGAGTTTGGGGGTAATAAATTCAATTACGATCAAGAATACAAGGCGGAAGACCTGTTATAGGAAGAGGGTAATGTTTTTTCTTTGATGACGGGTTTATTTAAGGGTTAAATGCGGCTCCTTTTTCGGTGCGCCTCGATTCTTATGTAAATTATTTCTAATTTGGAATTCGATTGTGGAATTGTGTTCGATGTATGAATTTTGATATTTCAGATATGGTTTGTTATTTCAAAAA
>BMAV01019686.1:40584-52893 GCA_019973955.1 Trichonephila inaurata madagascariensis
ATATATATATATATATATATATATATATATACTTTCTACTCATCCATTCAAGTTCAAATAATATTTTTTTTAAAAAAATATGTCACTTGATGTTAATACGGTTTTTTAAAACATTAATTCGTTATTTAAATTTAAAAAAATGAATAAATAGTAATGAACAAACAAAAAATTTTCAAACACCATATATAAAAAGGAAAATCGCTTTATAGTTTGTTAATATTGTGATTCTATCATAAGTATATACATATTTCTATTAAGTGTAAATATTTAATAAAAAGCAACAAAAATAAAATTTTTCTTTGTTAGCCTTAGTAGGAATTGACTTAAAGAATTTTTTTATATGACTTGTTTTTAAAATCAAAACACTATGAATAAAAATATTAATAGTATAAAGCTAATAATTTATCTTGTAAATTCACTATAATAATAAAAAATTGATATTGATATTTTTAACATAAAACAAATGTATCTTAAAGAAATATTTGAATGGCATTGTATAGTTCTTTCACAAAAAGTTTCTTCTTTCTTTTTTTATAATTATATCACATATAATAAAAGCAATATTAAGAACTATAACTACATATCTGTATTCTCTATAAGTTTTTGTTTATAAAATTCTCAAAAAATTGTTTTGAAGCTATGAAAAAGGTTTTCTTATTTTCCTTGTATGATAAATTCTGTTAAGGAATATAATACTAAGTAAAATTGCGTTTCTAATATCACATGACTTTATTGCTTATGAATCTCATCAAAATGAAACTGTTTTAGCTAAAAACATATCATTAAATTGAATAAATTCCAAACAAAATAATAACCCAGATGTTTCTGAAAATTATCATTTTCAATCTAATGCACTATTTATTTTCTCTTCGTAACTACAGATCAAATTACTTCTTAAACATCTTTATATATATATAAGTATATACAGACTAAAATTCTTTGCAATGCAACATAAATGCAAGTAATTGAAAACACTTTTATATTCAAAATAATAGCAAATCGTGCCGAAATTATGCATTGTGTTTTGGAATCTAATTGGTCAATTGAGGTAATGGAAGTAAACTTAGAGTATTAAAATATATTTTTTTTTATTTCAATATAAACAAAAGGGAAGAAAATTTTCTTAAAACTATTTATGTTTCGAAAACATGTTTTAGTCACATAAAATTTTAGTAGAAATCTAATTCCAGTATCAGAAACGTGTATGCAGTTTTGTATTCTTGAGTGATGAAAGCATAATACTTAGATTTGCTTCTTGGGCTTTCATGTACGTCATTCTTTTTCCCAACTGATGCTTCCTATTTTAATTATTTTTATCTCCACATTATTTTTTTTTTAAAAAAAATATATTGATTAGAATCTCAAATCTCAAAGTGGTTATATGCTAAGTAAAGTTGTTAGCATCTTCTCAGTATTGAATAATTAACGAGTGCTTTAAATGTATTTTTGGTGTAATAAATATAGTGTAAGAGCCCCTAAAGAATTGGTATCTCTCTGAAGGAAAGTAAGTACATGATATATTTTTAGAGTGTTATTTTAAAACTGATTGTAAAACATTACTTGCAATTAAAAAATATTTTAGGTGAACTCGGTAAATTAAAAATGATCAAAGCTTCTTTTTTTATTTTTTATTTTGTCATATTCTTTGTATCTTTATCTTCCGATTGATATGTTACTTTTGTAGGCCTGAAAATTAGACGTTTAAATAAATTTTAATTTAAAAATGCAAACAAACAAATTCGACAATTCGAACATGCCTCCTTTTTAGATAAAAAAAATCCCCTCCCCGCAAGAAAAGGTTTTGATTAAAAAAGTATATTTTAAAAAGAGCAATAACTATAAAAGGCCTTATTCTGAAAGGATATTTCTGAGGCACTACAATAATGTTTTTTTTCTATGTGAAATGCGTGCATGAAATTTTTTTTTGGTTAAGCCTATTTTATATTACTAATTTCATAATTTTAGTTTCTATTCATCATGTGTTTTTCATACAAATATAATATTTCTGTATTATGTGAAGAAAAAAGTGAAATAAAACTTCTGTCACGAAAGGAAAAAATAAATAACATATTTTCCTTGAATTTTCTTGTGTCATCAATACTCTCTAAAGATGGATCCTTTATAAGAAAATACGAGTTATAATAATATGAAAATGTAATTATTTTTAAGAAAAATATACAGCTAATGTGTTAAAATGAAATTTTAAGTTTATTTAAGCTTATTATAATTTTTTTCCTAATTATAACCTTTAAGTGGATTTTTTCAGGTGTTTTTTTCGATACATTAGTGCATTTAAAATGATACTCCGTCTACAATTATTTACCAATCACTTTCGTTTTCTTAACGTGTGTTATAAATAATGCATCTAACAAAATTAAGGATCCATTTTGCTGTAAAATGTATACTTGTTTTAAGAAAAATTAAAATGTTAGGAATTATTGGCTTTTTGTTGAATTTTAGCATGCATATCAACATTTTATTTGTTTTCTCAAAAATGAATTAAGTCATTGTAAAATCGATCCCTAAAATTGTTTAAAAAATCCTTAAGAATATTACAAAAATATCTGAGGTTCAAAAATTAATAAATAAAAAAGGGGAAAAAATTTATAATTTTACGAATTTTTTTAAAGCAATATAAATTTTTAAAATATTATGAGTAATATGTACGAAATTTCCTCTTGTATTAATTTCTTGTATAGATACATTATATGAAATGGTAAAGTATAATTTTTTTTTAAATACATAAATAAAAAAAATGTTCAAAGGGTACGAGTCTTCTTAATATTTTGTAATTTTATTTCCATTATTTTTAGTCATAATATTTTCTAATATTAAAAGGGAAGAAATGAATTAAATCAGCTGTCTATGCGCGTAAATGTGTAGTAATAAATTGAAAGTATTAGCGATGGAGATACTAGAAAGTTAATTGTGAATGGATGTTTCTAAAACACTTATAGGAATGTATAGGAAGTATTTTAACATAGGAAATGAATATCATTTTTTAAAGAAATAAAGCCAGGTCTATAACCATTATGTCATGCAACTTGCTCTGCAATATTTTTAACAGTGTTATCCGAGTAGTTTAATACAGAACACTCGTCCAACTGAGCATCTGTCGTGCTTTGTCCAGAATCACGTAAAACGCAATCCGGCGGATTAGTCAAATTAAAGCGAACCAAACTGACTCTAAGGCAGTCGTATCCGGTCAAAATTCTAATCACGTACCCAGCAGCAACACGAGTAAATCCGTGACAAAGTGAGATCCACAAAGCACACTCCAGAAATTATCTCTAGCCGCTCGACGAAAGGATAACCAGAAATTGTGTTTTTCCCTTATTCGGAAGAATATAAGTGCATCTTTCTGCAAACCTTTTATACAATATAAGTCGAATCTTTCATTCGTGGGATGCCATTTAAACATGAAATAAATATTGAAAAAGGTTTTATTTTTTAATATAAACACTAGAGAAGTGGATGATAAAACTTATCCAAACATATTAAATATTTAAGACGCGTAAAAGGACATTAAAATAAATTGCCTAAAAATACCTGATGCTGTAGCATGGAATATTAAATACAGTAAATGGAATACCACACACAAGTCCTTACAAAGATATTATACATTTATTTTTTGAAAACCAATACTTGTATTTTGTAGACCATTTATAAATTAGCACATTTTTAGTACCATGGGACAAATGATGGCAAAGAACTGAGTAAGGCTGTAGAGTAAAATAATCATGTGATGTATCATTGATTGCAAAATCATTGTACATAAATACGACTTCTTATATTTATTTACATAACTATAATTTGGAATATGCTCTTTTCGGTAACAAATGTAATCATTATAACAGAGCAGATTTTCAAATTCTATTGCTGCAAGCGTATAATGATTTATTAAAATTTTATCTCATTTGATGCAGGATTTTTATTAAAGTAGAAGAATCAGCAGAAACTATCTCATCTTATGGTTCATTAGAGTTTAATTCGTAAAAGTGGGTACTTAACATTAATTTTCCTTTGAAATAGAACGTTTAAGAATAAATATTCTGCATGTCTAACCGACCTTTTACGGTTGTATATATATATAATTATTTTCAACTATTTTTTAAAAACAGTTCCGTTGATCGGAATTCATTTTAATTGTATATCATGCAGTTACTTTTTAAAACACATCCAAATCAACTGTTTGAATAAATTCCTTATACTACATCAAAGCAAACAATTGTTTGAAAACGGTTCAATTTGAACACAAACACATACGTCTGTTATACCATAATTCTTCTAATACAGGGGTGGGCAGCTATTTTGGCTCGAGGGACATTTTGCGGAAGTGGGTGGAAAACTCTGGAAGGCTGCATCTTTTTAAAGTGATTGTATTCATTACAAAAATAATAAATGTAAGTTAAATAAAATAGTGGTAGCTTTATTAAATTAATTTATTTTGTTATTTTCATATATTTGCTATTGTTGCAAGCACATTTAGTTTTAGAATAAGTTTAATAAGATAAATGTATTTACCCTATCATACTTTTCTACATTTTTTTTAAATCAGGAGTGAGATTGCTTGTTTAAATTCTCGTCATACTTTGCAAGTTTATAACGGAGCACTTGCATCTTTATTTACTCTTGCTGATCTTTATGCAAGAAAAACTTTGCTCGCAAGTATATATCGACCCAAATGTAGAGAACATTTTCTATCTTGGTTTTCAGATTGTCTTATCCGGCTGCAAAAAAACTCTTCGGGGGGCCACTGGTTGCCCCCCCCCCCATTCTAATATCATTATTCACCCAAAAAAGCGGGAGTAATTACTTTCTCAAGTTGTCAAATTTATTGCAGCAATACATGTTCATTTTTGCCTCCTAATTAACAAATCGTTTTTATAATCGTTAATATGTTTTTTTGAAAAAAAAATAAATCTAAAATAAAATTTATTTAAAACCTTAACATAAAAAATGTGTAACAAATTTTCCTTGCATGCTTTTCAATATTCTTAAATTCTTAGTAAGATGCCCTTCGAAGAAAATAGTAAGAAACAAATAAAACTACATATATAAATAAATGCTACAAACTAATTATTTTTCTATTTTTAAGGACATGATTTATCAATACAAAAATGCGGCATGACTCTGTGGCCTTAATAGTGAGAATTTTTCATGGAGAGTTAATAAACATACACCACGTAAAATCATTTCTTCTGTTTGTGAATATTGAAAACAGATTGCAGTTTTTTCCTTTCCATTGTCCAGATAAGCTTATCATTGCAAATATTGTTACGTTTCATGGTCTTTCAGATGCTGCAAAATTCTACGAAAATAACAAGTAGGTTCTTCCACACAAAATTTCAATTTATTCTGGAACTCTCTCGCAATTACATTCTATTTTCTTCTAACAGGAAGTGATTAGCACACATGTATATTTTAAAGACAAGCATATTATCTAAAAAAAAATTAATGTACCATGTTTTTATAACGGACTAAAAAGCATAATTTTTGTTTTCTTCTTTTTCGTTTTATTTATCTTTCACTCCACCTTTCAGTTTCTTTCTTCTTTTTTTCCCATTTTCATGCATTGTCATCCACTTCTGAGCTATGGTCCAAATTTGAAGTATCTAGCTCATCGGGAAGTTAGTTTAAAATCAATTACAAAATTCCAAATGGACAGACAAGAAAGGGAGTTAATAAAACATGGTAGTTAATAATTATTTTATTTATTTAAATGATTTCTTATAAAATAACGACTAACTGGTAATTAGGAATCAATATTTAGAATAAATAACTTTTTTTAAATTTCTTTTTCATATTTTGCTTAAATACCGCGAACTGCCTTGCGTTAAACTTCACTCAACTACTAAATCTGCCCTCAAAGAATTACTATTGTGGTTGGCTCAAATTAACTTTAATTAGTCATTTCTAAATTCAAACTCCTTGACATTCAAATTCAACACAATTACAATATATCAAACATTTAATAATTAACAATAACGAGAGGCTTTCGCGCGAGGCTATTTGCATCTGCTTTCTTTAGCTAACTGAAAGGCTAATTGGTTAAATGGTCATACGGTCAAAAGAGTGCTCACTATTGTCAATAAAGCAATTTTTTGAAAGCGAGGTAATAAACACAAACACTGGGCCCCTATTTAAACTCAGAGCGACGAAATTGAATACGTAAGCGCAATCAATCCCTTGCTATAGATAGGTGGTCTTTGTTCTCGTAAATCCGTGTAAGTTCCGCAGATTTGGGGCCCCTGTCGAAATCGGGGCTTGCCTCTTCGGGGGCCCGAGTAACTTCGTTTTTCACATTTTCATGTATTTTCATCCACTTCTGGGCTATGGTCCAAATTTCAAGTATCTAGCTCATCGGGAAGTTAGTTTAAAATCAATTACAAAATTCCACCCGGAAAAAGAAGAAAGAGAGTTAATGAAAACATGGTAATATGACAGATTCAGAATCTCAACACTTAATAATTCAAACAGTTTTACAGTTTCGCATAAAACAAATTAAATTCAATACTTGTCAATGAATCTAGTGTTGCCTCCCGGTATTGTTTTTAAAAAGTTAGGGGAAATTTCTGCAGGAGCCTCTAAAGCTATCTCGTCAGATACTCCACCAAAAATATTCTGCTTTTTTCTAAGTATGTTTAAATCACAAGATTTGGGGCTATTAAGAGACATTTTGTGATTATTTTGAAAAGATCATCCCCAATTTAATTTTTTCTCTGATAACATTGTTCAAGATAATGTATTCTTAACCTTACAAAATATTCCCCGCCGAAATTGCTTTTTTTCAGAGAAGCGAACCAAAATCCAATAATTAATTATCGATTTTTAATTTAAACTTCCTGACAATGAAAATGCAACAACAAAGAAATGTCGTGAAAACAAAGGAACTATGTAAACAAAGGGAGACAGTATCGAGCAATATGTAATGCTTATTTTGAACTTAAACATATAACATGGAGTTGATTCTCACGAAGTGACACGTATAGTGTAGAGTCAATCAGATGCGGATGGAATCCTCAGAGATGTTCTTCAATACCTAGTAATCATTTATCATAAATCATCGTTTAAATAATGTGGTGGCATAGCAAACAAACAGCATCCATTAGCCTCTTAACTGTCGATCTCTGCCGTACATATCTATCTCGTTCAACCCGTGCGTTAAGTGCTTCGGATGGATATATCCATCCTTCCAAAATATGATTCTTTGCATTGTTTTGTTCCTCCTAAAGCTAGTGTGACTGTTTTTGAATACAAAAAAATAATAAGAACTTTACAGTGTTTGCAAAGGATTTACATATTTCAGATTTACATTTTACATTTTATACGCGCGTCTATGTAAAAAAAAACACTGTAGCACTATGTTGCGAATCACGTAATTTTTAATCAGAAGTTAAGGGTTCAACGCCCAAGAAATGTTCGTTTTGTGATATATCAGAGGAAAAGAATGGCTAGGGTAGCATTTGTATAAATTGCAGATTACGCTCACTGACACGTGCGATAGGCGTTCAGACTTAATACTGCTGGTAAGGATTACTGGATACCCCTCAAAAGAAAGTTTCAGCTGGGTATAGCACATGAGTATCACACCATCCATTGATCGCTAGAACTTTATATAGCACTCTGATCATTAACTTGAGATTCGTTGCTATTATACGCGAAGACGCCCGAAACCATTATATCGCGTTGTCACGTGGTGTAATGTTTCATAAATACGCCGAATGATACTAGTCCCATAATTGTCACAATGTCAGCACTGCATTCGTTAACCAGAAATATCATTGAAAAAAATAGAAACATCACTCGCCTGAGGAGATAATTCTTCAAGATTTTGTCGTCTACGTTCTTCTAGCTCAGAAAATAGGACATCGAGACAAATGTGCTCGAGGGTAAAGGACAATCACCTTATCTGACACCATGAGGGAAGAGCATTTGCAAACAATCGGAAATTGTTCAGGTTGATAGTAAAATATGAAGGATGTTCTGCACCTGCTGCAAAAAGGCGGAAGAAACGAAAAACATGGTTTAACATCTTCGCCACAGCCGGTGATTCATGGAGATTATTTGAAAAGATATTATATAAGAAACGCTAAAAAGCATGATTCGTCTGCAATCTTGTAACAATAAAGACCCGGTTTGGCCAGTTTGGCCGAAAATCGAATTTCGACCCCAACTTAAGTCATTTTTATAACAATAACGTTGTTACAACAATGCAGGTGAATATTGGGTTGAATGTTTTTAAAGTTTTTAATTAATATCTTTTTAACTAATTGAGATATTGGACCGAATTGTGAATCTAAACCATTCTCGAATCCACTGGAACAGACACAAAAAATTCATCAAAATTGGTCCAGCCGTGTTAAGAAGAAGTTAAGTCACATACACACGCACAGAAGATTAATATATATATATATATATATATATATATATACTGATACGCGTCCTGAACCACCTCAAACCCATTATATTTCCCTTTAGGTAGCTTACAGATCGAATTTGAATGTAATTTATTCATTTTAATGTATCAGCAGTTCAGTTGCGAGCCTTTCAGTGAGGCAGCTGGTAATTTCAATGTTGCGCTCTGTATAAGACGTGATGCTTTTACTTGTCCAAAGATGGATATTACTTAGAGGAATCGTTCTAAAATAAAACGCTCTCAATGAACACACTTCTATGACTGTGAGAGATTTAACTATGGCAGTTGGTGAGATGGAATTAAGTGTTTTAAGAACATTGCAAAATTCTGGATCATCGTCTCCAAAAAGAAAGGAAAAAAACTTGGATGCAAGTTTAAAACTACTCCAAGAATTGATAAAATTTCATTAAGAAGTAGCAAAATAAATCCAAGAAAGACAAACATAGACCTTTGAAGGGAATTATTAAATAGTGGTGTTGAATGAGTACCTCAAAACTGCACGGAAAAGACTTCTGGAAGGTGGCCTTAAGGCACTAAGAAAAGGAAAAAACTATTTCTAACTCAAAAAAATGATGAAAAAACGTTTAGCATTGTCCAAAAAATACCGAGCATTGATTGTTAACAACTGGAAGAAGGTGATTTTGAATGACAAAACATTTATTTGTGCAGGAATACAAAGCAAATGTAGTTAGACGAAGTGATGTTGAAACTTTGTTACCAGGTCATATCCAACAGATTGTAAAACACCCTTTTAAACAAATGTTTGAGTTTTTTTTCACAACAAATGGTCATGGAAGATTGGTTCGTAAATACATGGTGAATTCTGTCAAATATATGAAAATATTATGTAGTAGGATTGTTCCATTCATGGAAACATTTGATAGGATATTTCAACATGACTTGGCCCCTTGTCACAATTCGAAATTGGTCCATGCTTTTATGTGAAAAATAAAAATAAAAGTGCTCGATTTTCTTAAGACTTCCCCTGACTTAAGTTTTATTCAAAACTGATGGCATAATCTCAAGAATTGTTTCGCTAAGATGAATCACACGGCAACATTAGCAAATGATAAAAAGCGCTATACTAGTGTGTTTCTAAGATGATGAAATCAAGAACATGTGTGCTACACAAGTTGAGTCAATACCAAGACGACTTAAAAAGGCCATTTCTGCTAAAGAAAGACATACTTCATATACTAATATACAGATTTTTCAGTTTATTTGAGGTATGTAATGATAAAAAGCTAAGGTTTTAGAAAAAAATCCTTTTTTTCTTATTTGTCCCAATTAATTCGAACAGTATAGTAAATATAATATACATATATACACATATTAATTCAAATAAAAATAACTGATTTCGTCAATTTTTTACTGCCAAATATATATATATAGCAGTAGTAAATATAAAATAAATGCATTTAAGCATTGCTTTAATTTATTGCCTCTTTTGTGTGTGTTATTCTGAGTAAATAAATATTGGGATCTTAATTTATGATGAAATAAAGTTAATGATTAAAAACTTTCATCTTATGGATAGAAAACAAAATTTGTACGGTATTATATTACATATCTTTTATGTATTATTCTAAATTTTAAAACTGTTTAGCTATATTTCTATGTTTTCAAATAAAAAAACAAAAAAGTGGGAAAAAGTTTTGATATACAAACTAAAATAAGTGTCTTAAAATTTCTACATGGTTTCTACAGAGTAAAAGAAGTACTCCTTTTAGTCTTATATAAAAAAATGAAATATTTTTTTTTAAAAATATAAATTATGTTGTATTTTTTAATATTAAAAATTTCATATAAAGACTATATATAGTTACCTTTAAAATCAACTTTGTCCTTAAATTAATCTCGAATATGCATAGTTCAAGATTTTTGCTTTTTTAAAAATTTAATTGCATTGCTTATACCTTGACAATGATGATTTGAAAAACAGATCTTTAGTGTGAAATAATTTATAAACTGTTCCAATCTCTCGTTTTAAATTCCAAGTTTGAGAATAAATGTTTCAGTATTAATAATTTTAACCATTAATTACACTATTGTTTAATAATGTTTACGTAACTAAAATATTATTAAAAAATTATTTGTTCTCTATTTTCAAAAATAAACTACATTAACATTTTACTCAACATTTTATTAGGTTTCAGAAAACACAAAGTTTTTATTTTCTGTTACTGGTACAAAATTTACAATTGCTTTAGTAACCGTCAGTGTCATTCCCAATATATAGTTACTGACTTAAAAATACATTTTGTGTAAAAGATGTTTGATATTTTTTTCTTAAATAGTAAAACGTGGAAAAGGATTGCTCAAAATGTTATGAAAAAAACTGAAAGTTTTTGTGAATGTTTCATGTAATACTAGAAGGGTTTTGACTTACTTCTTCAGAAATCACTGCCTTAGTACAAAATTTAGAACCATTTTTTTTATACTGTAACATATATTTTTATAGGAGATTTTATATAATAACCAAGATAATTGTTCTATTTTTGGTAAAATTGAAATATCTTGTAATTTTTACGTTATCTCAAAAATGAATTGCAATGTAACATATAAATATTCAAAAGTTAAAAACTTGTTCATTAACATTTTATTCAGAGTGGGCAACGCTTATGTATTTTTTTTTATAAATTTTCTGTGGTTGTTTTCCATTGTTGGTATAACTTTTTTTCTTCACACTTTTTGCTTTTCTCTCTAACAATTTACTAAACAAATCTAAAAACCACTATAAATATACAACCTTTCAAAAACCATTCGTATGCAATCGGATACCATGAAATTTCATTTATACAACATTCTTCATATTTTAAGAATAAAAGCACGCACAAATTAGTAAAAAGTATTTTTAAGCTTAAAAGATCTTAGAAAATAATTCATGCTAGTAAAAAGAATAAAAGGAACTACGCTTTTGTTGACATGCGAGTACGTGATTTCTAGGAAAATGTAGAGAAAACCCTTGAACCCAACAAGTACTCGTGGCATCTCATGGAAAGTAATTGGGAAAATCCAGGACGGTTTACGGACATATGGAAAAACTATTAAATTTAGCCATCACGCTAAACTAGCCTACTAGCATCTAATCATGGAAAATATTTTTCGTTTTAACCTTTTAATGATCTTGATTTATTTTAAATCTCTGAGTAAACACATAATCAGAAGTCGGATATTTTATTTGAGGCTGATATTTTTGAACTCCAAAAAGTGAAGACGTGTTGATAATTGCATGATTTCTGAGTATATTAAAAATCGAAGATGGTTTTTATTTTAAAATTAAATAGTCTAAACAGTGTATTTCTGTAAACGTATAGCTACAAAATAATTACAAAATATATGTCTATCAAATATTTAACTTTATTAGAAATAAAGATTAATTTTTTAAACATAAAAAATGTGAAGAAAAACTATTTTGCGTTGGAAGATCACTTTTTGTTCAAAAGTAAACGAGTAAGATGGAACATGTGTGTGTGATACATTTCTCCTTATTATACATTTAAAACGGAAACATTTTTTCATGTCTTTTAATTTTGTAATAAATAAAAATCATTAAGCCTTACTTATTAAATTTTTACAAATAATAAAAATTGAATATTAATGTAAATTAAATCAAGGAAAATATAGCAAATATAAAGTTTCAGTGAAATTTGAGGTGACAAAATATACCATGTAAACAAATATGACGCTACAAACTTCATGTAATTTTAGATTTACATTTTGGAAAGAAATGGAGTTGGAATTTAAAATTTCTAAAGAACACATACTAAATGTTAAAAACGTCTAGTTTGAAATTTTTTTAAGTAAATATATGTGCTTTACGAATTAAAATATTATATTTTATAAAAGGAAATATATATATATATATATATATATATATATATATATAT
>BMAV01019686.1:52993-65025 GCA_019973955.1 Trichonephila inaurata madagascariensis
GAGAAATATATATATATATATATATATATAATTGTAGCTTTAAAAAACTTATTCAAACTTATTCAAGCATTGTTTTTTTCAAATTGATTCCCTTATTAAAAATAGTAAATAAATGGGAAAACTATTGAATGATTAAAAACCTTTTTTTTAATGTTGATTTCTTTATGCATGGATGATATAACATAAAATCTAGCCATCGTAAAAGTAAGTGTATCTATCTACTTTCAGATAATAAAAAAATAAGAGTCATCTTCAGCTCGGAATATGACTCTTTTAACTTATTTTATCACACAAAACTCTCATAAAACTATGCAAAGTAATATCGAGAGTTTCATTATATATGTATTTATATTATAAAACCCTCATCTTACAAACTGCAAGAACGAAATCTTAAAATTGTTAAAAATAATGATCAATGTTTAAAAGTTTTAAGACATAAAATAAATTATTGACTTGTATTTTAAAAAGAGATATCTGTACATGATGTAAAATGTAAGAAATATAAGTAAATACAAATCGGAAGAGTTTTATGAGAAAGTGCTTAAGTCTTCTCAAATAGATCAAAAGAGGCATGAAGTTGCTTTTGCAGAAATTTTTTTTTCAAAAAAAAACCAAAATACCAAAAAAAAAAAAAAAAAAATAGATGAAAGCAAGTTACGTGTTATGCATTAGTTGTTTAAAATTATTCTTGCAAAATTTTAAAGCAAACAAAATTGCTACATTAAGTAGATTTCTTAATATTAGGTTAAATGAAAAAAAGTTGATAAAAAAACCTTTAGATTTTCTTTTATCTCTCTATTATATGTTTAAATCTGTAATTTTAACAAAAACAAAACAAAACAAAAATTAAAAACTTAAAAAATAACCACGTATAAGAAGTATTTGTTCTTCGTAAGAAAGTAAAAAATATTTTTCTTAAAGTATTTTTGGAAATACCAAAAAATAATATCAGAAATCAAAAGCTTAGAATCAATAGTAAATAGTTCTCCAAGATATAAAACGAAATCTTAAATATTACCTATAACTTCTACATTAACAAAGTCAAATAATTTTTCTTTAAAAAAATGGATATAAAACTAGAACAAAAATATTTTAATATATCTATTATGAGAGAATCATAAATTCTTACAAGAAATTGAACAAAAAATAGGCATTTTTAATGTATAATTGTCTTAAAATTTATTCATAAGAATATGTCTTCAATTAAATTTAAAATAGACACATTTTCTCAAGGATAAATGTTAAGACGAAAAATTAAAATATTTTAATAAAATGTTATTCTAGCTAATGATTTAATGAAAGACTTAATGACATTGAAAATTCTGATAGATACAGTGAAATACGTTTAATAATACAGAGGTGTTGACAAGCTACTTTTCGCCTAACACGAAGAGGTTTTCTTTCTGGGACTGAACAAAATATAGAAAAGACTAAACTCTTAATGAAAGGTTTGAGAAATTTTCTGTATTATTGGATTATCCTACTGTATCATTGGAAGAATTCTTTGCAGTAGAGGATGATGATGTGCGTACAGCCTTAATTACGGCTGATGAAGACATTTTGGAGTCTGTCCAAAGCTCAAAAAAATACCTTTGATACAGATTCATGCGACGAAAATGAAATGAATAATGCAGCTTCTAGTACCACGTCATTCAAAATGAAAAACATTATGAAGAGTATGCTCAGTTATTTAGACGCACATTCCAATGTTAAAATTAATAATAAAATGGTCAACATCGAACAATTTGTTGGAAGTTTGATGCTAAAACAGACAATGCAAGCAAAAATATCGGATTCTTTTCAAAAACTCAATATATGTTTTGTTTTTCAAAAAACTGGAAAATTTTGTATTATATTTTATTAAGTTGATGTAAAAGTTTTTGTTTCATTGATTTTAATTAAATACATGAATATACATGCATGCATGCCCTGTAAAAAAATGTACTCTAATAAACTTTATTTTGTTGAAGATATATATGCTTTGTAATATTCTTTAACTTGAAAACATTTCAACACAAAAAAATATTTCAGCACCTTTAGTTTCGTGTTGAATGATTCTCACTGTATATATATGTATTCTTAATAAAGCATATATTTTTAAGTATACATTAAAAAAGACTAAAATATTACCAATCTAATTGTAAATTTTATTCCTTTTTATATTTTGCTATATTTGTGAAGACAAATAATTCATTAACTTTCTTGTCAATACATGTCTTATGAATAATTTATCGATACCAATTTTCTACTCTTACATGTAAAAATGTATACAGTTGAATCTGTTTTGTGAGGTAGATAGGGACCGCATAAAAAAATCACACAAAAAAAAATTCAAAAATTTCATAAATTCTTACATATAACAAACTAATTCGTGGAAATACTACAAAAAACTTTTTTTACGTGGTGGAGAGGGACCGCACATAAAGAAAGTCGCATTTATAAAATATGCCAATTATTTACGAAATTTATGTAAGAGTACTTCCATAACAAAATAAATAATTAAATATTACACATGGAAACATTTTAAAAACATGTAGTTTCTCATTGTATATACGCGCATAAGTCTTTAAAATGCACATACTTAATTCATCGTAATCCAAAATCTAAGTAATCCATCATAAGTTCAAAATCACTTTCGTCACTTGAAGGTACAATTTCAATTCATTTATATTTTTGGCAACATAAAGTAAGAGATAAGTTTTTGTGAAAAAGGACGGGTGGTCAATTGCTTGTAAATGTCACGATAACCAGCTGTACATGATTGAAGCCCATTTTGGAATTTTATACTCCTTTCTTAACAGGTATCTATTCTTAGAAAATGCTTTTCCAATTTGTTAGAAAGCTGGATCCCTGCATTTTTTTATCCGCTCTCAAGGAATCTGGCTTCTTATCCGTCTTCATAATTTATCAAATTATTGATAATGTCGCTGTCAATGAAAGTTTCGTCTTCAATCATGCGCGGGCTGCTGGAGTGTTGAGACAAAGCAAATGAATGCGCATTCTGGGGAGACAGTTTATAACAAATGTGAACAGAACGTCCCGAAGTGTCTACATTTCACTGGCGCAACGTACACCCCCGCATAACGGGGGAGGGCCAAGGCCAAAGCCTTATTTACGCTAAATACGTATTTACCCAATTTATAAAATATTAAAGGCAAAACCTGACTTTCAAGGGGGTCCTAACATTATCCGTTACACCACTGGTAAATAGATAGAAAACATTACAGTGGCGCCAAAGCCATTGAAATTCATACACCGCATAAAAAAATATCGCACATAAGAAATCGCATAAGAAAAGACCGCACAAAAACAGGTTTGACTGTATATACATTGAACATATGAAAATATGCATTAAAATTACCTTTAGCCTTAAGAACCACAAACACTCGGGGGTGTCATTGACTTAACAGGGTGCTGGTAGGTAGTCTGAGGTATATGGTACTAAGCACTCACAAATTGGTCCTGCAATTCCCCCAATATGCCAGATGGTAAACAGGCAGCATGAAATCAATTTTCCCCAGGACGATAATTATCCCATTGCATTCGTGGGCATATGACTTGAAATTCATCAGAATGTTTCCTGATCATTTGGTTCTAATGACATGATACATTCCGATGTTGATAAACACCTTTACCTACAGGGAACACTATTACCTTGCACATCTGTACCTACTTTGCAATGATGTTCGCATATTGCTCAAGCATCAGAGATTTTTGTATGGGGATGATGGTTGATAATAATGTGTCCAATAAAAGCATCAACCGCTCCATAATGCCGCAACTACCTAGCATCCGACAAACTATACTTCAAGATGCCACATATTTCATCGGAAATCGAAATTACTCACATTCGCTTATCAATGCAATTAACCAGAAAATTGATTCTGCTGACCAGGTGACTTTTTTTCATTCTTCTATGGATCAACACTAATATTTCAATGACTCTTAAGAAACTTTTATGCTGTCAGGGCAAGGACACCATTCGAGCACCAGTTGCGCAAATTAATAAACAGCACTTTAATGTTTGTTGATGCACTACATCTGTATCGCATTTATTATGGCTGGCAGTAATAACGGCCGTTTTAGCCATTCGAACATAGCAAACAATTCATAACTCCCGCCTGGAATCACTGCGACATTACCGACAAATCAATGGCGGGCGACTTGTTCTTTTATCAGTTATACACCATTTTCGATAAGTACTCAGAATGGCTGTTAGAGAGCAGTGCTCAAACATCTTTGAAACTATCTGAAATCGAAGTTCTGAGGATCTCCGCCTAAGCAATTTGACTGTTTACAAGATCTGATAAGTCAGCTGTTTTTTCCATTATGTTCCTCAGTACTCTGGAACGACATTGCATAGTGTGCAAAGTGTGGAACGACATTGCATGACCTTTTTTTATATTGTAACATCAGTCACTCTTTCTAAGTGGTTGTTATCTGCAAAAGAGCGCATTTTTCTTTAGACGAGGTGTGCCCTTAATGTAGAAGTTATATATATATATATATATATGTGTGTGTGTGTGTGTGTATTTTATTATTGTATTACGTATTTGAGAATACTACTGAGATTGAGAGTATATAAAATTAATTATGTATATATTTATTTCGTTTATGCGTTATTAAATACTTTCATTCGATGTATTTTAATCTTGTACGGAACTAACGTTTACATTTTTTTATACTAACGTTTATTTCCTTTCAATGAATGCTGAGAAAAATTTCCTTAGTTTGTAAAAAGGGAAATAAATGTGTTAATTGTTATCTCTTATTAATGAAGTAATGTAAAAGAAATTTGAAATTATTATATTCCTGATTTCG
Source organism: Trichonephila inaurata madagascariensis (assembly GCA_019973955.1). Classification (NCBI taxonomy): domain Eukaryota; kingdom Metazoa; phylum Arthropoda; class Arachnida; order Araneae; family Nephilidae; genus Trichonephila; species Trichonephila inaurata. The sequence continues at coordinate 57,815 of BMAV01019686.1, forward strand.
AATATCATTTATGTTTCAAATTAAAAAACAGTTGTTACAATTTTGGAGATTTTGTGCAAACATAACCTGACACTGTTACAAATTATTCAAAATTACGGTGCTGGCAAAATGAGGCATGAAAAATAAGGTCATAGAAAATAAGACCCAAGAGAGTAATTATTTTCAGAGTTATTGATGTAAATTTAATGATGATTAGCCTCATTACCTTCTTTTAAACGAAAACAATGGCATAAAATTTATTAAACATCTACACTGTGTTAAAAAATATTGGTTAGATTCTAAAATTAACTTAGATTAATAATGTTTAAAAACCACTGGGTTCTGATTTTTTTTAACTCAAATCATTAATAATTCATTCAATACTAAGTACGCTCGAAACTTCTTTTGGTTTTACTTTTTGGACTTTTCTTTAAAATTCAGTATCTAATCAAACACATCAGAAAATAAATGTTTGAAAGCAAAATATTTGATCACTGAATTTTTCAATTTACAGCAAATGTCTCCATGACTTAAAAATAAATCTAATTTAAAAGTAAACTGAAATATATAAATATTACAAAAGTATTTTTATTACTCGGATAACAAAGACCATTGATTCTGACTATGAATTAAAACACTTAGTCATAACCAGGAAGGAACAATAGTTGATTGGTTAATAATATTACTCCCACTCTGCTCCAAGGCAGGGCTAGTAGGGTAGACAGGGTATTTAATATGATCAAAAATGTGATCAAAAACCTTAAATATATACAAATATGGTATTTGGTTGGGGGGTGGGGCAGATTTAAATTATTAAACGGAAATACACAGAACCAATTTCATTACATTTTTCCTTTGTCTGCATTGCTAAAAATATGTCAATATGCAATTCATATTTCACACGTTTGTATTACATTTTAAAGCCAACTAGCCCTGTCTTGGAGCAGAGTGTGAGTAATATTATTAACTGTACAACTATGGTTCTTTCCTGGTTACGACTAAGTGGTTTAAGGTATCCAACTACGTTCGGAACCGTGATTTTGAAAAATCGCATAAATGGATAATTTTTATGATATTTAGTGTCTCTTAGATTAGAAAATGTATATAAAATTGTTTTAAGAAAAGTATTACAATAAAAATTTATTTAAGTACAATATTTTGGTAAAAAATTAACTTAGAATAATCTTTTTTCAAAACGTTCTCCGGTCTCTTTAATAATATTTTGCCTGTATATAGCAGAGACCTCTGTACAGAGGCTCAACTAGAACTTTTGAAATATATAACTTAGAAATGGGTTTATCCATATTTTAAGAAAGCAGAGAGGAACAATTTTAAAAAAATGCCAATAATTATTTCAATGGGTGATAACTCTGAAAATAATGTGAATTTTTCAAAAATTCTAGTTGAGCCTCTGTAGAAAGATCTGAGCTATATACAAGCAAAATAGTATTATAATAGAAGCATTTTTAACAAAAGGAAAGCATTTTGTAAAAGATTATTATAAGTTAATTTTTTGCCAAAATATTGTATTTAAATTATTCTTTTTTGTCCAAATGCCCTTAAAACAACTTTATACTTGTATTCTAATCTGAGTGACACTAAATATCATGAAAATTTTTCATTTTTATGCGCTTTTTTAAATTCACGGTTCCGAAGGTTTTCGGATACCTTAATTTATTATCAGAATCCAATAGTCTTTGTTATCCGAGTGATAAAAATACATTTGTAATATTTTTATATATTTCAGTTTAATTTTAAATTAGATTTATTTTTTTAAGTCATGGAGACATTCGTTGAATTGAAAAAATCAGTGATCAAATATTTTACTTTCATACATTTATTTTCCGAATATAAATCTTCAGCCAGCTGAGTAGCGTGGTTGGTTTGTCATTGGCCTTCTACATCCAAGGTTGCGGGTTCAACCCCGGCCCAAGTTGGCGGATCGTCATGATGCAGAAATTCGACAATGATCATGTCGTATGATTATACAGCATGAAAAATTCCTTAGAATGTCTGTTTAGCTTAGGTGGTTTCCCTCTTCGCCGTTCATCAACCGGCGAGTAGTCTTGTTCTCCTTTAGCAAGCATTTTAGTATTTTATTTGTCCTTTTGAAGGTGTTTTGCTTATCCACTTGTACATATAACTATCATGTTCAATTTGAGTTTTAATAATTTTCATCGTTTTTTGTTTTATTTATAACGCCCATAATTTCCATCATGTCTAAAGATATTTTTGAAAAAGACATGTGCTCCAATATTAAGAAAAAAAAGAAAGTAAAGACAAGGATGAAAGCATTATATTACTAGCCTTCTTCAGTACTTCCCGGGAGCTGCAGGAACTGATGAATACCTTAATATGGAGGCTTCTCTTTCAGCTTTTGAAAATTTCCTCCAGACAGCCGACGCAAAACTCCTCAAGGGTTCCTCTCCTATGCTTATGGAACTCCTGACTCCCATCTTCCATATCTTTAGTGACCTCTTAGTCAAGAAGCTACCATCTTCGAGCGTCTTCCCTTCTGGTCCTCCAACTGAAGACCGTTCCAACGTTCCTACTCATGAGGCCCTGGGTGACGCCTATCAACACATCCGAGATTTGGAAAAGCAAGTGGCTCTATCCGAAGGAAAATTACAGGAATCTCAGCGCTGTTTCGACTCGGTCATTTCTAGCCTGGCTTCACACATAGAATCAACCGTCCCCTGTGTAAACGATCTTAGATCCTCCGTGGAGAATAACACTGATACTCTCGCCTCCCTTCCAGCCATCATTGCCAAGCCTAGCTACGCGCAGGTCGCTTCTTTACCAGCAGCTGTTTCCTCCTTTACCATTCCTCTGCCTCCGAGTGAAAAGGTCCTCCTGGTCAGACGTCTGGAATCTAATGCCAGTTCTTCCACCACCCACAACAAAATAACTTCCTTTCTGCTGAGAAAAAAATCTACCTTTTAGAAAAACCAGAATTAAAAAATATCAACAATGGTGGAATTGCAATCTGTTTGACGATCAACGAGGATGTAAGCAAACTAAGCCAAGAACTCTCCAATAATGCTGACTTTGCAAGTTTCTCAATATCCAAGCCAATCCGACGTAAGCCACAGTTTATATTATTTGGTGTGGATTCATCATACACAACACACACACAAAGACTCCATTACCAAAGCATTACTTCTAAAAATGATATATTCAAGGACGGTGGTTTTGAGGTTAATTTCTCTATAAAATCGAAATCTTCCAATAATTAGTTCGTATCGGTAATTCCCGACATCTACCCCGTTATCAAAGATCATGGCTATCTGTATCTAAATTTTAAAAGAGTTAAATTCGAAACATTTATATCTGTCATGCAATGCTCTACTTGTGGTACTTTGGGCCACACAAGAAATCATTGCTCCAAGAAATCATTGCAAATACTCAAGCGTGTGCTTTAGATGTAGCTCCACGGATGACCATGATCTAACCTCCTACGATCCTCGATGCATAAACTGCTCAAATCATAATGTCAGGTTTAGATCAGATTTTTCAGAAAATCACGGTTGCCGTGATAAAAACTGCCCAGTATTAATCCAATTTAAAAAACGTACAATGAATCGCACCGATTACGAACGTTAATCTCTTTCACTTACTAGTTGACTTCTTCACTTTCACACCCTGTTCTATCATTTTTATGATTTACTCCATTTATTTTTCAGCATATTGAAATTACTTGTTTAACTTCATTTCATGTTTATTTGTTGAGCTGCATTTTATGCTTTATTTATTTTTTATTTTTTTCCTTCATTTTTGTATATTATGTGTGTATCTTGTGTTTTAATATTTATTGTTGAAGTACCTTCTTAACTTTATGTGTATATATATATATATATATATTATTTTGATATATTCTGTTTATATATGTTCTTAAATTTTTCTGATTCACNTATATATATATATATATATGCTATTATTATTTTGATACATTTTGCTTATATATGCTTTTAAATTTTTCTGATTTACCTCTTATTTTTAACATTTCATTTTTATTTAATCAAGGCACATTTTATACGTTTAATTATATTTACGTTATTAGTTTTTATTATTCGATTTTATTTGCTTTCTATTCGTTTCCTTATTCAAAATTTTTTGCAAGGCAGATTTTGGCGAATAACTTTTTCCTCCTCTTCTGTATTACATTAATTACTAAGCTCACCGCTACCTATATCGCTGCTGTTCTTTCCCAAACATTCCTGATAAACCTCGTCTTAGGGTATGACTGATCCTGCTATTTTTATTTTACAATTAAATGTAAATCATTCACGGGCCGAGCACTTCCAGGCCTTCGTGGTGGCCGTGGACCTTGTGGCTCAGATATTTTATTGATTCAAGACCCTTATATTAACTATAGTAAGCCTCTGAACCCTCCTCGAGGGTCTACTCAATTCTTCTCCCTAGATAATCGGTGTCTCACTATCTGCTTTAATAGGGTAATTTCTCCAGATTTCTTCAATAAAACTAATCTTACCATTGCTGTCTTTCAATTTTAGAAACGCTTCAATTCTTCTTATCAATCCCCCTCGTGATGATTTCAATGATCTGATTGATGAACTTTTAATTTACAACTGTATAGAACAAAACTCCTATTTCAATGCGAGATCCCCAATCTGGGGTTACAACTATACAGATCCTCGAGGGGACTTATTAATTGATTTTATTTTACAGAGCAATCTCCAAATCTGTAATATTCCAGAGTTGGGCACCAATTTTGAGGCTAATTCCGGTACAGGAGAAATCCTGATATCACCCTTCTCTCTAATAATATAACATATAATATTTAATAAATAAATGGGAGGTGTGTGTGTGTGTTCTGAGCCAAGAATTCCTTAGTGACCACCGGTTTATTGATGTACGGCTCCGTGGCGATTTACCAGTTTCAGACTTTTATCTTAAAACCAAATATGGGTCACAAAAGTTTCTTAACCTTTTTAAAATTCATTATGACGATATGAACAATGGGGCAGATTCTATCTGTAATGTTGATCAGTTGGAGGAATTCATAGATGTTTTTATGCATCACGTGAGGTCGTCTGCTTTTAAATCATTTCGTAAGCGACGGATCCTTCCTGCTCGAACATTTTCCTGGTGGAATTCTAAACTTAAAAATCAATAGGAATGAAGCTATAATGCATTTAAAAGAAAATTGCAGTATTTAATTAAAAATAATTTTTCTATCAGTGGGATAGAGGCTTTTAAAATTTTATATAAAAAGCAAAAATTTTACTATAAGAAATTGATTATTCAAACCAAACGGGAAGCCTGGGAGAATTACTGCCAATTCAATACTGATAGGTATGGTTTCAGTTTTAAAGTCGCTTTTGGTTTGGATTTTAATTCCAATACTATAGAGATTTCTCTCCCAGACTCGCCTAATGCAATTCCAAAACAGAAAATTGAAAAACTTCTATGCATTTTTTCCCCTCTTCTTCCTCTGATTTAGATAATTGTTTACCACCTGAAGATATCATCTCAGAGGAGGTGGAAATTGTTTTTCGGAATTTAAAAACCAGTAAAGCCCCTTGGCTTGATTATATAGATTCTAATATTTGGAAAATAATTTATTCTAGCTATCCGTATGTAATTATAAAAATTATTAATCTTTATATTAAGTTTTCATATTTCCGTAATGTCTTACAAATTCCAAATTAAAGCTTTTATTAAAACCTGGTAAGAATTCAACCTCATTCAATTCGTATCGGCCGATTTGTTTGTTGCCTACCCTTGGGAAAATTATTGAACGTGTTTTTGCTATTAGGATTCACACGTGGCTAACTAACCATAACGTTAATCACAAAAATCAATTTGGCCTTAGAGAGAACCGCAGTTGCGAGGACGCCATTTTTTTTAGCAATTTAATTACTCTATTGAAGTAGTCGACTCTATTAAATATCTTGGGCTTATTATTGACAAAAGGCTGTCTTGGTTCCCTCATATTAATTTTTTAAAAGAGAGAATTTATAAATTTTTTCTTCAGTTTAATAGAATCTTGTGTTTTCCAATTCCAACTTTAAAAATTTTAAATTGTGGTACTTTACTGTGATTTAACTCATCATTATATATGGTGCGGGGATTTGGGGTGGCTTGCTCACATCTTGTCATATACAAAAACTAAATGCTATTCAAAGAATTTACCTTTTAAAAGTCATGAAGGGCTATAGGACCTCACCCACCAACGCATGAGAAATCATATCTGGTACTCTTCCAATTCACCTTTCTGTTAAAAAGACTTTTCTTAAATACCAAATCTGGAAACTTCGAAACCCTGAATGTAATAATTTTATTGATTGCCATGCCATTAAAAATTTTATTCCTCTTCACTCTGTGAAAGCTCGTAATAAAATTATTTATTTTAATCAATTGAAGGGGTCTAATGAGTGGGAGGTGTACGCCGACGGATCCAAAATTGAGACTGAAACCGTTCGCGATATGCATTTTTATCGGGGGTCCCTTTATGGGACCGATTCTTTTAAATTAAAGCCCTACAATACTGTTTTCCAAGCGGAGGTATCTGTAATCGGATTCTCCGTACTATGGGCTGTTGCTAAAAATGTTAAAATTAATATTTTGACCGATAGTTTATCATCCATTCTTTTCCTTATAAAAATCCTAACAATAAATCTGCCTACCTTAATTTAATAAAGAATAAACTCTCTATGTACTGCAACTTTTATAATATTTTCTGGGTTAAGGCTCATAATAATAAGTTTTTTAATGATATTGCAGATCATTTTGCTTAAGTCACTGCCGCTAATGGTGTTGAAGGGAGTGTCCCCGCCCCTCTCTCTTATGTCATCAAAACACTTCAAAATAAATTAATTGAGGACTGGGAGAGTTGGTGGTCTAACTCTAATTCTGGTTTACGAGTCAAATCCTTCTTTCCCAAGCCCTGTTTAAATATCAATCCTCATTCCAGTTACGTTACCCAATTCTTAACAAACCATGACCCATTTGTTTCTTATTTGTATCGCTTCAAATTAAAAACTACTTCTAATTGTCTTTGTGGTTCTGTTGGGGACGCTGACCATTATGCGTTTGCATGTCCTCTGACTAAGAATTTCCATTTTTGGTCTCTTGATCTCAAAATGCTAAAAATGCCTAGCTCCAATATATTGTTAGAAATCCTTCCATCCACTTTAAACTAAAATCTTGTATTAAAAGTGTCTATTCAATCCGGGATCAAATTCCTTAGGTGGGAATGGATTTTTTTT
>BMAV01019686.1:73925-96526 GCA_019973955.1 Trichonephila inaurata madagascariensis
ATATAATTGCATTGAAAGAAAGAAAAAAATGAGAAATTAATAAATATTTTTTTTTCTTTTAACAGCGAACTGAGCAAATATCTAAATAAAAATATTTCGGCATTTGCAGAAATACACTTTTTTCTAATAGTTTAGATATTCACAAGCTTTTCACCCATAGGGATATTATTTATTAGTTCTATTGAAATTGATTAAAAAAATTTCTTTGGATGTTTATGAAATTTTCAGGTCATTAGATTTTTTTAAAGAAAAAAAAAAGCATGTTAAGATGTTATTTTTTTTCCCTTTTTTATATTTCCATCTCAGTAATTGTTTTGTGGTTACTGCTAACATGTTTTAAGTGACTATTTTACTATTGTTATAAATGTTATACATATTTTGAATCGTTTGATATAATCCTTGTAAATAAAAAATATTCTTATTTTGAAATTATTTATCCATTTGGGACAAAGACATGGACAATGCGATGAAAAAGCATAGAAAAAGAAATGTATTTATAGGTCCAAAACAACTTATAATTTGTCCCAGAGTCATTATGAAGTGAGGCAGTCGGTCAAACTCTGGCAGAAATGAAAGATTTTACTGTGCTTAATCCAGATTGGTAAAGTTCCCAAAAATTATGTTCTTCAGGAGTTTTTAACCAATTGTTTGTGCAAAAGTCGAAGAATGTTGAAATTTTGAATGATGTTTGCGAGAGCCATCCAATCAGGCCCCAAATGGGGCAGTGAGTAGACATCTCAAAAAGGTAGTTTGTCAGTCAATCCTTGTATATGTACATCAACACCTTTTTATGTATAGGATTACATAATCTAATATATTCTTGCTGTTTGTCAGCAACTTCGGTTGATTTTTCAACAAATCAATGATAGACGGTGCACAAGCACGTCTTTCTAAAGATTGCCCTTAAGCTTGCCGAACGTCATCTCTATTATTTATATGCTCTATTCTTCTACCTATAGAAGTATTTTGAAATAGAATGGGAAGGGTTGATACTTTTCCCAGATGCATGTATACAAGGGGTGACTATTTGACATGAAATACCAAAGGACACCATTTTTGGGAACATGCACTTTCTAAGCCAAACTAAGTAACAATTTGCATCGAAGTCAAAAGTGTGAGATCGCCTTACTGATTTTTTTTTTTTACATTTAAAGATATAAATTCCAAACTAAATTATTGTATTATTGTGTTTTGTTATATATTACGCTGCGTGTTCATACCAACCTCTAATATCTGTTTCAAATGTACAACCATTTTACTTTGTGGCGATTCTTACGTCTTGGAGTGTGAGTAAAACAAATTCCATAGAAGACCCACGAAAAATGTCATTTTTATTTAAGTTGCTCTTCCTGTACACGATGAATATGATAATTGATTATTTCAACCTCAAAAATTTGACTGATAAATTTATCCAGATGCAAATTATTACTATTTTTTTTGTAAATGTCTTACAATAACATTTATTAGTATTATTAGATATTTACATTGTACTCTGCTCAAATAAAATTTTTTTCAGGTAAAACTTTGAAATGAAAATATTAAAGTCCATCAAACTTTATGTTACACGATTGTAAACTTTTGCATCTACTATTACTACTACTAATAATAATAATAACAAATTTGTGCTCATTTTAACAAACAACAAAATAAGTTAAAATATAAAAGGAACAATAACTGTAATTTAAAATCTTTACAAAAAGGGAAAGAACTGTTTAAATTAACTACGCTAGTAATACATTAACTTATTTCGCTTGCCTTTTCTATATAATTCAGTTACGTTTAGTAAGAAATAAATTATTTCAGTTAAGTACCACTTTATTTTTATGTGATTTATATTAATACCTACCAAATCAAGATGCGTTGCTATTCTGATATTGATTATTTAAGAAAATGCTAAGGTACTTTTAACATCAAATTGAAAAAAATAAATGTTTGAAGTTTTTTATGTTTTTTCTCTACGTGTGCTATTTTAGTAGATGCTTAGCGTATTTATTTCTTAAATTTTCTGCCAGAAATGTTCAAAAAAGTGTTTCAATCTCTTTCATTTGAAAAAAAAGACTTTTTTTAAAACTTTTAAATACTACTTAATGCAAGCCTAATGTTTATTAAATTTTAATACATTTATTAAAATAAGAAGGATTTTTGAAGGGTAAGAATATTTTAAACAAGGAAATATTTTAAAATATTACTTAAATAACTTTTAAAAAATAATAGCATTATATCTGTTTTTTCCTTTTGAAAATTATAAATTTGTTTAAAATATTTCTTCTTCCTTATTCAATCTTGCCCTACCAATAGAAGCTGTCTATGTGATTTAGTGGAAATAAAATTAAGTTATACATTGTTTTATTTCTTGACTCATTCACTATATGCATTTCAATACTAGGTATATTCTTGTCAATTAATTTCATGCATACTACTAGCCATTAAAATTGTTGCATCATGAAGAAATGCAAATAAAGAAATGGTAAATATATATATTATACTGAAATATATATATTACTAAATATATATTATACTGAATAAAAAAACCGATTAAACTTTCAAGACATTTGGAAACAAAGATTCTGAAATTACCACCTCTGATTTTTAACATGTAGCAACTATTTTACGTGTGAGCATTGAGCCAATCAGAGATTAGAGCGAGATACAGCTGCCAATGCAGCTTGAAACGATACCGTAGTTCATTGAATGTAGTGATTGGTGTATGGCGACGAACAAGTCCTTGGCAAATATTGACCACTCGCTTTCTATTTATGAGAGATTAGGAGCAAGTGCTCTCCAGGGTAGCCACTGAACAGGTTTTGTATCAAAGAAGGACTGTACAATAGCGACAACATACGGTCGTGCGTTATCCTGATAAAATGTAGTGTTGCACGAGCCTCAAGCCACGGACCTCAACACGCTAGAAATGTAACGGATACTCTATTCAACATGCCGTCAATGTTATAACAAGACGTATACCCATTGCAGCCCAATCTGTCACTCCGGTTGATGGGACAGTAAGACAATGTCGAATGCTAAGTGACACAATGTATGTTCTCAGTGATGCCACCAAACACGATAATGATGACCATAATAATGATGTAAACATATCCGAAATTCATGTGGAAAGACGAAGTTGTTGTCAGCCACCTGCCTAACGAAGTCAGATCGAGGTCCGAGAAGTTCATTGCGGCTAAGGTCTAGATTTTTACGCCTGTCGTTAGTCTTAGCTTTAAACACCATGCAGGTGACAGTACGATTTTTGCTCGGTTCACCCCAATTTAGAGGGATAAAACCCTGAGGGTGGTCAGGGCCCACCCACCTCTCGAGAGGACTTGCAGCTCGACGGCTATTTAGAGTACGCTGATGCCAATAAAACACTATATATTTACAAATATCCATGTCTTTCCCGGAATTCGAACTCAGTCCCTACGGCACCGTAGACAGTATTGATAACCACTATACCGTTTGGGCGACTGGAAAGACGAAATCAAACCATTTATGCTTCTTGGTACCTCATTGATCGCACCAATCAAATCGCTTCTGTCGGTGATGTTACATCAAAGGTACCCAAAGCCATGATCTTCAAACTGAGATTCTATGCTACTGCAGACTTCGTAGGACTATTCGTTCATACACTTTGCGACATAGCCATCCTGTGATGACTATGTCTAGTAGGATCCGCGTAAGCTAGAGGTGTGGAATTATCTAAATGATGAGACATTATGTAATTCTTAACACAACTTTTATTAAGAATAACTTAAATTACTTAATTTTAATTAACAACTTTCTTAAAGTGAGAGTTAACACCCAATTAAACCTTATATTCAAGTCAGATCGCGCAACTAGATAATTTATCTTAATTATAATAATTAACTGTCTAATCTAACTTCCTATACAAAATATTACCTTTTGTAGAGTCACCTTCCTTCATCGATTGAGGTATTACCTATTACGTAATTTTAGATGAGAAGATTCAGACTTTCTTATCTTTATTATAATTTAATTGAGATGAACGTATCCTTCTTCCAGAGCTATAGGACGACTAACACTTGATCCGAATGATTCCACACTAAGTTATCTCTAGACTTGCCGCTATTTCTCATCAAACTTTCTATCCTTTTAAAGTATATCTCATTTACATATTCGATCCGTTTCTCTTCTTGGTATTGGGTTGGAAAAGTTTTGCCATTAATCGTGGCCGTCAAAGAACTTAGGAGTTTTGTTAGAAGAAGGACGCGAGAGACGTCACAACTTGATGTCTAACGTACAATTCCATTTCTATGCCAAGGACTCCTAACATTTCCATACTATCCGTAAAGGTCTTGTGAGTAATATTTCTGCCTTCTCCGCTTTAAATGATAGTGAATTGTTGAGATCCGAAACAGTGTTTCTTTCGGCCATTTTGAGCCCATTGATTTCATATTTTGCAGACAGTTACATGATCTCGATAGACATAAGCAGCAACACTGCGATAGGATATCCCAGAAACCCGGTAGGCTGCAATTTGATCAGTATTAAAGTTTAATACGTACTGCAAAGCGTTTCTCCTTAAATGAGGCATCAAAGTAACTTTTCACTTGACAACACAAAATTCAGTACAGTTTGTAAGGATCTTGCAGTATAATTACTTCATTTAAACATACTACTAGTGCTTGCTTTGCATTAAGGCGTGGAAAAATTAATCTTTTTTTTATTTATCACATTATCTTCTTCCTGTTATATATGTAATGTTCAATTATGTAGATTATTGACTCCTTGACTACTGTAGCAATTTGAATGGACAGCTGTATTAGTTTAAGCAAACAGTTATGAAAAATATTTTTTATCATCAAAATGATTATTTGAATTTTCCATTGTCAAATGTTATATTTTTCGTGCATTTTACATAAGTTATAACGATAAAAAATATATTCATTCACTTGCACAATAAATAACTACAGATGGAATGAAAACTACTTACGTCTGTTGCTTGCAACTCGTTTATAAACCTCTTTTTCCTCAATGAGCCTCTGAGGTTAAATATTTTTTAATTAATCTACTACTTCTAAAGTTACATTGATAAGGACAATTTGTAGGAAAGAATTAAAAGTTAACTTCTAATGAAATTTTTAAAGGAAGAAAATGTGGCCGTGGTAGCCTAATGGTTAAGGTCACGGACTTTTGGCTGGCATTTCATGAGTTCGAGCCCAGTACTCGCTGTGTATAAAATGCAAATGCACTTTGAATAGTTCGTGTCTTGAACATTCGCTCGAAAGTATAGTGGGAAAATTTGAATAGGAGTGACTGCTCAGATATTGCCCTAGTCGCTTGACTATGATTAAAAATTATTACGAGGTTTATAATCAATATCCTTAGTGCAGCTTTACAGTGCGACGTAAATATTCTCTCATTATACCCCTTTATACAATAAGTCTTCAATGGATTTAAGCAGAATTTGTGAACTAAACTTATAAAAATATAATTCTTATACGGATGCAACTTTTTTTTCATAAAATATATAAATCAAGTAACTACTTTTTAACTATTTTCCTTTTTATATTATCAGTTGAAATTTTGATTCTATAAATGTCTTTAAATATTTAATGAAACAAATATATAATTTACAATTTAATCTGGAATTGCACACAATGTAAGGAAGAAGTCATTTCTGTAAAAGATAATATCGCTGTGTTACAATAGTTTTCGTAAAACAAAAATGAAACTACGCAATTATATAGCAATTCATAACGCGGAAGCTTTCTTTTTTTGTATAAATATAATTCTGTATTTGTATGTATGGAAATATATACACACACTCATTGCCATAAAAACATGCGCACCTAGAAGTAATTGTGGGATAGTAATGACACTTGGCATGAAGGTATATGTCAGGCAGATATGCAAATGATTAGAAAGGCAGCGTGATTGCGAATTACATAACACCACTAGATGGCGTTGAATTTCATTCTCCTTGGAGTATAAAACAGGCAAGCAGAGCTTGTTTGAGTGTATTTAATCTTTTTCAAAGGAAACGCTGAGATAGTCTAGTCGATACGAAGACAATATGAGCAGCTGTCAGAGTTCCAGAGGGCAAGAATCAGCGGGTTGTTAGAAGCTGGGTGGTCAACTCCACGAGTAGCTCGTCAAGTAGGCCGTACTGATTTGAATGAGAGGAGGTGTTGGGATCAGTGCTCAGAAGAGACGTCACTTACACGGTACAAGTTTTAAGACGCCCTCGACAGACTATAGACTTGAAAAGACTATCACATCATACGACAGAACCACGTAGAGCCAACTGCCTCATAAGCCGCTGTCCTGACACAGGCAGCACCTTCACTGCGGGCCCCTCTGTCTTCCTGAACCGTCGCAAGGGATCTGGCTGAAGGACATCTGGTATCCTGGAGCCCATTACGCGTGTCGTCAATGACACTTACCCACCAACGCCTCCATTTGGAGTGATGTTACGCATGATGGGATTGGGTTGCAACGGAATGGAACCAGGTAATGTCTTCAGAATGATCTATCAGATGAATCTAGGTTCAATATGAGCAGTAATGACAATCGTGTTCACGTGTGGATGTTCCGTGTTGAATGCCTCAATCCTGCCTTCGCTTTACCAAGACACATGGCTTCCAAAGCTAATGTGATGGTATGGGAGGCCAAAGCTTGCGATACACTGTCACCTCTAATATTGATCCCTTTCACAATAACAGCCCAGAGGAACGTCCATGACATCATTAAACCATACGTGCAGCCACTCATGGCAGTGTTCCCAGAAGCCATTTTTCTACGAAACAATGCTCGGTCAAACACAGAAAGGATACCACAAGACTGCCTCCACCACAATACCACCATTCCCTGGCCTGCTCGATCACCAGATTTGTCACCAACCCAGCATATCTGGGATCATTCTGGATGACAAGTTGGACAGCCTACGAGTTTGATCGAATACGAGGTGTGTTTAAACTAAATGTGGAAAGAAATGTCTCAGAACATCATACGAAACTTGTATACTTCAATGTTCGCTCGTAACGAATCATGCATTCGCGCCAGAGGGGTCCAACAGAGTTCTAGAACTTCCGTTCATTTGTATTTTCTTCTGAAATAAATGATCCTTTTTCTTTAATTTTCTACTTACTTACTTATATCCAAGTAATACTTACGTATATAAAATTTCGATTTACTATGACGACTTCTTTTTTGTGGTGCACACATTTTTATGGCAATGAGTGTATGTAACATCAAGTAACATTTTTATCATATTAATTTTTTATAAGTGTTATAAGAGATATTTTACACAATATAAAGTGATTTAGATATATTTATTCATTAAAAATTTATTATCCTACTTCACTTGTTTGTTACCTCCTTAATCTTACTTTGCATGGTATTCTTACATTAAAAAAGGAAAATAACACGTTTTATGCTTACTGATTTTCATGTGAAATATATTATTTTTAATAGTCTTAAAATGTACTTTTAAATAGCGTGGAATATATAACGGAAATTGAAAGATGACAAAATAGTTATTAATAATGAGACATAAGTGACCAAAAAAATAATTTAAAATTCCATAGAACTTATGAAAGGCACATTCTACAAGATACGTATATAAGTTGTTGTTTTTTTTTAAAAAAAATTGAATATATATACATTTGCCAAAGGTTTATTTGAATTACCATTAGAATGTGTTAGGATTAATTTCTAAGTTAATTATTTTTATATTAAATGTTAAGATTCATATTTTATTATACATAAACCAAATATTTACAAAATATAAATTTTACCATTACTTTTTTCAATATTAATCCTTAATGACTTTAAAACTCAGAACAGGATATCCATTCTCTGAATTTTTTTTAAAGGATTGGTGATAAATAGATCCTACGCGACCACCAGATCTAGATTTTAAATTTAATGTTTTATTAAAAATATATTTTACTTCATTAGCAAAATCAAATCCACATCACTAGTTTTATTTGCATAATCTTGCAAAAGCCCCTATTTATCTGTCCGTGTGGCAAAATAACAGAAAATAACAATGCGGATTTTTTTCTTTCATATTAGTTATTTTCAGCAAAAATAAACAGATAAATGAATAGATGATATGATTTCAGAAATTATAATACATGTGTGGTAAATCTGAAACAACAATACAATTAACATTGAAATGTGTATTAGTTCAAAAACATATACTCTTCATATTTAAAATGTGAACAATTTAATACCACAACGATGCACTGAGATCATTTTTAAAAGAAGAAAGAACATTTAAAAAAAGCCCGGGAGGAATTTCTCTAGACAGACAAAAATTGAAGCCTAAGGGTGGGAAAAGTTTTCAACCAGAGTTGGATTTCAGATGTCCATTGAATTTAGAAAGTCTTCACTTGAATAACAACTGACGAAAAACTGACTACAAAAAGCGAGGAAACCATTTATCATTGAACTGCTTAAAGAATTACTTCGTTGATTCTTTTTTAAAATCGGTTTATTAAACATTAAAAAAATTAATTTAAAAGTCAGCTTGATTGTTTTTTTAATTCAAGAAAAGGATTCAGGTAAAAGTAACCTACATCAAATAGAATCAATAAATCAATATATTTATACTCTATCTTTTTGAATTAGGTATCTTTTACAACATTTTACAGTTGAGCCGCAGACAAAGTAACTTATTTTAAATTCTAAATATTTACATATATATATATATATATATATATATATATATGTGTGTGTGTATGTAGCGCGAGTATATTGAAATGTCGAAAACTAACGATTATTTCAAAAAACTATTAATTTTTTGAAAATAAATCAAACAAAATACATTCTGTCATAATAAAAAAATACATTTACACTGATATAATACACTTATAAATATATCAGTCCTGCACAGTGAACTTTATAACTATCTTAACAATACTATATATATAAAGTTAAGAACAAGTTTAATAATTATCAGTGACCGCCCCGGATGGTCATATATAAAATTATATATGCGAGAATTAACACTTATCTGGTTCATTTGTACGGCTTATAATTAATCCCTTGAATGCAGATAAAACGCTACGCGATTTACTCTCCAATGCCACCGTTTTGCAAGTATGCACGCGTATGTGGTGTATTTTGAAGGAAAGAGAAAGGGAATATATATATATATAAATAAGAAAATCCACTGAAATAAGTAAATTCTTCACAATGTTAAGGTCATTTTATTGCGTTCCAAAGTCTTCCGAATAATTTTATGGATAGTAGTGAACATAATTCGGAAAGACGTATACATACGTCTGGGGAATTTTACGCACTGACTGAGCGAGATGTTTATATACGCCGGTGGCGAAGAGGTTAAAGTCATATTGTAGCTTTGGCATCAAATTATCGTATTATGGAATTCAGTACATTCTTACCGTATGCAGGGGGGCACGATGAAAATTGTGATTGAATAATGGGTCGCAAGTATTGAAAGTTTGAGAAACACTGATATATATATATTGCGGTGCTGTGCTGCTTTTACTCTGTTGTATTTGGTGGGAAACATAGCACGTTGCTATACTCATGAAGCAAGTCTTACTATGTACTTTATTGCATCGACTTTAAATCTATACTAGTACATACTAGTGGGCTATTTTGTCCTGCTAAAGTCTGTAAGCTCCGGAGCTAAGTCAGTCTTCTGCCGCCGATACTCCAGGTCTCTGGCCATAGAAGCTGCTTCTTACCCCATACATTAACAAATCACCCATTGTTTTTCATGCTGTCTCGATCTTCGCGCAGTCTAGAAAGGTTCAAGCTCCTGGCTTAGGTAGAGGGACAGGTTCGAAAAATTTATTACAGTCTCCGAAGCATTTAAGCTCATTGAAGCTACTCTAGATCCATATAAATGGTATTACTTATACTACTGCCAAATTACATCAAGTGTTGGAATTGGCTGAGAATTATGGTGTGAAAATTATTGTTTAGCAAGAATCAAAGTTGGAGAGTGATACTCATCTCAAGGTTAAGGGCTATGATATCTATCGGACAGATAGACAAAACAAGAGTGGTGGAGGCTTAATGTTCCTCCTCACATATATAAAATATCAAAGTATAAATGTTAGTAGCAAAATCATTAGTAACTCTAATCTCGAGAATCAGGGTATCAGGATAAATCGGAGAGGAAAATACCTTAATATTCTTAACATGTATCAGCCTCCTGACTTAAATAAAATACCTATCGACCTGCAAAATCTCTTCTTGCCAAGTACTATTTGTTTGGGCGATCTTAATGCCAAACACTTTATGTGGGGTTCCTCTGGCATTAATTCTATAGGAGTCGATTCACTGAACATGGTCGATGATAAGGGTTTTGTGTTTCTTAATGATGGATCTCCAATTCATTACTCACATAACTACAATTCTAAAGAGGCTCTGGATGTAACCACAGTTAGCCTTGATCTGATCCCCGCATGTAACTGGAAAGTACTTGAGAACATAGGAAGTGATCACCTTCCAATCCTATTTGAACTGAATAAGAAGCGAACTACTTATAAGATTAGTAATTGACGCTGAAACTTTAAATGTGCCGATTGGCAAGCTTACACTGATCGAGCTGAAAAACTGATATATGAGTAACCCCTCATTGATAGACTAGAGACTTACTGGCTGTCTTTTAAAAGAACCATTTAATGAGCTGCTGGCCAGTCCATGCCTAGGTGCAAATTTAGAAGAAAGAGGTCTTTCTTAACTAGTAAAATGCCTGTTCTCCAACCATTAATTGCAGACAAATATTAAATGATCTGGATTCTGAGCATAGTGACACCTATAGAATCAAACTAATCAGAGTGAATGCACAATTAAAAAATATGTATTCGCAGATCAAGAAAGACAGGTGGAATGAACTCTGTTCTAGTCTGGATTCAAGATCATCCAACAGTAAATTGTAGAAGCTGGTGAAAGGCATTAGTAAAGAAAAAGCCCCAATTGGAAAAGTGCAACACTATTCAATCTACAGATGGACTCTTGGCTCAGAATGATGAACAGGCAGCTAATATTTTAGGGGAACACGACCAATTAATAAATAGTCTGAACTTTACTGGCAACGACAAATACTTGAAGACTATGACGAGTAATGTTGTTCATGGCTGTCGCAGTAATCCTCATGTGGGTCCGGCTATTTTCAGCAGAGCCTTCTCAGCTGAAGTGTTTGATGCTGCAATTTTAGGTTTGAATTTAAACACCTCACCTGGGCCTGATGGGATTCACGGTTAAATGATAAGTCATTTGGGCCCACGTGGAAAACATAGACTTTTAGACCTCTTAAACGACTCCTGGAGGCTAGATCGTCTTCCTCGGGATTGGAAGCGATTGTGGTACCTATTAGAAAACCTAGCAAGGACATTGCTTCTGCTGGGAGTTTTAGACCATTTGCTTTGACTTCCATAACATGTAAAATTATGGAAAAAATGATTATGTTACGTTTTATTTAAATTTCCACATCCTGTTACCGAAGGAGCAATATGGTTTTCGAGAGGGCCACAGCACAATTGAACAGGTGCTTTATTTTAGCGAGAGTGTCAGAGACGCTCAAAACAAGAAACCTACAAACCACAATATAGCCGCCTTTCTTGACCTTTCTAATGCCTTTGATAGGGTTTGGACTCAAAAGCTGATTACTAAATTGTATGTTAAGTTCGGTATACGTGGTAGAGCGCTGCACTGGATTTATGATTTTTTGAGAGATAGGCAAATTAGGGTGAAATTCAATAGTTCTACCTCAAATAGTTTTAAAATAAGCCAAGGTGATCCTCAAGGCTCGGTTTTGAACACTATCTTGTTTACACTTTTTCTTGCAGGAATTGTAAAAGTCATTAATAATGACTGTGAAATTGGAATCTTTGCAGATGATATTTTCCTCTGGAGTTCCAGCTCTGACACTGAAAAGGTAGAGGACAGCGTGAATCTGGCTCTGGCTGACGTGGACCTTTGTTGTAAACAACAAATTAAGTTTTAGCCCTTCAAAATCTACTGTGGTTTTCTTCACAACTAATAAAAAACTATACAATTTTCGACCAAGAATCCTGTTGAACAGTCAGCCCCTGGAAATAGAGAAACACCCAAGGTATTTGGGCTTCATATTGGATCCTGAGATTTTGAGTAATAGACATTTGGAACACCTTGCATTGAGAGCTAGAAAACGCATTAAAATCATAAAGTACATATCCGGCCATGATTGGGGTGCTGATGTTGGTACTCTCAGAAACACTTACGTTTCCCTCATTTCATCCCATTTTGGAATATGGCTTCCCCATCTTCTGTTGCTCCTCTGATTCAAACTTGCAAAAACTTGAACGTGTTCAACTCAGTGCTGCAAGGATTATTACAGGCCTTCGCAATTCTTGCCCAAAAGATATTGTGCTCTATGAAGCTAACCTGCAGCCATTAAGTCTTAGGATAAATGCATGATTAGTTATAAGTACTACATCAAGCTCTCCAGTCTTGGCTTTCAGAATGGTACATCGAAATTTCTAAAGTCATGGAGCAGTCACCAGAGGCTCAAACGAGGCAGTCCCTTTGGACACGTTGTTTCTGTCCACCTTGTTGCTAGTTCTACAGAACATCACATCTTTTCTTAGATTATTGACCCTTCTGAAGGTCTTGATGGAGTTTACATTCATGTTGACCTCTATATCCAAGTTAGAAAACAAAAGAAATTGCCGTGCTACCTGAAACAGTTATTTCTTGAAAAAATTAATAATGTCCCCAAGGACACTGTTTATACGTACATGGACGGCAGTCAACTTAGTAGTGACTGTTCTGGCAGTGTCATCTATATTAGTTTTCGGGACCAGGAAATTAAAATCCAGAAAAAAAATCCGGACTCTTGCTTGGTATTTCGTTCCGAGCTTGTTTCAATTCTTGGAGGACTGAACTCCATTGAGTCGCTTCCCCAGCTACACGATATCCGTATTTTTTCGGATAGTAGAAGTGCCATCCAGCACTTCGCGAATTGGCATAACTTGAGGGATCGCACAGATACAGACATCCTCAAGATACTAAAAACTTTCCCTTTCTCGTCAGATTCACTTCCAGTGGATCCCATCTCATGTCAACGAAATAGCGGACAGCTTAGCCATGGCTGTTGCTGACGAAACTACAACGCCTGTCGCTCCTCTTACTTATTTGGAACTATTTTCAAAGTATAAAGCAAAATATAAGGCCATTTGGATTATCCCACCGGTGCACCCATGGTATCAGAGCAAATACCCTAGTGGCTCCTTGGTTCGGGGTGGCAGTAGACGAGATCAAACTGTACTTACTCGTTTCCTTAGTGATCATCTGATGTCATTGACTTTTGTTGATGGCATTAAACATTTCGAAATTTGCACTAAGTGTTCTTCTGCTCAGGCCTTCCCTGGCAACATTTTATCTCGTTTGGGGCTTACCAGGCAGGACTTGGTTAAATATCCCCTATTGGTTTTGGACTTCTTCAGGATGAATGGTCTCATGGACCTGATCTAGCTCTGCTGATCTCTGGGATGAGAAACAACAACAGCAACAATAGGCTATAATTTTATAGTTATATTTTAAAAGTATTGTGCATTTTATTTGTAATATTTTAATTTCTATTAATATTATTCCTTCCTTTCCCTTTAGCTCAGTAGTATAGGCAAATTACAGGGGAAGGTTGGCTAACCCTAAAACTTTGTTTAAATCTGCAATCTTGTTTCCTAGGCCAGGAGTTCGTTTTCGTAATACTGAGGCTAATATTTCCTGCTATCTTGACTAGTTATACTTATTTTTATAGCTATTTGTATATATATATATATATATATATATATATATAGTTATTTGTTTTTATAGCTATTTGTACATATATATATGCTATTAATGTCTATTATATATGGGAGTATACAGTGGATAATTATAGTAATATAATATTGCAAAATTTGTATAATTTAAATCAAACATAAAATATTCTTTGAAAATTGAATAAAATATTATTACTGTAGTTTTTGCGATTGTATAATAACTTAGTATTTATTATTGTTCAATACATACTAAGTTATAATCCAGTTGAATAAGAAAGACCAAAAAAACATTGCATTATTAAGAAAAGTATGATAAACTCAATTCATTCCAGACTCAATTGGCACTGTTAATAGGATGTAAGTAAGTCAATGATTTTTCCAAATAATTATAAGCTTCATATCGCACTTAGAAAAATTTGCGTTAATTTAGAGGAAAAATAAATTTATATGTATGTTTAAAACTTGCTTGATATCATTTAAAAGAGAGCGCTGCGTTTTTTCATGTTCAGTAACAGACATGATCTCGTAATTCATTTCTTGTTTGATACCTCACATATACTAAACTTTGTATGCAACATTACTATAGAACAATATAAATTAAAAAAATCATATACTTTAATGAAAAGTAATGCAAAAACTGAGTAAATGAACCATGCATTTCAAAAAGTGAAGGGAAATGGTATAGCCGAATCTTATTAAAACAAGACCTTATGAAAACTTATGCAATGGCAGAATTAAAACGCTAGAATTCGTTGATTTCTTAGTTTAGATAATTTTTTCATTATACACGTCCAAAAGGTGGTATATATATATATATTCATACTGATCACTTATCACTTCCTTTGTGGCATAAAAATATTAAAAAATTAAGAGTTATTTCGAAGTTATTTTAAGTTATTTCGAAGGACTGTGAAATTTCATTATTAAATTAAATATCAAAATGGTGGCAATTATGATAGAAATTTGATTTATACTTTTTAATAGTCTTGTGTGTGTTTCACCCTTTGTCCAACATTCAGTTCATTTAACATTCTTGAAGAAATTTTGATGTGAAGTGTCAAATTGACGAAAATATTAATAATAGTAAATAAAGTAAATGGTGTATTACTGTTTTAAAAAAGAAACATTTATACAGTTTTCTGTACCTAACTTATTCAGATATAATGTATTAGAAATTACACATTGCACAAGTGTACATCATGGAGTTTAGAAAATGATCCACTTGTACAGAATAGGCCTGACACTAAAGATATTCCCGATTATGTAAGGCATTGCAATCTCTACATACTTGTAAGTATTTCCCACGATTCATAAGCCATTTGTATATTTATCACTGCGTAGAGGATATTTTTTATTTATTACAAGTCTCCACATAAAGTTTTCATAAGATCATACAACATACTACAAAATATGTTTGGGTCTTAACTCAAAACAGGAAACGTATGGGGCATACAGATTGTTTGTATGTTTTCCAAATTGAAACCTCTCAAGAATTAAATCATTCTTAACTTTCAAAATTTAAAGAATTCTTTAAAAACATAACGTAAAACATTTACATACTACATCCCATCATCTCCAAACTAATAATAAAGCAGAAGGAATAAATCAACCAACAATTATAGATTAAAAAGTAAAGCAAATTCTACTTTCGCTAAAAAAAAATTCCTTTATCTAAGATATTGATGTAGTTGAAAATAATAACGCACCACACATTTTGTAACTAAATTTTCTCTTGCATTCTTAACGTTTCGCCGTATACCCTATAAGTCTTCTTTATATCAAAATACTTATTATCCTTCCGTGGAAGTAAAACGCAACTCATCATCTGAACGAACAATTGAAAGTCACAAGAAGTAGCATTTTTATGATACAAAGTTTTCTGAATCAAAATTTAAATATCAGACATTTTGTCACATTTATGAAAAACTCCAATATCATAACACGCGTAAATTAAATCCTGCATATAGTGGTCTTTACAACAGGTTCTATCAATATTTAGATGTAATTTAAGAAATTGACAAACCTTATGCATTAACAAAGAAAAAAATCTAAATTTTACATTTTTAATGTGTGTGTGTGTGTGTGATTACGACTATACCCTTCACCCTAAGATTTGAAATTGTCTCAGGAGTTTAATAGGTGTTTTGACAAAGGGTACCCATTGTACCTAAAATATTTTAACGTGATATTTAAACTATGTTTTTCTCTTTCAATCTTCACTTGTATTATTTTTTCTTTTCCGATATTTTAAAGACATATATTAAGTTTCATAAAACTCCTATTTTTGCAAAAAAATGAGTAAAAAGTAGTGAGTAAAATTTAAATTACAGAAATAAATAAAACACATGCAAATATAAATTTACTCAAGATTACATGTGTTGAAAAATTTCTTTAAAACTACACACAGAAACACACTCACACACATATATCGTTGAAGTTCTCTATCAAAGAGATATGAACACTCAATATGCAAATCTGAAAAAAATTGAAATCTCAAGACAACCAGACATTGAAGGATAAATGAGTAATTAAAAATATAATAAAGTCAAAATAACCTCTATTTTACCCCCCCCCCTAAGGGATATTTTCACCCTATCATATTTTTAATTACTCGATTATCCTATATCGAGTAATTAAAAATATAATAGGTGGAAAATATTATCTTTAAAGTTTATTTTTCAAGAAAACGCATACAAAAAGAATAATTTTAGTGAAAACCGATAACGAATCGACCCATTTTTCCGTTTTTTCTTTTGTATTATTTTACATATTTCAGACACAAAAATTTCTTAAAGAGGGAAACATCGAAAACATTTTCATATAATCATATCCATCTGTATCGAAATTGAACTCGAAGCCAAAATGCGACTGTAAATGCCAGAACAGATAGCAGGAAAATATTTAAGGGTGCTTCTGTCAACAGAGATAACCGCATCAAAGCTTTCTATCGTAGGCTTGCACATCTTCAGTCACAATTTCCTGTGAAGACGGAGCTCAGACATGACATTACATAATAACTAAGCCTTTCTCCTTTTAGTGAGAACAACAGGAACATAAATACAACTTAGAGGAAGAAAAACTACCAATCCCTGGAGGAAATATCTTTTATTTCATATTTTTGTGGGTACTTCGTAAGTGCAAACCTCCCTAATAATAGAGGA
Organism: Trichonephila inaurata madagascariensis; assembly: GCA_019973955.1. Classification (NCBI taxonomy): domain Eukaryota; kingdom Metazoa; phylum Arthropoda; class Arachnida; order Araneae; family Nephilidae; genus Trichonephila; species Trichonephila inaurata. Next base: position 90,832 of record BMAV01019686.1, read on the forward strand.
CTTTACGGGAGTCTATTTTCGTTATAGGTAAATTTAAAAAAAAAATGGTTAGCTGCAACGTTATTCATAAGCATACTATCAGCACTATAAATATGAAACGAATTTTATGACGATTAATAATCCGATTGTGCAACATAAAGTTTTATGTGAGAATACACATAATTCAATTCATTTCCTTATCAGATTCAAAGTTTTCTTTTTGATGATTTTAATAACCATACTATATTTATACACTCATCCAAAGAATAAGCTGAAAACATTTCATGAATAATTAAGATTACTTATGCTAAAGAGTCAATTGTTTTTGTTTTAATTTCAAATTTTGATGGGATGACACAGTTGAAGTAATATTATAACTAATATGTTTCGAAAATTCCAAATGATTTCAATCCATCGTATTTGATGTTTATAGGAAATTTAATGATTATTTGTTTTTAATTTACCATTTTATCAATTTTGGGTTAACAGACAAAAATTTGTTTTAATAATTAACAATTGAATAAATGAATAATTAATAATTGAATACAAGTCTTTTTATACGTTATTTAACATACGCCAAAAAAAATATTCTTTATTATTACATATAATGACGTGTAATGGAATCTCATATTATTCTAAGAAAATTTTAATCGCTATTTCATACTGCCTGAAATATCCAGAAATTTAGTAGAAACAATTGAGAAAAACAATTTTATTATCTTTAAAGTATGAATAACTAAGTACCCAAATATTATAAATTGATATGATATATAGATTGGATCTGATAGTTTTATTTATTTTTAGAAATTTTAATAAATTTTGAGGTATATTTTTTTAAATAAAGCTCAGACAGCGTTATTTCACAAATGTATTTAAGATAAGCTTGTTAAATTTAGTAATTCTCCCATTTGTAAATCAATTTAGCGTAACATTCCTCTTTTAAGGATTTAATTAGCTTCGATTACAGGGATGAATGTCATGAAATGTCTAAATGCCACAGATATAATATATTCATTTAATTCCGTTTACACAAACTGATTAATCATATTGTGAGATGGAAAATTATATTGTTAGTGATAGCTACCTTTAACTATAGTATTGTATCTCCCTTTCTCTAATTTTTAAGCATTGAAATATATTAATGGAAATTATATGCTAATTTCAAAATATTTCAAACCACTTAGAAATATTTTATTATTGCTATTATTTTTTAAAATATTTATTTCAGCAAATAAAGTTATAAAAATGTTATATGATTTATATCATGCATATCTAGTAAATTCTCCAATCATATAAATCGATTATTTAAATATAAATGGTAATTCCAAAACATTCCAAAGCACTTATTATTTTTTTTACTCAATTTTGGTTGCTTCAGCATTGAAATGAAGCTACAAAAATTGCATATGACTTATTATGGACATTTAGTAAATTTACAAGTCGTATATTTATTAATCACTTTTGCTAAATCATTCCATAAGCACACATAGTCATTCTTCATAAGCTTGTATGAATCATTACAATCAAAGTGCTTTATCTTATATGAACTCTTTCGAAGATGTACAGTCTTGTCTTCTGTAAATAGTTTAACAAAACATGCTCAATGTGGTCACATTTGTAATTTGAAAATATTCTGCGAAGAAATATTGCATGCTAGATGAAGATACATTTGTTGTACTGATGTATAGATTTCAATTTAAATATTAATCATATAATTATCTTAGCATTTCAGAACTTGATTGCCCCGTAAAACCGTAAAATAATAGAATTCAGACTGAAATTACATAAATAAATTAAATTGTGTCTACATGTTGAAATTTAATGTAGTACGCGATAAATGTGCGTTGTGTGTGAGTGGCTTTTTATTTGAATCCAATAATGTTATTATATATTCTACTAGAACTGTTAATCAGTTCACTTATAATTTGACAGAGTTTCGAAGTTTTGATTTACTGTCACTTTAGTAAGCATCTAAAATGTAACAGAATTACTAAATAAGATAAAAAATAAACCGTACTCTTAATAAAGTTAAATTCTCAAACTTCTATGGGATAAGAAATTCGATCTATTGAAAATTTGAAAATTAACTAATATTCACATATAAATTTTATTTTTTTATGAAATAAATAACCATTTAAGTATTTCAGAAGTCATATGTTCTGATGTACATGACATTTTTAAAACAAAATTTTCAAAAATGTATTTTTCTTCAGCTCGGAATGTATTTTTTTATAATTTTTATCTTATTTTAAATAATAACTGGATATTTAATGTTTAAAAATATAATTACAAGATTCTTTGAGAAATTAATCGTGAATCGTCCAACATCAATCACCAATAATGTGAAAGTAACCAAATACATAAAATAAAACTTTTTTTTAAAAAAATCATTTCTAATTGCTCATTATCCATTTGTAATTGCTTTAATGTATGTACACTTTTATAAAATAAATTCTGATATTTTAACAACTTTGTAAATTTAAATAATACTTTTATTTCTACCTAACTACATTTCTTGTTCAACCTTGATATAACCCTTCATCTATTATCATAGTAAGACTATGAAATTATAAATTAAAAAGAATATATTTAAGAAAGTAAAACTTTAAATCTAACAGGCGTGCTTTTAGAAAATTTAATGAATTCCATACATTTAAGTACGTAATATATTAGCTAAAAGATGAAGAAACTGTTTGATAATTTATCAACTATTATATTTCTTGAAGGTTTCTATATATAGTTTCAAATAAATAACTTCCAGTATTTAAATTAGAACAGGCATGGAAATTTAAACAATTTTTCAAGAATTGAAACTAATTGTAAATCACAAAAATTAGTACGTTTAAAATGAGCTATTTTTCGTTTCGTTTTTAAGGCTACCTAGTAAACTTTTTCAAAAATTTCTTTTGGAGACAGTTACAGTAAAAAGAATTTATGTTTTATATTTAGATTATATTATTAAGCTGATTCTGTAAGTAAAAAGTCAGCTTGACCAGCCATTATTTTACAATTTTAAGAAATTAGGAATTTTTGAAGTTTTTTCAAATTCTTATAAAACACTCAAATTTTAAAATTTTTAGTCATTTTAAGTTATTTATATTTCTTAGGTTATTGCAAACAAAAGTTAGCATGGATTTCAAAATCTGTGTTTCTTGATGGTTTTTATTAATAATTTTTCTAGAAAAACCTGGAAAACGCACGAAAATTATTAAAATATCAACTTTAGCATTTTTAGAAAAATATTTAGAGATCTCACCCATAAATCCATGCTAACTTTTATAGAGCAAACATTTGGAACTATATACAAAAAATTTCAAGGATCTATCTTGAACAGAAAAAATACCTTAGGGATAGAAAACACTTGCACCTTCAAAATTGAAAGTCTGAAAAAAACACATTTAAAGTTTGTAAAGTCATAAAACAAAAACTTATGATCCCCATAAAACTGTAATTTTAATATGTTATTTTCCACACAATGCATGTTCTACATAAAAACACTATCTTAATTACATATGACTGAATTTTTTTTTTTAATTCAAAATATATTTTTGCATAATATTGAGAGCATTTGTTACGATGACAGGTTATTTATCTTAATCTTAACCTAATATTTTCACAAAAATTTTAAAACACAAAGCATTTATGTACAAAATAATAATTATACTATTATAAGCTAAAAACCGCCAGGTTTGTTCATAATTTTTTTTTTCAGTTTTAAATTGAGGTGGCTTAGAAAGTCTTAACTCTTGTCGTGCGACTTTAAAATACTAAATACAGTACTGCAATATGTTTAGTACAATGTAATTTGGTACATCAAGGAAGTATTCATTTATATATGCAACATTTGAATTCAGAATACTTGCATTCGGATGTCTAATTGCAATATCAGCTGACGACTGTGATTTTTAGATACATCATTTTCAGTAGTATTCTATTACTTCGAAATATTGTTCCTCATGGCAATCTGAGAAAGCTTTCACCACGGCATTTTCTCAACAGGTAAAATTAATGATAAAACTTTTAAGTTATATAAACTATTTTTAAACCAAAAATTAACCATGGAATTAATTTTAATTATTAATTATGAGAACTCAAAAAACTGAATACATAATCAAGCAGAAATGATTTTAGCAATGAAAATTGCAATTAATAACCTTTTCACACTACATGCTCAAAAATATTTTTAATTAATTCAATTTAAGAGAGGAAAAAGGGTTTAAAATGAAACCGAAACAAAAAACAGCTCATAAAACTTCAAATATCTTGAAAACTAATTTGCTAACAAATCTGAAATTTGGTGGCAAACTTCTCAGTGATATGGGTCACTAAAAAATCTAAAAATCTGTTAACTAAACTAAATCTGTTATTACGATATTTTTAGGGTACTGTGTAGTCTTAAGCACTTTAAGAAATTTAAATGCATTTATTTTGAGGTAAGCTATGGAGAGTAAACTTTTTCTTCCTTTTATAATTTATTCATATATTAATTTTATGTGTATGAAAGGAATTATACTCTGATTTTTAATTTCAGGTATATTCGAAACAAAAATCAAATTTTTAGGGAAATATTGCATTTGCTACAATTAAATACCACTTACTAATATATAAATATTGTATTTATTTTTTTAAAAAAATTATTCGATTGATGTTAAAATTACTAAATTTATATTACTGTTAATCTTATAAAAATTTTGAATAAACCAAATTATAGCTTTTATCTATTACTTAAATAATAATATTTATAATTTTTTAATTTATCAGAAATAGCGTTTTATTTTAATACGATGTATCTATATTAACTACGCTTAGAAGTAATACTTTTTTAAATACTGTAAGGATAAACAGAATTCGTATGAAAACTATAATATAATGAGTTAATTATATAATCAAATTAACTGAACAATAATAAATATGGGCACTTATTAAAATATTCAAAATGTTTGCTGCCTATACACTTTCTTTCATATTAGGACTTTTACTTGAAACAAAATTTCTCGATACATTTTCTCCTTTTTGATCCCTCTTTGCCGAGGTGAAGAACAAACGCACACACACAAAAGTCTAGGTATTTTTATATAAATAAATTTCATAGATTAAATACTAGGGTTATGTTTATTGAAATAATAGGTAATGAGATTGGTTTAAAGCTATTTTTGCTAAAAACGTATTGGAATTTTAAGCATACGTATTCATTTTACATTTTAGTAATGATTAAACTAAAAATATCATGACAACTTAACATTAAAAATAAAATGCATTTCCATCGTATTTTGTAAATGTACATAGGTTGTTAATTGGGAATATGTGTGTGTTTATAAGCAATTTAAAGATTCTTCGTCATTGATGAATTATTAGTGAAATATTGTTCAGCTTGAATAAAATATTTTTATACTCTTTATAAAACTTATACCCCTCCGAGAGAGCCTTTTTTTTATTTAAAATGTTGTGTTTACTTTGAGACACGCGTTACAGTACAAGCTACAGGAATTTCAAACTGTGTCTTCTTGAACAGTTTTGAAAATGTATCACTATAATCCAGTGTTTCTCAAACTGTGGGGCGCGCCCCCCTGGAGGGGGGCGCGGTAACCCTTCAAGGGAGGCGCGAGCATATCGAAAATAAATGGTTAAAAAAAATTTACTGGAATACAAAAAAATACTTTCTGATATAATAAAAAAATACAAATTTACATTGATATGATTTATATATATCATCTGG
>BMAV01019687.1:0-26653 GCA_019973955.1 Trichonephila inaurata madagascariensis
AGCATATATAATGTATTTATACGTATGAAAACTAAAAGATATTGTTAATAATGTTCACAGTCGATATGGAGGTCTCATTAAGCAAGATTTTGGATAATTTTCTGAAGGTTACTTGATGTAAAAAAAGGTTTAAAGAATTTGCACATTTTTGCAAATAAAAGAGTCTTACTTTGAAATTTTCAAACTAAATAACAGTAAAAATAGGAAAAATAGTACACACACATATATTTCTTTTTGAATAATTATAGTGAATAATGTCAGCGTGAAAATTTGTTGTTTCAAAGTAATAATAATCATGAGCTAAAATTTTTGGCATCTGTATTAAATAAAAATTTAATTTCATTATATTTTTAATTAATTTATTTATGTGTTCTAAATAACCTAAAAAATATTTAATTCATCATCAAGTTATCATCAAAAAAATGTTCGATGTTGCACTTATCTCATTAAACAATTATATATTTAATACAAAGGGCGTTATCGAAAAAGTCGTCTGAGATTAAATGATAAAGATGCTACTTATTTCGAAAACCCTGTACACAAGAGATGAAAAATGAACTATATAAATTTATATTTGTGTATTCACAGTTTTGTAACCAGCTCTTACATCTTTAATATCGCAATGTTTATACATTTAACAATAAAATTAAAATTTATTGATATTTCAGTTAACAAAATACGTAAAATAAAATTAGAAACGCACACATATTACCCAAAGAAAGAATAAAAATTTTCAATTAAAAATGCAAAAAAAATTAATTAAGTAATTATTTATTGATGCGTATTAATAACAAAAGTATTTGTTTATAAAATGAATGGAAATTGCCGTCCTCACTAGAAAAAGCTATTGTGTCACCTAAGCATGAATCTAATAAGATTTTCATCCGATAATAACATTTTTAGCTGGTAGATTACTTTTTAAAATGTTTTGCGGCATTGATTTTTTTATCGGAAAATTTGTTATTTATTTATATATTGATCTTCAGGTTTTGCGTTCTTTATATAATTTTTGGTGCCTATTTAAACTGGTGTCCAAAAAATTAACGTTACAAGGATAAATTTCCTACTATTTCAAGAAATCCAGTACTATTTTTTTAAAACTTATATTGTATCTAAAATGAACAAAGCGAGCATCATATCCTAGTTTTGTGAATTTTGATTGGTAAGGAAATTTTTAGGGCGTTTTAAAAGAAAAACGTTAAAACCTTTTTCACAGTAGAGCTTTCAATTTTGTGTTTAGACTTGTGTACTACACTGTAATAAGCCCAAATTTGAGTCAGTTTTGATAAAATGAGTTCCCACAATCCTTTAGGTGATAATTTGAGATAGAGAGCCGTAAAAGTGAATCAAGAGTGGGATGCTCCTCAAGTAAAAGTAGCCAGAAACCTAAATGTTTATCGAATGATGATATCCAGACTTTGGAAATAATTTTAACCAATGATTATTGTTGTTAAAAACCTAGACGAGTTCAACCAAAAGCTAAAACACCTACAGAAGATCGACATTTTACAATAAATACATATTGTCGCAGAGAGATTACAGCTAAGGAGCTGGCTCAGGAGTTTGCTGCTGCTACTGGAAAGACAATATAGAGACAAATTGTTTACAGACGCTTATCTGAGAAGGTTCTTTATGCCCGACGGTCAGTGGTATCCATTTCAACCCATTACAGAAAAGAGCTTGTCTTTTACGGATCCAAGTACATGTGTCTTGGTCAAATCAAAAGTTGCTCCGTGTACTGTTCACTGAGTCAGGTTTCCGTACCAATAGTGATTCTCGTCAAATTTTCAATTGAAGAGAGCTTGGGACTCACTACCATTTTTCTTAAGAGAATCCAATCGATTTGATAGGTGTTTAATTCTTGTTTTAGGAAGCAATATATGACAACCGTACACTGCTTAAGTTATCCGACTACGTTCGGAACCATGATTTTAAAAAAGTTTCATAAATGGATAATTTTCATGATATTTAGTGTCACTTAGATTAGAATATATGTATAAAATTGTTTTAAGGACATTTTGACAAAACAAAATTATTTAAATACGATATTTCGGCAAAAAATTAACTCAGAATAACGTTTTTCAAATGTTCCCCTTTTTGGGAAAAATGCTTCTATTATAATAATATTTGCTGAAACATTCTAGACCTCTGTATAGAGGCTCAACTATGATGTTTTGAAAAATTCACTTTATTTTCAGAGTTACAATCAATTAAAATAATAATTGGCGTTTTTTTCTTAAAATTCCTCCCCTCTGTTGTCGTAAAACATGGATAAACCCACTTCTAAGTTATATATTTCAAAAATTCTAGTTGAGACTCTGTACAGAGTTCTGAGCTATACACAGGCAAAATGTTATTAAACAGAAGCATTTTTACAAAAGGAGAAATTTGAAATGGGTCATTCTATGTTTATTTTTGTCAAAATAGTGTACTTAAATAATTTTTATTATAATACTATTCTTAAAACAATTTTATATACATTTTCTAATCTAAGTGACACTGAATATCGTAAATATTATCTATTTATACGCTTTTGCAAAATCACGGTTCCGAACGTAGTCGGATACCTTAACATTTTGGGGGTTCTGTTACTGCATAGTTATATAAAGATGAAGTTCTTGGACCTCATGTGAGACAGTTCCTAAAAGCAATTTTTTTGGTCAAGATTTTATTTTTATGAACGATAATGCAAGGCCACGCAAACTAGTTTTGTTGAACACTTTCTTAAGAAAAATGGTATTTGCCGGATGGAATGACCAGCTAAATCTCCTGACCTTAATCCAACCGAGTATATTTTGGTTGCCTTAGGAAGGCCATTAATAGACTTCAATACCTTCCAAATACGCACCAGACGTTAAAATCTGTGCTTAGAGAAGAGTGAGAATTGTTGCCACAAGAAGAAATTAACAACCTAATTTGTAATAAGAGAGCTCATTGTGGCCCATATAACAGCAAGGAGGACCCATTCCTTATTAGACTTTCAATTTTTGAATCATTACACTGCGCGTTTTGACAACTTTTTGATCTAATTTACTTATTACAATAAGTAACCGTCCTGAAGATTTCATTTGTTAGCATAATTATTCTCAGAGAATGAGGGACATATGTACGAAATTTTTGCAAATAAAACATTATATGCGAAGATATTGCATTTTTTATGTTTCCAAACTTGATTTTGGACATCAGCGTAGTTGGAATCTTAGGGTGTGTTCTATGTTTTTATCAATGTGTAAAATAATTAGTAAGTAACTAGTAACTAGTTTAAGTCCCTTAAAAGTCGTAAATATAGCCTATTAGCTAGTAGTTAATTGGATATATTCATGACTGTCACATGATAAATGCAATCAATGATTGAAACTATTGTTATACTTGGAAAATCTAGATGCAATTTCAAATATGATTATTGTGTAAATATGTTCAAGTATTAAAATCCTTCAAAAAGTTTTTCAAATTTAAAAAGTTCTTGTATTATACGAGTACTATTAAATCAAGTGCATTTTCTTAACCTAAGTGCTTTATTATTGTTAACAAATATGTACTTTCCATCAAGTTAAGATCAATGTAGTGTTAAGAATACCATATTCTTAAAGGAATTCATGTTAAGGTTTCAAGTGAGTGAGTATTTATTAAAGTCACTCTCTGCAAAGTAACAAGAGGGCTATTGGCTACTGATCTCACTCAAGTGTCGAGAATTATACCTGAGCTGGAGCCCCCTCTCCAAACTACCATACCACACCAAAGGAAGGACTTTGAGCCTGGACAGATTTAACGTGTATCACTGACTAAATTATAACAATGGATTTTCAGTGGCACTAGAACTCATGACATCACCTGTATCATTAAAATGTGCGTGTTTACATAAAATTGCTGCGCATAGAAGTCAAAAAGCACTTAAGATATTGAAGGCTAATTTACATTAAAAAGCTTTATTGAAATCAAAATATTTTTGTAGAAAGCTGTATTTCTTAGGATCTGAATATGTTTTAAGAAAATTTATCATTTTATTTCTATTGAATTCCTCTTCATTATTTTTTCTCGAGTGATATCACATTATTAATTTCAGTTACTCATTTTATTATCACAAATATCACTTTATGTCTTATCACACTCAAGCAAAACGAGAAGTTTTTTAGTACCCATTGATTTTAAGTTAGAAATTTTAATTTTTCCTTGAAATAAAAACTGCCTTATAAAAACTTTTTTTTAACAAAAGGTTATCTCTTGGGATAATATTAGTATACTTTTCCTATATAATTTCAGATTATATTAAAATCATTTTATAAAAATCCCCACTTATATAAACATTTGTTTTCATTAAGTTACTAAGACTATAGAAAAAATACAGAATCTGTCTCTCAAGTAATTCAGTTAAGGAAATCATTTATCAGATGCAAAACAGCTCCCGCAATTGGCGAAGAATAGCCAAATATGGCAGGAAAAAATATTACGCATATCACATGCAATGCACTGTAACAGAATTGTAAATCTAAATGCAGATGGCCTCACAAGGGATATAAAGAAATGATTAATTTATCCAATAAAACAATGGGTAACTGGAATCCGGATGGCTTCTTGGATACAAACGGAACGGCACAGACAAAAGAAAAGAAGCTTAAGAAGTTAGGATGGTTTGCGGTTGATGTGCAGACAATTTATGGCAATAATTTGATGTGACATTATTGGAAATTTTACAAGGGAATGTCTACATACGCAGAAATTTCTTTGAAATAATACATCGTTCTTGTCGTTCACCGTTGTTTTATTACATATTTTTTCTCCTGAGAATGTTCCAGAATTTAGTATAACGATGCGAAAAAATGCTGTTCATGTTTATGTTATGGTTTTATTGTAACATTGTATGCTTTGGGATAAAAGGACATATTTTACTTTTATTAATTAGAGTTATATTTTGTTGAGCACAAGTTTTGTACAGTTCTTCATTGAGTATCTTATGTGAGTAATTACATACAGCATAAAACTTCTGAAATTCCATCTTAAATTTTCGGTACTTATTTAAAAAAAAACTTGATTTTATAGTTTTAAAACATCATTTTCTAATTGAAAGTACAATAACATTCAAAAGTCATAAGATATTTCAAATTTATTTAAAAACAAGTAAGATAAAATTTTTTCGTCATTTGTCAATTTATTATTTACACGGTATTTGACACAGATATTATAGTAATCAACTTTTATAAAACATTAGTGTTTCTCCTAAATAAAAAATAACAAGTATTAGCCATTGTTCATGTGCTTCACTGGATATTTCATGATAATGTATATGACTATATATATATATATATACATTGAAATTACTGATATCGCTACATATTTTTTCCAGTTCAATAGCCATAAATAATGCAAATGGAACCATATCTAAGTCTTAGTATTAAGTTTCCGACTGTATTCATAAACAATTTTACAGCCCTATTATTTTTATTTAAAAAAAACATAACTTAAATTTCTATAACGGAATATATTAAACAAAAAGTCCCCATAATCCCACCCCTTCGTCATCAATATCCACCTAACCCGTTCATTGTAGATCTCTTCTCAACAAAAGAAACATGTTTACCAATTTCCAATCTTTAAGTCTAATAGTTCAAAAGTGGGAGTTCTTATGGTATTTACGTAGTATCGGAACTCATAGGCAACATTATTTGAAATGAAGCACACGATTGCCGATTCAGCGCATACGACACATGCGAAATTGGGGTTGCCAACTTGGCGAGTTATCTTGAACGTTGGCGATTGTTGCAGTAATATGTAAGTAAAATTTTTATCTATAACGTATTCGCAAACCATTTTGGATGTAGATATCCTCAAAAGGCGTTCACATCAGATACTTACACTACCAAAGATACATTCTTGCCAAATATAATGTTTGTAGGACTAAAAGCTCAAAAACGGGATTTTTTGTTAAAACACTCCCGAAAACCCAACCCCCTTGTCTGTCGATTTCTGCAAAATCTGTTCTTAAATGTTCCCAAATCAAAAGATGTCGCCAAATACAGTAATTGGTTTCTAAAAATGAGTGGAAATGGTGCTTATCACTATTATATATACTGCATATCATTGTATATCACATTGGTATTTAACGATTTCGCATATGTACACAAATATTCTTCCTTAACTAAGGGAAGTTTAGTAAAAAATTCGTTAAGAATAAACTTGAAATTTCTTTTTTGGAGGAAATATATTTAAAGTTCCTTTTAAACATCAGCGAAGGTCTCCACAAAATTTTAAAACTATACGATAAGCGGCAAGTTATAAATAAATATACAAACATTCCAATTTGTATATGATATATTTAGTATTTATCGAGTGGACAGCATCAATTTTAATGTATTTTTGCTTTTTGTTAATTTTCTTATATTTATCAGCATAAAATACAATTTTTATTCAAATATAGCTTTAATACTTTTGATGAAACCACATCCAGATGTTCTTTGAAAATACAAATATTTGTTTAAAATATACAGACTCGTTGGCTTTATTAGATATGCTTTAATTGTCTATATCACATTATTGTATAGAATTTGATCACTTTAATCAATAAAATCACAACTAAATCATATTCATAATTATGATCATTGATTTCTGAATCAGTACCAATAATGGATGAATATTCGTATTTTATACCTAATTTTATTTATAATATATGATTACATTGCATAAAAGATTTTTCTTCGAGCATTGTTGACTCTTAAAATATTATAAGGATTTCTATAAGAAATTTGTATAAGAAGAAATTCGTTCAAAATGACTTTTTTACTCTATAGCCGCCTTTTTTAAACATATTCTTCTGCCTAGTGACAGTTAAGTAATGGATAGACTGTTGTGTTTTATATATTCATTTGTCCATTGTGTCCAAAATCCTATTAAATTCAATATGGAGGTCATCAACCGGTGATACATAAAAAAAATTTCGGCGATCCTCAGAAAAATCTTGATATTATTTGTATTTTGTACACTCGTTTATGTTAATACTAAAACACAAATAATGTTAGAAATTTCAGGTTTTTATAATGAGGAATTTCACATATATTGCACGAAATTTATGAATTGCATAATGAAGAGGAAAAGTGAATAAAATATTAATAAACCGGTTTTATTTCTATAATGCCTCAAATATCGTCTTAATACTCTCAAATTGCCTCTAATCATTTTATCTCTACGAATACTCATTCTCATCTAAATGCTTTGTTTAAGGTATCCGACTACGTTCGGAACTGCAATTTTGCAAAAGCGTATAAATGGGTAATATTTATGATATTTAGGTCCTTAGATTAAAAAGTATATAAAAGTTGTTTTAAGAATATCATTACAATAAAAAATGATTTAAGTACAATATTTTGACAAAAAACGAACATAGAGTGACCAGTTTTCAAAATATTCTCCTTTTAGGAAAAACGCTTCTATTATAATAATATTTTGCCTGTATTTTGCCTCAGACCTCTGTAAAAGGGGAACGAAATTTTAAAACATATAACTTAGAGTGGATTTATACATATTTTACTACAACGGGGGAAAAAAGGGAAAAAAAAAATTTAAGTTTAATTAAAATTGTAAATTTTTTTCAAAAACCCTAGTTGAGACTCTTTAAAAATTTTTTTTTATCTAACCAAAATATTATTATAATAAACTTTTTTTTATAAAGGAGAACTTTTTAAAAAAAGGAAATTCAAAGTTATTTTTGCCAATATATTGTATTTAAATATTTTTGTCATAATGTCCTTAAAAAAATTTATACATTATTCTTCAAGTAAACCCCAAATATCCGAAAATTATCCATTTTATGCGTTTTTTAAAACACGGTTCCCAACGCAGTCGGTCCTTAATCATTTTTGTACAAAAGGGTTTTTTTAAAGTAGAAAAATTCCAGGTATATTTTCTTTGTTGTTCGTGTCTTGTCCATACACTGCTAGGCTTGTTCATGCAGTGAAATCAAATAGCGCCGAAACCGTCTAAAACTGACCTTGCTATGTCGACGACCTGATAGCCCATGTGGTTTAGGTCAATGTTTTGGCGTTTGGTCTGTATAGAAGGATAATTAAAAGTATGGATAGGGGAAAGTGTTGAATGTCAGGACAGTGAGGACAATATTAAAACTTCTTTGACCACCAGGGGATATTTTTATTCATTTATAGTGTCTTGTACGTAATCTGATTATGGTGGAAATTACACGGTTACAATTAAGATCTGAAATGAAGTGCTTCTTAACTTGATAGGAGGTGTGTTTATGTCTGGCTCTTGCATCAGTATCAGTAAGGGTAAGGCTATTGGAAAGTTGAAGAGAATTTGAGAATTTCTAGAGTCCTTTGCAAGGTCATCAGCACTCTCATTGCCGAAGATGTCTACGTGGGTTGATATGCATTACAAAGTGCAATTTCTCTGTGGGCAGCAACTACTCCATTAATAAGGGCAATGATATCCTGAGTCAGTTGAGAATTGCCCCTCTGGATCGTATGGAACGCAGATCTAGAACACTGATAATGGTAATTAAATTTCTCGGAACCGAATAGGTTGGACTTCTGCCTGTTGGTCCGCGGAGGGAATTTTATTTCCCTTCTACCACCCATACGAAGATTCAATGGAGACATTTCCTTACCCTTCACCTGGAGACGCACCCTCTAAGGCAGGCGTGGTGAACCTTTTTGGATCAACATGCCATTTTTTTTTACAAGAAGTGTTTAATAAGGTATAGACATGCCGTCAAATAATTTTGACGTGATGATTATTGGGAAAATAATAAAACTAAATACTAACAACATAGAATTCTTTATTTACTAAGAAAAAACTAAATGTTTTACTTATACATGTAATTCAAATTAAAATAAACATTAGTGTCATTTCTATTGTTGCAGATTAGATGACAAATAACTTATATTAGTATTGTAACTTGTTATACTTTTAGTAGAATGCATGCTGAATTGTAGTCATCTGCCAAACGGCTTCTAAGCAATTAATTGTTTTTGATGTGGTTCACTTTTTTGACAAGAGGATTTATGATTTGTTTCTAAAAATGCCGTTTTACAGACGATGATCAGCATACCACTATTCCAGAACATAAAACACACAATACTGCCATATTTTTAAATTCACTAAATTTTGACATTCTGTGCTATATTTACTACCTTGCACTTTTTGTTCTTTTGCTGAACTAGCTATGTTAAATAACAGTTGAAAATCGAAAATATAACACAAATAAACTTTAAAATACAGTTGTGTCAATGAAACTGATATTCTATGCGTAGACAAACTTTGAATCATAAGCAACTGTAGTCCACGACGTAACTACGACAAGACAATAACAAACAAGTGTGAACCCGCTGCCCCGTGAGCGATCACTTGCGATTTTTCGTAATGGTTAATAGCGAACTTTTTTATTTTTAAATAAAATGCAAACCATTTTAATCGCTGGCGTGCCCAAAATATTGTGTCACGTGTCATCAATGGCACGCGTGCTACTGGTTCGCCATCCCTGCTCTAGGAGTTACAGATGTATTTTCTTTAATAATCATATTTAACAATATCCATTAGTTTGACTTTAATTACCTTTATTTCTTGATTGATTTGAAATTCAAACGGAAAAAACTTATATTCAGTGGAAAACAAAGACTTATGGATATTTTATACTTCTTTTAAACTACATAATTAATATGAGTAATGATTGATCATTGTCACACAAGAGTATTATGTACATTAGGGTGGGGATGGAAAATGTTTTCTTTTAGAATTTCAAAATCTACCTGTGCGGAAAAGATGCTCTATGCTATATATATGAAGGGAGGGTATAAAATAAAAAAAATAAATTTTTATTTAATGTAGTTCCATAAGGAGAATAAAGTTGTTTTTTTTTAATGGTAAAAAGTCAAAGCAAGTCAAGGTGAACAGCATTGAAGTATTTCTTAATATTTATTGCGATAAGAGAACACATATAAAATAATTACAAGAAAAAACCCATCAGATATATTTAACAGGCTGTTTAGAATTCAATTTTAAAAGAATAAAAACCTACTGATGATATTGCAGTACATGAGAGATAAAGCAGGAGACGGACAACAGCTTGAATCGGACTGCCGGGATTGACGGTGGAGAGAAAGAGAGAGAGAAAGCTGGGCTTATGAAATCCTGTATTGTACATTGTTCTCTTCACTACTTAGTTCTTATTTTTACTTATAAGTTATCATCTTATATAACCGCAGTTAAGGATTTATTCATTTTTTTGGATAATTCAACTTGTTTGTAGCAGTATTTAAATTATTTCAATTTGGCTATAATGTCACCGAAAAATTATCGAACGTGGGTCTAATGGACAAATTTAGAGTCAACTCCAATTCGGATGATCAAAAACAGAAAAAAAAATCATAAATAGACTGTGATCGTATTCTTTTTAGTGCTAGGAGAGAAAAATCTTCAGATTTTCCAACATAATTTTATCAGTTATTGAACGCAAATAATTTTCATAATTTAAATCTGAAAATTGTGGATGTACCGAGGATAAAAATTACGGATCCGGGGTTTTGAGAGGGGGTTATTTTTTCTCCATAGAGAATTTTAAATCTTTTAAATCATCTATATATTACTCACAGCTATTTCAGATCTTGCAATCTGTTTATATATTTTATTATTATATTTTTTCCTTTTCCCATAATTTTGAAAGGAATTTTCATTTTGAAAAAAGTGCAAAAAAAACTTTTATATCAAGGAAAGAAAAAAAAGAATTTAAATTTTCCCAGATTTATATTCTCAAATGTTGTTTTCTTAAAGAAAAAGATCCCAAAAACGTCGCTTTTGCTTTTTTCCGTTCAAAAAAGTTCAAAAAATATAACAAGATCAAAACTTTTAACTGTATGAAAAACCAATCTTAATATGATTCAATAAGCCAAACAGTAGGACATATTTGAAACCTCATGCACAGTTGAAGAATGGGTTAATAAAAAAGTTTAATTTTATTTATATTTTTTTTGCATCAGTTAAAATTTTTTAAATAAAATAAACAGAAATTGCTATGTCCTCAACAAAAATTTAAAAAAAAATAAAATTGTACATATATTAGGTGTTTTAAAAATATTTATTAAAATAAGAAATAGACAACATAAAATGTAAGTATTTCTCTTCCTTATAATTAAATAAAAATTTTAATACGCGCCTAGTGCTTGCACCGCTTTACTTTCATACAGTAAAATCAGGAGTATAATTTGTGATTTTCAATTTGACATGATTCTGAGCATTTGCTTGTTAAACAATTTATTTGGGGACTCGAAATATTTTTCATGTGAGGAAATATATGTAGAAAAGCGAAAAGCAGAGTACATGCAATTTTCTCTCTTCGAACAATTAAATCTCCCCTGCAATGGCATTCAATAACTTACAAAATAGCTGTAAATTTATTTTTAGAGTTATCCTTAAGATTTTTTTCTTAATTCTGTTAATATCCATAATTCTGAAGATGTTTGTTAAATAAGGTCCATTAATAATTTTTTTAACATCATCCACTCAAAAATTGACAAATTTGTAGAATAGAACAGAGTACCACTGAGAATTGTACCACGTGCCACTAGTGGTATGCATGCCATAGGTTGCCGACCCATGATTTAGAAGATAGATTAAATTTACCAACACTAGCATATGTCGTTCTGTTATTTAGAAAAATTATTTTCAGATTATTTTTAACATATATATACAACATGTAAACTAGATTTTATTAGGTCTACCGAAAAGTTATGTCCATTTTTTAAAATGAAATAAAATAATTATTTTTTCTTACATTGAATAACACAATTGCTATCATAATTTATGACTTCATGCCAGCTTGATGGTAATTTAAAAGTATTCCATTTTTACAAAAAGCATTATCCCTAAAGGCAAAAAATTGAACCAGTGCTTGTGTGTTATCTTCGTTTTTTATATCACACAAGCATTTTTTTAGGACATAAATTTCGTTTTGCCCCGAACAAATGTTGTAAGGGAAAAAACATAATAATTGTAGAGTTCTAGTTCCAGAGAGTATGATGGATGCCACAGAATTTCCCAGTCTACCTCTGCGAGATTCTGACTTGTCCCCGAAGATGCATGCGTCCTGGTAGTATCATGAAGCAATATGATGTCCTTCCTACAGAACATCACTGACCTTCTTTTCATGGAGTGCTTTTTTTTTTAAATAAAAATTATCTTACTGTTGGCATTTGTGAAGGGCTCATCTCGTTTTCTTCTAAAATCTCCTCTTGGGTTCTTTGGGGCCTAAAAAGGCAAATTCTTTCCAACGAAATCCAGAAGCGAAGCGTGAACATGCAATTTAGAAACATTTTAAATAGCAGAAGTTTAACGTAAGCGTACGACCTATTCGGAAGAGATTATGCTAGTCTGGTTTAAGCGTGTGAACTGAAGGAAGAGAAGAAAGCTGTCGTTTAGTGTGAAACTATCCGTGACAGAACGATCAAGTCAAGGTGGATCCAATTCCACGTGAGTTCCAAAGATATTGAGGATCCGAGAGGATTGTGATTAAACAAGAAACTAAGGTAGGATAACTCTAGTATCCATAAGTAACTGTGATGTAAACAGAGACTAGGAATAGAAGGGAAAAGTTAAATATCGTTGTTAAGATCGCGTTTATTTGATAATACGTATTGTGTGTTTTCTCAACTCAGATCCGCTAAGTTATAATATAAATATTATCATTGTTAGTGTTTAAGTTAAGATCTTAATAAAGAGACATTTTAAGATCATGACAATGCCTGGTTCTTCATTCAATCTCACACCTCTAAATCACGAAGTTAACTAAGGAGTGAGGTATCACCCACGGGGGAATATTTCACACATTGTCTTTCCAAATTTAGCTTTTCGTTCGGTTTCAACTGCTCAAAATGTATTGGTCCTCGGATGTTCCACCATATACATAACATTATCTTTCTCAGGCTCATTTTCGACTAAAAGACGGAGGATCAGGTTTCCGGGATCATAATACAGTGAAATACGTTTAACGTTAAAACGCTTAAGACGAAATATCGGTTAACACGAAATCATTCAACTGTTTCAACAAACAGTTTTGTGTTTTCATGCATTTTTTTCTCTTAACGTGAAAAGATTTCCCTTCTGGGAAGGAAGGGGAGAAGGATTATATTGAAACTCTGCCGATACTTAATGAAAAATGTATGAGAAAGTTTCTGTATTATTGAACTATATCCAACTGTGTCATCGGAAGAATTTCTTGCAATAGATGAGGATAATGTGTGTACAGCTCTAAATATGGCAGAAAAAGACATTTTAGAGTTTGTGAGTTTGTTCTAAGCTCAAAAAATATCATTGATGCAAATTTCAACCACGAAAATGAAATGAATAATGTAGCTCCTGTACGTCAACCGAAATGAGGAAAATCATGAAAAGTATGCTCAATTATTTAGACGCACCTTTCAATAGTGAAATGAAAAACAAAATGGACGACATCAAACAATTTGATGCTAAAAAAGGCAATGTAAAGAAAACTATCAGATTGTTTTCCAAAATTCAATAAAATTTTCGTTTTCCAAAAAAATTGAAAATTTTGTATTAAATTTCATTAAAATCTTGGGAATGTTTTTGTTTCATGGTTTTTTATGAAATATATATGCATGTATACATATTTATGCAAATTAAATGTATTCGATGAAACTAAATTTAGTCGAATACATTTTTTTCTCTTTAACACAAATTTCTTTTATAACTAAAAAATATTTCAGTCCCTACAGTTTCGTATTAAACGATTTACACAGTACGTACTTTTCTTTACGATGCTTTCCTAGGTTATCAGCTTTTTATCCTTAGTTATCATACCAGTCCAAGATGGATTCGATTTTATTCCGTTTAAGTAAAGATGTGCATATGAGGAAAAAATCACTCAAATTCTTGACTTAACTTCCATGTCACCCATTTGAAATGGGTGCCAAGTAAACCAATCCTAGTTTTCCGAATATAGTTCGAAATGGTTTCTTGAGCTGAATCAAGCCTTTCCAAATTTGAAACTGGTTGTGACTGAAACGGATAGAGCTTTCTGGTATGCCTAATATTTCAAGAACCTCTTAGTGAAGTTCAAAAGAGAAATCACAGGTAGAGATGTTTTTTTTTTTAAAAAAAAGCATATTTCTGTTATTATTTGTAACGAGTTCTATTAGGGTCTTCACCTAAAAAATACTTTTGAAGAAATTGTTCTTCAACTGGGATTTTTATTTATAAACCGCTTTTCGAAGAAATAGCTTTATTTTATGTGAATGTAACTATTATTTAAGTGCCATTTCGTTGAGTATGCGAGTAAATGGTTAAGCGTTGAAATCTAAGCTGAATTCCAAGCGTTAATAAACAGCAACTGCTGGTTGCGCATCTTAAAATTAATAGGCAATGGAGAATTCGCCAGGAAGTAGTTAGATAGCCAATCAGAAGAATCACACAAGGATCTTCAATCAAGATAAGTAGTTTCGATAATTCAGTTATACACTGAAGAGCCAAAAAAACTGGTACAGGCATGCGCATGAAAATAAAGATATATGGAACCAATCAGAATACAGCGCTGCGGTCAGCAAAGCCTATTTAAGACAACGAGTGTCTGGCACAGTTTTTAGATAGGTTACTGCTGCAACAATTGCTGGTTATCAAGATTTAAGTGAATTTTAACTTGGTGTTCTAGTCAGTGCACGAAAGAGGGGGCATAACATATCCGAAGTAGTGATGGAAGTCGGATTTTTACATACGATCATTTCACGAGTGTACCGTGAATATCGGGAATACGATACAAACATCAAATCTACCACATCGCTGCGGCTAGAAAAAGATCATGCAAGAAGGGGACCAACGATGACTGACGAGAATTATTAAGCGTGACAGATGTGCACCCTTTCCGCAAATTGCTGCAGATTTTAATGCTGGGCCATCAACAAGTGTCACCGTGTGAACCATTCATAGATATGGGCTTTCGAATCCGAAGGCTTACTCGTGTACCCTTGTTGGCTGCACGACACAAAGATTTATGCCTCTCCGGGGCCCGTCAACACCTACATTGAACTGTTGATAACTGGAAACACGTTGCCTGGTCTGATAAGTATCGTTTCCGATTGAATCGAGGTATGGACACAACCTTAAATAATCCATAGACCTTACATGTCAACAAGGGACTGTTCAAGCTGCTGGAGGCTATGTGATGGTATGTGATGACCCCTGATACGTCCAGTCACTTCCGCTGGATACCAAAATCCCCAGACATGAACATTAATGAATATATCTGGAATGCCTTGCAACGTGCTGTTCAGAAGAGATTTCCACCCCTTCTTACTCCTACTGATTTATGGACAGGCCTGCAGGATTCAGGCGTGTCAGTTACCTTTAGCACAACTTCAGACATTAATAGAATCTATGCCACGTCGTGTTGCGGCACTACACAATATTAGGCAGGTGTACCAGGGATTTTTTTTCTTGTTCTTCAGTGTATGATTATGGGTTAGGATTTCCTGTTGCTCTCAGGTTAAGTTTTAAAATTACAGGTATCGTAAAGTGTTTAAGATTAAATAAAGTTGGTTACATTAATATCATGTCTGCTTCTTTCTCAAACCCTATCACACCTGCAAAACACATACATTTTATCTTATTCAATTTAAAAATTCTTACCTGAATATATAAATATTCATATGTAATTATTATTTACCTCCATAAGAGATATTTCAGCATATTTTTCTTAGATGAAAAATTCTTGAATCTATGTTCCCATTAAAAGCTTGCTTCAAAAATATATATTTAAAGTTTGAATCGATAAAAATTATTTTATTTATACTGATCTCGAATTTAAATTTATACTCTCTGTTCAAAGAATTAAACATATCTGAAAGCGAATTGTGAAATAGTTTCGTTCCGAAAATACTTTTCGCCGAAGCAAAGCAAATATGGTTCATTTAAATGCCCAGGAGGAAATGGAATTTCAAACTAATCTGCTCTTGGAAAATGGAAGAATAAACTAATCTATATTTGGAAAGAGTGGGAATAACTGATATCAAACTAAAAATATAATGTAAAAGGATTAAGATACTATCTGCGAGTATTACACATTTCAAAGATGGTGATGATGAAAAGTGAAACAGATAATTGTTGAATAAATAGATAGGGAATAAAATAGAGAATGCGAAATAAACTTTTATCATGTTGATGAACTTGGAGAATGAAAATATCTGCATATCTCACATTTCTTTTCTTTTTATTGTACTTAACTCAATAAGAGCATATTTCAAGAATGTTGTATTAAAAACTATAAGTTATCTAAGATTTAATTTCATAACATGAATAAAATTACAAAGAGAAAGAGGAAATCGCAATGTATTGTTGCAAATTTACATGGATGAAAAGCAGCCAACGACTCCAGTTATTTGAATAATAACAGATTTATTAATGGACGAGGACAAACAAATGGTTACACAAAAACAAATTTATATACTCGTATATACACAAAGAAACATTATGACAGATCATTTGCAGAAGTGGAAAACACATTTGTTATAAACGAAATTTACAACGCTCCAGAAACCGCTCTAAAGATCAATTCCTCTAGCAGGAACTCAGACAAAAAAGTCTCTCTCGCAATCAACGCACAAGCTGATTCTGGTCTCGGCTGACACTCTACTAAATTCCATCGACCTTTATGTAGCCTTGTGGAAATTTCTAGTAGATCGATCCTAAGCCTTCTTGATGATTCCTTGGCCATGTAATATTCTTCGAAATAGTTGTCACCAATCATGTAGCTCTGGTCACATCTTCTAGTTACCAACATCTTTTTTTTCAAGTTCATGCCGAGAAGAGAAGCTCCCTTGTAAATTCTATCTTCCCTCTAGAAGAATACCGCCGCAGGGAAAATAATATGCGTGGCAAATTTGGGGTGTTTTTAGAAGCATGAAGAAATATATCTGTACAATTTAATCACATGAGTCAAACGAAGCAATAAGTTTATTACGTGAGGACGGAAATGAAATTTTATTTTTCTATTCCCATAAAATTCCAAAAAAACTACATATTGTTATCCATTTTTCTTAGGACTTCCTTTATTTTACACCTAAATCAATTACAATAAAATATTAGATACCAGTATTTAGTCTTAGCAGCCTTGTGGTCCAGTAAGGTTTCCCCTTTTAATCAATTATTAATATCTCTTTATTTAACGTTTCATTCAGCACATCATCTATGTTTCTCAGAATTATCTCCAAAGAAATATCAAAATTAATATGCACACCCTTTTAAAATATGGTGACATGGGTTCATTCTAGATTATTATTTAATTAAAAGCTAGAAACATCAAGAAAAATGAAAAGGTTTATATTCTGCAAGATTCCTATTATTAGCGGTGCGTAAAATTTCGTATAGTTTCGTAAAATAAATCGCCAAACTGAAAAAGATGGTAAGGGCCCCCAATAAACTTTTGTGAGGGTTTAGTATATGCTGGTGGAAACACACTACAAACAAATTTTTATTATTTCAGGTGGAAATGTTATATATGTGTACTAATGAGGGGAGAGTTTGAAAGGCGAATCTAAAGACAAGCATATCAAATGCAAAAATCATTTTAGTGAATAGAATTTTAACAATAGATTTTCAATCTCGTTTAAAAGAGTACAAGTTTCATATTGTTTGCCCTTATAGGGAAGGATTTAGGCTTAGGCCCGCGAATTCCAGGCATAGAACGGCAAATTTTTCGAGAGGGCCAAAATTTTCGAGGCGGCAAAACTTTGAAATTGATTTTGAATTTTATCAACTATAAGACCGAATTTTAATACTTCTTTTCTTGCTTTGACAGCCTCAAGAAATCAATAAAGATGATAATAAATGAATCCTTACATCCAAGTGATCTCTGCGATATCTATCGAGATATAGATATCGCTTTACTTATTTATCTAACAAAGGGAGGGCACAACTAAGGAAATTCATTTGGGGACGAGACTTTGTGTAACAGTAGTACTGCTATAGGGTATTCAACCCCAATGTATTTCCGCTGAATGGTCAGTCAGTTCCTAGAAAATAGCCTTCGAAATTCATACTTAGCTTATATACAAGTTATGTTCTCCCTGATGCAACGTCGGCGTGGCACGATCGTCAGCGCATCGGAGTACAATGCAATGGGTCAGGGTTCGATTCGCGTGAGCGGCCAACTTCCAGTTTTAATTTTTTTCTCCTATTTATTTTATTATTTATTTTCAGAATTAAATAATTTTATTTTTAAAAAAAGACTCGTTGATTTTATAATGATATATTCTATATAATTATAGTAACTATTTTACTTTTTTAAAACATAAAAAACAACTAAAATATGGTGTAAATACCATTACATTAAAATCTAATTAATTGTATTTTTAAAATTATTCCTTATACCTAAATGGCCATAAAGTTTTACTTCCGTTTTTAACAAACCGATTTTGATCAAGGGAAAGGCAGCTGTTTTTAAAGAGCAGGTGTTATATATTCTTTTAAAAACAAAGAATTCCTCAATAAAATGAGAAATCTGTGGGATAAAGGATTTTGGTTACTATACTATTGCTTAAAATATTTTGCTATTTTTAAGCCTGTTTTTACAATATAACCCTGTTATTTACAAAGCATTGTTCTTGCGGTAATTCTTTTATTAACTGCGCTACATGTCAAAAAATTAATTGTTTTGAATGTTTTTATGATAATTATCGCTAAGGGGTTCTTGTAGGTAATAAAAAAAAATTCTGTAAGACAAAGTTAACTTTTTATAACACTATACATGAGATTCACAGAATGCGAACTCCTATGGGTTGATCTAGATAATGTTCTCTCTAAAATCAACACGTGGTATTTCTGAACACTTATTCACACTATGGTTAAGAAATTGTACTTTGGTCTCTCTCTCCTATAATATCCTTTACCGTTTGGTGAAATATTTTTTCGTTGGTTTAATACTTCAAAATGGTTTACTAATATTTTTTGGCATAAAATAAAAATGTTTCTAATTTTCCTGATTTCATTAAAAAGGGGAAAACCAATGGCAAAACTTGAAGATAGTATATTTATTCTTATCCCTGATCTTATTAAATCTTTATAAATTCATTTGAAACAAGGAAGCCATATTAACATAACTTTTACTTCGAAAATTACCATAGCCAGCAACTAGTAATTATAGTTAAAACTTTAAAAAATACTACACTGCTAGAAATAAATTAATGGAGTACTGGATATTTAAAACTAAGAGTAATAAAATAGCAAAAAATTCTTAGAATTACATTTTTTTATCCTGCTAATATTATTAATTTATCATGATAGAAATGTTTGGATAAATTAAGATATTTTATGGTCAGTGCAAGAAACACAGTTATGGCTATTTTCTAGATGATAATTTTCTCAAATAATTTTCGCAATGTGAGATTTGTTGGTGATAGTTAATTTTAGCATAATATTCAATTAAAAATCGTCCTAAAAACACAACTCAAGTTACATTTAGGTATATTTTATCAAAAGGTATATTTTAGTAAAATTGTCATTTAAAAACAGTACTAAAATTATCTAAATCACGTTTAATGCATAATAATTAAATACATCTGAACTAAGTACTTAATGTTATAATAGATTGCATTTAAATATATGTGTATATATGTCATATTCATCATTAAGCGTTTGTTTTGAGAAAAATTAAATAGTGTATTAGTATACGTATTATATTTATATAATCTTTATAAAATACACTTTTCCTTCTTTATCACCTTCTTTTTGTTCCTAGTATTAGTTCAAATCAATCTTTGAAATTAAATTTCAATTTTGTCAAAAAAAAAAAAGACGAGAGAGCATAAGAGCCGATTTCCTTTATATTCTATAATCTTTCTCTCAATAGTTATTCTCAGTCTATTAGCTTTATTGCCATTATAAATGTGTATTGCCCTTTATATTTTAAGTTATATTATAATTTTCAAATTAAATTAAAAGTATGTAAAGATTTGAAAAGTTTCATTTTCAAAATTTGAATCCACTCGAAACATCAAATGTGGCTTTGAAGACGCTAGTTTTTTTTGTTCCAATAGTTTGATATCAGTTGTGGAAATAACTAATTTCGACTTTACAACCAGACATAATTGAATTTTGAATCTTTTGTACTCTTTTTCAATTTAAATGACTGAAAAAAAAACTGTCTTCTACAGAGTTTGATATCATATTTATTAAGTCATAAATACACACACACAGAAACTAAATGAAAAAATGTAAAATAGAATCGGGATAAAACGCAATAAAAAATTAATTTCAAATGTTCTCCTTATTAAATATTCATAGAAAATTTAGAATGAAAAACATAATTCCCCTTTTTACTTTATATTAAAATAGCAACAGAAAAAAAAAATTTTTTAAATCGAAAAGTGAAATTTTGCTTATTGCAAGTATATTTTACATCGCTGTTTTTTTTCGACCAAACGTTTTTTTTTCCAAAAATTTAATATGTATAGTTCTGATAAAAAGGAATTTAAAACATAGAGCAGTGAAAAATATTTCAAAAGAAACGTTTAAGAATTTTCAAATGAAACTGCACATCCCCTTTTTTCTTTACAATGTATCCCTTTTTTTATAAATATATTTTACATAAGTAATGCATTTAAATGCACTTTTTTTTTTTTCTCAAACTTTTTTTTCACACAAGATTTTTCTTCCCCCCCTATACATATTAGTACCCTAAAATTTTTTCAGCTTCTTCCCTGTGGGTGGTTGAGCGTCTTAAATAAATTACTTTGGGACTATTTTTTTATAACTGTTTTTCCCAACCCGAAAAAATGTTGGGAAATTATGTAAGATTCTAAACCTTGGGGAAAAATTTTTTAATGACCCCCGGTTTCCCCAAAACCCGGGGTTTTTCTTGTCCCCAAAACCAGGTTGTCATGGGGAGGGCACCTTTTGGACGCCATGATGTCACAAATTATATGAGCGCCACCAACCTCATGATACCTTCTCTGTAGGGGGATCCAATTTCAGGAGGGATATAAAGGGGCTCGTATCTGACGACGACCTGCCAGCAAGTCCCCCTTTCGGCTGAAAACAACAAGGGTACCTGTACAAAAAAAAATTTTTTTTAAAAAATCAAAAATTTTTTATTTGGGGGCTACATATCTGCTTTACACGAAAAGCGTGTTTCGAAATTGTGCCATTTGGGCTTCATGCACGTATTCTGCACCATAGACCAGGTCGGAAAAAAGCGGCTTTTTAGACTTTCTCCCCCTTTGTGTTATATTATTAAAAACCCTTATTATGCCAGCTAAAAAATTTTTATTCCCCCATATTTTTTTCCCCTTTTTATTTACCTATTGGCCCTTTCTCCAAAAAGTTGGGGGCCCCCTTGGGGGGGTGACAAAAACTGGAAAGGGGGGGCGAGCCCTACTGAAAAATCGAGAAAAAAGATTAATTTTTAAAAAATTAAATTTACTGGGAAATAAAAAAAACATAATACATTCTGGGCAAAAAAAAAAATTAAATACACATTTACACTGGGTATATTACCATAAATATAAAAAGTTCACAAAAAGTTTTTTTATAATTTAACAAATACTAAGTTAAAAAACAAGTTTATTAATTTTGTGGCCCCTAGGGGCCCTTTTAAACCTTATAAATTTTTAAAAAAAAATTAACACTTATCTTGATAATTTTTTGTACGGTTTATAATTAAACCCTTTACTTCCGATCAAAAATTTCGCGATTCCTTCCAACTGTTTTCCAGGTTGGGATGTATTGGGGGGGGGAGGGGAAAAAAAACAAAAAAATCTGAAATAAGTAAATCCCTTTGCAAACATTAACAAGGTCCTTTTATTGAATTCGAAGTTTCCCGGGAAAAACTTTTGGGTGAGTGCACAAAAAAAAGGGCATACTTCGGAAAGACGTATCTATACGTCTGGGAGAAATTTAACGCTTTGGCTTAACAAAAGGGGTTTTTGTAAAAGGGGGGGGGTTTTTAAAAAGGTTAATTTATCGAATTTTAGCGTCAAAATATATATTTTTAACCCGTACATTGTTTTGTATAGGGGGGGCGCGATGAAAATTTTGATAAATATTGGGGGCGATTTTTGAACTTTGAGAATCCCGACCTAATGAAAAAAAATTTATCCTTATTTTTCGTATCATTTAACACCGGGGCAGTCGCGTGCTTAATAGTAACGTTATGGTCACGCAGGTGACTGAGTCACCCACTCCTTTTACAATTATTTTCATTGTATACGATAAAAATTTCCTTAATTCCAGTGAATAATTTAACTTAAAGAAATTATACTTACCAAATTTTTTGTAAGGACTTTTCACATTTCTTTTCATAATTTCAGAAAAAATCCAATCAAACTATTCAAAAAATGTTTCAAGATATGTATGATTGTATAATAAAGGACACAAATCACAGACACCTTTTCGCAACATTAAGGATGATACTTGCAAGAAAATTTGATTGATTGATTTGAATATATATTAACCGAACCGTTTAGTTACACGAGGGTTTTTGGTGACGGACCATATAATTTTGAACCATGGTCAAGTGACGTGGACGACACCTGAGCGCCCCCCTCCCCTAACTACCACACCAGCGCGAGGACTTTTCAGCCTCGACAGATTTAACGTGCATCGTTCCCCCACACGGCGGGTCTTTAGGGGTTACTGACTCGAACTCCGTGACAAGGCAACCCGATCTGAATACCTATACCACTCGGCTACCGCGCCACACTGGCAACAAAACCTCATATTTTGTTCGTTATTGTAGTTTTAGATGTCCTTAGATGATCGCCAAATAGCATGACAAACTTTTCTTCTTGTGTTTTTGACACGGTGCAATGTGTCTTGTGGTTCATTTGTGACTGTATATCCTTTTGATGGGAGTTCTTAACGTACAGTTGAAAACCCTCCTTTCGACTCAAACGTTTCATATTCATCTTTTTCTCAAATTTACTTTCGATATCATGATTAACCTTATTTCTTCAGGTTCCTTCCCTTGCTTGATCAATTTCTTTTCTGAAGTTTTAATTTCATCCCAAAAGAAATTGTGTGCAATGTCATTTATTTTTATATTCTGTTCATTTACATTTATAAATCATAATGAGTCGCACAACACGGCAATCAAACAAATGTCGTTCACTGGGGAAAAATGTAGCCTATTCATAGAAAATATTTTGGAACAAAAGAGGTGGGGGGAACCAGGACCCAAATACCTTAAGATTAAAAAAAACGTTTGCCCCCAAAAGGAGGAAGATATGCAACAAATACTTTTTAGTTCTCATTGAAACAATCACATAAGAGGATACTAATAAGGTCATTGGTAACAAACAAAAAAAACAGTTCTCCCAGTTAAAGTTTCGAGAATCTGGGGCTCTGGCCCCCGTTTGATATAACCCCGCCTCGGGTTTGCATATAACTGGTTGATGATCTATATTAAATTATTTCTTCATTTAAAAAGTTTTTTGGGGGAATCTGAAATTTCCAAATTAGTTTTTAAGTATTTGAAGCCAAAAGGGAAAAAAATACTACCATGGGAAAGATGCCCTCAAAGAAATTTTCCCAGAATGTTTGCTTATTTTTGGGTTTGGGAACTTTCCCGGGGTGGATAAAACACACTTAAACCCCCAAGGTAAAAAAAACACTTTCCCGTATTTTATGCTTTTTCAAGATTTAATAAAAAAGGGTATGGAATGATTTTTTATATGAAAAAAAAAAATTAATGCCTTTTAAATATTATAAAACTTAAAAATTCTTACGGTGTTACTAAAATTTTTTTTTCAAAGATCATGAAAGTTTAATTTCCATCTTTAAAGCTATTCTTACAGTGATTGTTCGTTTACTGGATAAAGATATCTTCGATAGCTCTCAGTTTGATAGAAAGGGAAAAAATGTAATAAAATTGCCAAAATAAAAAAGGGGAAGTGAATATGGATACCTTTTTTGGGAAATCAAAATAAATTCCCGGGAATTGAGCACAGATCCCATTGTTTCGACAGTATCCTATGTTTCTTTTTGTATGTTCTTTCTATTATCCCTATGTCTTTTATTTTTCTATGTAGATAGGGGTGATTTCCGGTCCTGCATAGCTACCTTCATCTCATCGCCCGAATGAAACGAAATTCTCGTAAAAAAAAATTGGAAATATTTCAGGGCTTTCTGGACTGCGGCATTCCTACCCTTTTCATGGAATTCTTTTAATTGTCGAATTTCAATTAAACATTTTGATGGGGCATTATCATGGAATCGAATTTTACTTTCAAGAAAAATTTTGCACCCCTTGTTTGAACTAAGCAGTGTTTGCCAAAAACTGCCCCCCCCCGCTGATAGATGTCCATATCCGTCACCTTCCGCAATCAGAAATCATATTACCGCGCATATTTCCAATACGGACGCATCCAAGAAAACCGACTTTTTCGATCTATTTCCCCACCCGAACAGGTTTCTTTTGCCATCGTATTTGGGATACCCTCCCACCTCCCAATCATGTTCGGTGGCGCTACTGTAGCTACCCCTTTTTGACGCAATTACACGGGCCCATTTCATTTGGGAAGCCCTATACTTTGTGCAAAACCCTTATATTTTGTAAAAACTTCTGGCCCGGAAAAAAATTTTTGACTCCGAGAAACATCCGTCAGCCAGAGGTCGTAAATTTTTTAAATTTTTTTACCTTAAGGACTGTTTTAAATGTTTTTTTAACTCATGAAATTGGTATGGTTCAAACAAGATGTGTGGGTTTAAAACGCAAACAATGTATTTTATCCCAGAATTGTGATTAATTTTTTTAAAACTGATTAAAAATTATTTATATTCAAGTAAAATAATTAAAAATAATAATATAAAATACAAAAAAAATGTCAATATCGTTTGGAGCGATGAAGTAAGAAAAAAACTTCATATGAAGGAAAAAAAAAACCATACCCCCACTGATTTTTCACTGGGTAGAATCCCAAAAAGATTCAAACACCCCTCAAAAATCACACCACAGCGTTATCTAAAATGAATCAAACTTTTCCGTCTGGGGACGGTGTTACGGGGTTAAATATTATTAAAAAAATTGGGGGGTGGAAAACCCCGGTAAAATGAAAATTTTTTGGTGACGTTGGGAAAATTGATTATTTGCTTAATTTCCAAACTGACTGTGTACATGTTCAATCGCCTAATTTCTGAAAATTTGTCAAATTGAGTTTTTTTTGGGGTTACAAAACTTTTTATTTTGATAAATTTGGTATACCTTTCCCACCTAAATTTTTAATTTTAAATTCTTTTAAAGTCTCCTAAATTATTTTGGTAAAACATTTTTGTTTACAACAGGCGTAAAGGGAAAGGATTATCAACAAATACTTTGAAAATCTTTTGGAGCATTTTTATGGGTGGTAAATTTTAAAAAGGCGCATTTTCCTTTTGAGGGTTTTTTTTGCGGACTTCGAAATTTTTAACCAGGGTCAAGTGACGGGACGTCCCCTGAACGATCGTTCGGTCTCATCAATTAAAAATTTCAAAAGCAGATTAAATTTTTTTTTTCCCAAGAAGATGCTGTATTTTCTTCGTATAATATTAGATATTATTTATAAAGAAGCTTTAAAATTTCAAACATTTGCGGACCATTGAAAAAATTTAACTTTTTAAAACTCTAAAATAAGTGCAAAATTTTTGATCTTTCCTGAATTTTTTTTTTTTTTTTAGTATTAATTCTTTTGTAATCCTTTGTAACGGGTCTGTTCACGAGCTTCCTACTAAACCTTTTTAAAGGAAAAAACTACTTTTAAAAATTTTTTCAAAAACTTTCTCCCGAAGAATAAGCGTTTATGTAAAACAAGGCTTCCATTTAAACATTTAATTTTTAGGTTTAAGAGGTGGTTAGGGGTTAGATGATTGAAAGCGATTAACATAAGCTGTCGGGGTAATGTCGATTAATTATTTAAAATTTAAAATTGATAAGGGGCTAAGTCTATGATATATTTGAGTTAGAATAATATCATAGAAGTCAAAGTCAGAACGGAATAACGTTTTTTAAAAACATAATACCAAAAATTCCAAAAGTAAAGTGATTTAATTCATAATTAAATATTAAATATCTCGTCTACCTCACTTTTGCTCAAACAATTTTTAGGTCTTTCAGCCCGGGTTGTTGAGACTTGTTAAAAAAAATTTAAAAATATATTTGTTTTGATTATATTTCTTCTAACCCCCAACACTGATGGATGTAAAAGGAAATCCATTACATTCACTCATTTTATTGCACCATTATCAATTTCAATGTAAAATTTCGTTATGCCGAATATTATTCTTTAGGTATTAGCTTTTGCTATTTTAAAGATATTAAGACAAAAAGTTTGTTTCATTACTGTAATTTTAAACATAGATACACTTTTTATCTAATTATTTTTATTATAAATATTTTATTATAAATGAAGAAAAATCAATAATTATGAAGCAATTAGCAAACTGGTGAAGAATAACTTCCTGAATGTAACTAAGCAAACAACATTCTACTAATAATTTTTTAATTTATATAGTTTTCATTAATGTGAAAAGGATCATATTTTTCGAAAAT
Organism: Trichonephila inaurata madagascariensis; assembly: GCA_019973955.1. Lineage (NCBI taxonomy): Eukaryota > Metazoa > Arthropoda > Arachnida > Araneae > Nephilidae > Trichonephila > Trichonephila inaurata. The sequence continues at coordinate 26,525 of BMAV01019687.1, forward strand.
TTCACTATCAATAAATTCCTCATTATCCGATCACTATTAGCATAAATCTTCTTTTGAATATTCAAATATAAATTTTTTTCATGTAAACACTATATAAAAAAAGTTTATGGATTTAAAGAAATTTTGTAC
>BMAV01019688.1:0-215768 GCA_019973955.1 Trichonephila inaurata madagascariensis
GTTCGGGAAAAAATTAAAAAAAAGATGTAAACAATTCAATGTAGTAGAAACCAGGAGATATAGAAATGTATTAAGTTCCTTGACACAAAAATTACATACGAAAAAATAATCTTATTTGAATTACTTATTTTACGATATCAAGTCGAGAAAATATTTATTCATAATTTACATATCATAAGCAATTTTCATTGATAATAGTAGATAACTCAAATGTTTCGCATGTATAATATATATATATATTACAAATAAAACCTTTTTTTAATTAATGCGAATATATTAGATTTCTAATTAAACTGTTTATATATGCCGATGTTAAATTTTTTACTTTTAAATTATTAGTGATAAATAAATAATTTTTACACCATGAAAAAAACAATGAGAATTGTGTAAAATTTGTAATGTAAATCATCTTATGCATACCACTGAAAAGATATCGTTAAATTTTGATCAATGAATGTATTTCCTTTTATGACGTACTTATAATTTTTTAAACGAACCTTTATGAGGGAAATTTGAAAATTCAATACTTTAACTGTAACCGATGGCTATTTCCTCACTTATGTTTTTGGCAGCTGCCACAACCATCAGGCTAAAGTTCAGAGGGCCGTGGCGAGTAGGAGTTGAGTTTGGATTTCAGAGTTGCTTCATTAAACAGAACACGGCAAGTTCTTCTCTATTCTCATTTACCACCTGGATGGACAATTATTCGCAGAACACCGAGTATATGCCCAACTAATGTCTCATCCACCAGCTTATTCTCCATTGGATTATTCTTTAATGATAAATCTTTGTTCTCTTTTTTACAAAAGAAATTGATCAGCTTGAGAAAAATTTAAACTTCTCAAAATAACTCCCCAAAATAGAATGTGTAAAATCTTTTTTAGCAGGTTAATTATTTTTTCTCGGTGTATTCAATAAATACCTAATATGCCTAAAATTAGAAGCAAGAATGTTTTAACGTGGCTGAATAAATGTTGCCCTTGAAGAAATATGCAAGATTTAAAAGAAAGTTGATTGGACTGAGTAAATGAACTATTCGTTAGTTTGATAAAATAGAAAAAAGAATACAAACATGATAACCGTGGAATATTATGATTGTTTTAAAAATGAAACTTGTTGGATTTCTTATTTGTAATAGTATTTGTATTGAATTCAGAAATAAGGTAAGAAAAGGTTTATCGAAAAGCTTTAACATCTAAAAGCCTGAATCTCTGAGGGACGAGGTTATTATCAAAAATTTCTACCTAGGTTTTTCAATTTATTTTGTGGGAGAGAAAAGCTATTCACAAATAAAAGACAAAATCTTTATTATTCATTATTTATTATTCTATTTATTTATTTACTATTTTATTTATTTATTTAATATTTTGTTTATTTATTTATTATTTTACTTATTTATTTAGTATTTTATTTATTTATTTTTGCTTTTCGATGCAACTGTATCATTTCCATTCAGTTTGAATAGAGTTTTGATGCCACAATAAGTAAAATCAACATTAGTTTTGTGTAGTAAACTGGAAATTAATAAATAAATTTTATTAAAGAGGATCTTAAAGGAGTGTATTTCCTTAATATTATAGTTAAAAATATTTAATTACCCTTTAGAAACACTTTTAAAACATACTGAATTTGTAGCAAATGTTCCAAGAAAAACAGAAGTTAGTTTATGTTCAGTATTAAATTTTAATTACCAGTGAGTATATCTAGTGTACGAGAAAGATTTTACGTAATAATATATAACGAGTATTTTTAAAAATATCTGGCGATATAACGAAGTTTTATTTAAACTAAGTTCGAATTTTTTAAAGAAGTTGCTATCAACTTGGATATTCGAAGCTGAAGACATCAGAAAAATTTTAATTACTCAAAAATTTGAACTATATAGGTTTTCAAAAGGAAAAGAAATTGAAAAAAGAAAAATAACTCCATGATTGAAGATTTAACATGCCAGTGTATTTTACAAATAAATATATAGTACAATATATGTATATATACATATTTCAATTTAATAAAATAGTGTATATAGTGTATCATCCTGAATCCTGCATACCATAAACAGGGTAACGGGTCTATCCGCGAACCTCTCTCTAATCCTCTAGGAGAAATTGATTTCTTTTAAATGTTGTATTTTGAAAACTTTCTCCCGAAGAAGAAGACACGTTTTAAGTAAATGAAGACTTATATTCAAGCATTAACTTTTAGGTACGAAGAGATAGAAAGAGAGAGGTTAGGAGTTAGATCAGTGATTCCCAAAGTGGTCTATATAGACCCCCAGGGGTCTTTTTGCACCTAAAAGGCCCCGTCAGCAAAAAAAAGGGGTTGGGGTAAAATGGGGATCTATGATGGTGGCTCTCATTAAACTAAACTGTTTTTAAAGTTTAAAAGAAAATTTGTAATGGGCCCAGTTTTTTTTCTATTTAATGTTTTTTTCTAATTTTAATGGTTAATTTGCAGTTAAAAAGGTGACAGCATAAATTTTATTAAAACAAAGCCCTATATAATTACGGCTTTAAAAGACATCCTGTTTTTATCACGAATTATGGATTATCGTGAAAAAATTTTAATTACTTTCCAAATTAAAGGAGTTTCAGCGTGGTTCCCAATCCCCAAAAAAAAAAGAAAGGGGAAATAGGTTGGGGCTACAAATGGGAGTTTGGGTTAAACCCTGAAATTGATTACAAATGTTGAAAATTTTTTATTGGCCCAGATTTATTCCCCCCTTTAAAAAGTTTGTTTTTTGCTTAGTTTTTTTTTATTTTAAATTTTAATTTAATTAACATGTTTTTTTAAGTTTAAAAGACTATATTTCATTCAGTTACAAATTTAAATCGTTTGGTAAAATCATACCATCTGTCAAAAAAAAAATTTAAATTGGGAAATTTGCAAAATTTAATATTAGGGAAGCAGGGGTCTCCCAAACCGAAAACATGGGAAGGGGGCTATGGACAAAAAATTTGGGAACCCCCTGAGTTAGATTGAAGTTGTGATTGGATGTATTGAAGTTTTTGAAAGGGAATCAAGATTAATTTTTAAAATTTAAAAATTTTTTAAACGACGATTTAGTCAATAAATTATAATTAAATAATATCGACCAGAGGTTTGAGTAGCTGAGAAAAGAATTTGCGGTAATTCAGACCGTAAGTAAACAAAGAGTTCTAAGCGTAAGTTAATTGAATCTTATCAATTATTAAGTATCCTTCCTATCGTGTAGTTGCACCTATTTTTATAGAAAAGTGCATTTCCTATGGGTTGTTGAAATTTTGTAAAAGAATAGTAAACTATAAAATTGTTCTGACTATGGCGGATGTTTTCCCAACCCCCAAAAAATGAACGGGGGGGGGGCGTTCATTCAACATAAAATGCTGTTTATGTGATTAAGCTCAAAAACTGGACATTCATTTGAAAAAAGCTCTGCTTACTGATGAATCATTTGTCTGGACAACGATTCTTTTTGTCAGATAACCCCAAAGGGGGTATAGGGGTTTTTTGGGAAACGTCCTTGAAACCTTTTTGGAAAGGCATTACATCAGTGTTTCTCAAACTGTGTGATCCTCCCCCTGGGGCGGATAACCCCTAATGGGCGACATTTTGAAAAGTAAAAAAATAAAAATTAATTACTGAAGGGGGAAAAAAAAAAAATCATTTTGAACTAAAAAAAATAACAAAAACCATCAAATACTTAAAAAAGGCTTAAAATTTTTTGGTTAAAACAACACTGAAATTTAATATTTATATTGTTAATTTTCGGTTCAATTTGGGGTATGTTTTTGCGCAAAAATTAAAATTAAATTTTGCTCGAGATTGTCATTGTATTGGAAAGGGGGGACATAAAAATTTAAGTCAAAAAATTGGGTAAATATTGAAAGTGAAACCCCTTTCATTACGTTAAAGGGAAAGTTTTCCCCTTTTCTGGGGCTGCGATAAATTTTTTTTTAAAATTTTATGCTTTTTTCCCAAGGCGCCCATTGGTCGGGGGTTTTATTATGTAAAGAAATTTCCCCCTTTCCCTGGTTCCCCCTTTTAAAAAATTCGAAAATTTTTGGGGGAAATGGTTGGGGGGCTCCCAAATTTTAAAACCCCTTATGTGTGGGGATCTTCGGGGATGCCTGGAAAAAAAGTTGATTTTCTGGAGAACCCCCGGTTTGGGGGCCAAAAAGAGTGGCAATTCATGCCTTAAACTCTAAAAAATTTTGGGTACGGGTTTGGCCCCCCCATCACCCCTCTCGGAACTCTCCGATCTTATCGTTTTAAATTTTCACGCCATGCGGTTGCTCGCGGGGGAAAATAAAAAATCTTTTCGAATAAATTGGGACCAAAAACGGATACAATTGTTGGATAACCGAAAAAAACTAGCCTATACCGGGACAAAAGATCCATGCGGGAAAACTGTTAAAGAAAAAAGCAAAAATGGGGTTTTCCTTTATGTGGAAAATTTTCGCTGTACCTTTTACCCGTCTTTTCGCTGCGGGTTTTGTTTTTGGGGCGAGTTTTGGGGAAATTTTTGGTGCATCCTCCACGGTGTCTTGCGAAAACCCCAATTTTTGGTCCCATCTTCTGGGTGTTTTTGGGGAAAAAAATTAAAAGGTTTCTCGCTTTTTTTTGAAAAATTTTTGAAAATTTAAAAATTTAAAAAAATTTTAGGAGCTCAACTTTCTCCTTGAGACGGTTAATATTTCAAAAATTTTCTCTCTTAAAACCGTTTTGGGTTCAAGCTATCGTTCACCTCCACAAAAGCGCCCCGGGAAATAAAGTTAAAATTTGCGTAGATTTTCTATTCAATAAATTTTTCCCCCAAAATTCCCCGAGGATTTTCCTCCTTTGGCCTCCCCCGAAAAAAAATGTTTACATTGTACTTTAAAATAATTAAAACAGTACATGTTTTGACAAAAAAAAAAAGGCGGTTTATTTGGGCTCCCGGGTGTAAAACGTTTGGATAAAAACGACGTTCTACTGAAGTTAAAAATCTTATTTCTATATTCTGAACAGATGGTATCTTCCATAGTTAGGGGACATCATATCGCTTACTACGGAGATTTGGTTTATTGTATTCTGTCATTAAAAATAAAGTTTCTTTTTTTGTCCATTGTGCTTTTATTAACCTCTAAGTGCTACATAGTGTCTCTTTGGCCCATAGTAAAGGAAATTATTATTAAACCAATATATATATAACTGAATAACGTAAGAAACGAGCAATATTTATTCACAATTTTAGTTTGCCTTAGAATATATCTCTAGACATATGCCAAAAGCTTCCAAGAGTTATGTGAGTTGGATTAGACTAAAAGAAAATCAATCAAAAAGTAAGAGTCGTTCGTTAAAATCACATTCCGCGCATTTTAATGTCAAAAACTTTTAATTTAGAGCTTCTCCGCATATTAAGTCCCAAATTTGACAAAAGATTTACTTAAATAAGCAAATCGAATTTTTCTGTTTTTATAAAGAAACTAGTTATTTCTCCACATTGGCTATTAAATGGAATGTTTTGATTAATCTAATTACGGTGCACTCAGGTAATCTTTTTTAACATACATGTTATTAAATGTGAAAATAATTCATAAAAATGTACCAGCCTTAGCGTATATAATAAAGAAACTTTCAACTAAATTTATATTCAATTATCACATCATCTGATCATTAATGTAATTCTTGAAAGTCACATTTTGAGTTTATTCTACAGAATTCCGAAACACATTTAAAAGAATGGAAAGAATAATGTGTGTTGTTTTAATTTATGCATAATGAATTTAATTTTAAGAGCATGGCCCTCATTTAAATTTTTATTTGTTAACTTATTTTTCATCTCCAAAACTTTCAATTTTACTCCCTTTTATTTCTTAGAAAACTGAGGAATAATTTAAAACATATTAATTTTTTACATATGTGACTAATTGATAAACGTTTATTTGTTTCAAAATAAATTGACTAATCATAAAACCTTTCTTTGCTCATTTTCATTTCTTCAGATTTCTTTAATCTTTTTAACCAAATGAAATAATAATGAGGAAATAATAAAAGGCAATTAAGATTTATAAGAAAAGTGCACCTGAATATTTATTATGTAATAATGTAGTTATATCTGTTAAAAGTAAAATATGTTGATCCCTCATTATTACTGCATTTACAACAAAGAACAAGTAATATGAAAAAAAAATTCAAAAATCTATTCTTACTTGGGACAACAAAGAAAATTTTATTTTAGTTACTTTTTTATTAAATAATACTTACAATTAATATAAATATGTATATACTTATGACAGAATCACAATTTTTAGTAGCAAAATACCTTTGAAATTAACATTAAAAACTTTTTAACCACATTAAATTTGTAATTACTTTTTTTTATAAAAATGAATATAATCGGTGAGACATAACCATTGTAAATAGGAATGCTGACGATTAACTAGCATGTGATTATTCAGGTTAAGTTAAATCTTCACAAGTTAAACAAAAGCTGTTTTATCCAATGGTGCTGTCATCTAGAGGAATAATATTGACTGAAATATATCTCTCTTATATATACTACAATTAATAAATTAAAATTAATTGATTAATTAATATTTTTTAAAAACTGTATCAACATCAAGTGTTATTCACTACAAGTTTAAAAAATTGTATTTGAACTTGAGTGGATAAATAAAATTATTCAATTAACAATTGAAAATTTAAACAAGATATATAAATAAATATATGTAGGAGAGTACGAACTAAAATAGTAGGAATTGTAAAATATTTATTCAAATCTTTCAGCAAAGTAAATCCACTATATAATGACTGAACCATGGAAAGAATAGTAACCTTAGAAGAATTTCTCAATTAGTTTTCACTATTCTTTATTGCTTTTCCATTAGGAATAAACGTGTGTTTCTTATTGTTAAGTCCAGTATAGTGGTTAGTGACGATGACTGCTGTGCCGTAGGCCCTAGGCTCAAATCTTGGAGGAGGCATGGGTGCTTGTAAATGTCGTGCCTTTGCGACATGGGGCTATTCTAAATAGCCCTTCGAGACGCAAGTGATCTCATGAGGTTGGTGAAAGGAGAAGAAAGGTGGCAGGCCTCAGGGTGTTCTTCTAAATTGGGGTGGAACCGAGCCAATGAGCATCATCACCTGCATGGTGCTTAAAGCTACGGATAACGACAGGCGTAAGAAACTAGCCCTTTGCCACGGTGATTTTTGTGAGCCCCGATATGACACCGTCAGACGGAGGGTATCAGAAACAACAACATATATAATTATACATGGTATTAAAATTATGTATTTTTACATCCTTAAAAGTAATTAAAATTAAACAAACGATAACATCCACTTACGATTTTCTATATTTCGTAAAGAAAACAGTACAGTCTTCTTTTTTTGCAAGTTTTTATTAGATGATTTCATTGTGTTCACCATTAATCGTGCACAAAGCAATTTGTAGATACGGAATATTTAATCTTGCTCTATAAAGCTTTATAGAATCACGTGTCTAGGTGATCATTGTAATACAACTTTTCAAGCAACAATTAAAACTTTTTTTTTGTATTTTAAAAAAGAAGCTAGGGCAACAATTTTTGGTTTTGACAATCGTGATAACATTTTATAATAAATCTTTTATGCCATTCATAAATTGTGAACTTTGAAGGTGGAATACGATTGTAGGTAGTCCGAAATTCACGCAGTACCTGTATAATATATTTATTTTAAAAACCTCGTTATACAATTTGAGCTTGTTCTTGCGATGAAGTCATTTTGAAACGAGAATGTTACAAGACACATTGCCACGCAGATCCATCTAATTCTCACTTTATTTAAAAAGATTGATTTTTTATTTATGGAACTTAAAAATCACAACTGCATATCATTGTTGTTTATTTAAATTTGTTTTTAAATAGTGTAAATAAGCAAGTCAAACATTTTGTATAAAACTCAAAACCAGTTGACATTGTATTGCATACATAGACCTTAAAAGAAAAGTCACATTTGAAGTATATAATATATCTTAAAAAAGATATATCTTTGTTACAAATTCTTACTTTTGCAGAATGTTGTTTTGACTGATAAAGTAGAAAATACTCTACTCTATAAAAACAAGTACCTTTAACAAATGCAAACGCATCAGTTTCAATCATTTCCGAAAATTAAATGAAATCTCATGCATCACTGAAAGATATCAATTTTATTGCTATAATAAATAAGCGAAACTGTATTAAGTAGAAAGCTTCTATCAAAAATACTCTTGAAGTTGGCTCAGAGAGTTTCAAACTTCCATATTGATTTTAAATCAAAGGGACTTAAACTTAGGAATATTTGCTAATATTCCAAATACATTTAACATATATATTATATATATATATATATATATATATATATTTACAATTTCCCTTTCAATGTCTTAATGATATTGTAATTCAATCTGCTTAAATTTTTAATGTTGAAATTTGTGTTCTAAGAAGTAGAAAGTAGAATTACATGTTATTCTGATTAAAAATCTCAAATCTCTTGTTTTATAAAATGCAAATAAAATATGGAATTATGCAACGCTTCTTAACTTAAGAAATATCCGGAGATTAATCACACATGATGAAAAAAACTTTGTGGATCAGTCGAGATTGTGAAACAGAATGACATGAAAATTTTGAAACTTATATCCTAATGTATATATATATGCAGTCGGACCCCAATTTAAGGAATTCATTGAAATCGACCCCTTATTTGTTAATTGGGTTATTCGAATTTTATGTCCGGGTATTCGAAATTTGGGTTCCAAAAAAATGCAATTTTTTTTGCACCTAAAATTGGAAATTCTATAAGACACTACATAAAAAATATCCATAGTGAGAAACTATATACAGTAGAACGTCGTTTATCCGAACGTTTATTATCCGAAGCGTCAAATATCCGGACCAGTTTTTGGTTTTTTTTTTTTTTTTTTTTTTTTGTCAACTACATGTACTGTAAATGAAAATGCATGGAATAAGCTGTAGCCAGATTTTAGAAAGAGAAAAGGACTCTAATGGGGACCACGGGGAGAGAATACTTCACTTTTCCAATCAATCCCAGGATTTCAAGAATGCGATGAAGAAGATGTAGAAACCTGAATGGTATGCGATGCAGAAGACTCTGTGGATTTCAAATGCTAAATAATAACGAGATTGCGACTTACGTGCAAGAAGATTCGACCCTGTTGACGATGAAGACGACAACAACAACAACGAAAGTAGCAAAGGATTCATCAAATGCTGACGCGTTTTCTGCTTCAGAAGCAGCTATGGAGTGGTACGAACAACAATGTCTTACCACTCCATAGTTACTGTCCTATTCTACTACTGCTGCTTAAGGAATCAGAGACCTTGCAGCGAAAACACAAAGATGTACAATGGTACAGCGAAAAATAAGTGATTATTTTCCACAATAAAGGTAAAATTTCGACATTTTGCCTATTTTGCTTTTTTCATGCACGTTTCCCGCATGTGATGATTTTCAATATTCGTATAGTGTCCGGTTTAAATACTGCATAAATCGCATTCGGTTTTTGGTTATCCGAACAATCTCGTATCCAAACGGTTCCCAGGGCCAATTGATTCGGATAAACGACGTTCTACTGTACTTTTTATTCAGCAGCTAAAAATATTATTAGTGAATTATTACGCATCAGTTAAATTGAAATATTATTTTACAGTTACTATATACGTGCCATTGAGCTCAATTCAATACTGATACTTTAAATTTGTATTCTGTATGAACTTTGAATTAGCATTTTTTCAATCTCACATGTGTTAATTGCTTTCTTGTAAAATTAAATATTTTGTAGAGGTTCACAAAATCTATTGCAAATGACACAAGCTGAAAGATCCTATTTGCTTAGACCTTTCCTACATTTCAAAGACAATCTATCTTGTTACTATATGTATTTAAATGTAATTATTTGGGAAAAGGCAATTTAAGAAATTTAGAATAAATTCTTAGTATATAAACCAGGTTTTGTAATTTCAAAAATAGAAATACATCCTTGTTAAACCATTTCAAATAATTTCCCTGAAATTTGTACAATTCAGACATTACTTCTTCTGACAATAGATAATTTTAAGTAATTATATCCTTCGTTCTTCTTAAAATCAATATTTTTTTTCATTGAGCAAAGAGGTGAAGAGAAATTATTTTTTTCATTCTTATTTTTTTATTTTTTTTTATGCTCCTGGAATTCGAATCTCAATTGGTAAATCCCTTATTCGTTTAAAATATCGAATCTAAATTCACGAAAACTCTCGGCAGTCAGTTCTGAAAAAACTGTTCATATTAAATATCTCCGTTTAAAATGATTTCGTTTAATCCTTACATTTCTTTCTCAAAATATTGAGAAATTTCCGAGAATGAGATGATTATTCATTGATCATAGCTTAAAATGATGTAGTATATTTCACATTGCGGATTTAACTGCTACACATTTTTTCTTCTTTAAAGGAATGAAATTTGTTTATTTTCGACACATATTTTTTAAAAAGTGTCTAATTGCAAGCAGTACTTAATAGAATGGATAATTTATTTTAGTTACAAAGTTTCAATATTCCTTTTTTACATGAAGAATAATCATACAACAAAAATTTAAAATTTTAATATAATTTATTATTATCTTTTCCCCTAAAACCCGGCGTATAACGTGCCCATATTTTCCCAAGCTGAAATTTTTTTAAGTTTTGGTTATTTTCGCCGAAAGGGTCCCCTCTTGTTAAAAGAAATATGAAACGCCCTAAAATTCTTTTATTTTTTGGGGGTAAATTATTTATTATTCCAAGCTTTAGAAAAAAAAAATATTATACTTCTTGAACAATAACACTTTAAGTTTATAAGGAATTTCGTTTCTTCTAAATAAATGGTATTTCGATTTATGAAAGAAGTCTTTTTTTTTTCCCTATAAGCTCATTTTTTTTAACCCCGCGGTCACTGCGCCTGTTTTTCTACCGTCGTTATTTTCCGGGGTTGAAAGAAACCCCCCAAATTTTTTTAACACGTTTTTTAAATTTTAAAAAAATAAAACTAATTTTATTATGATACATATTTATTAAAGTACAAGACGTTTTTGTATTATAAAAAATAAAAATTATTAAATTTTTTTGAAACAAAAATTTAACAAAAATTTAAATAAACATACAAAAAATTTTTCTTTTTAAAACACATAAATTTCATTTTTTTTTCTTAAACCAGTATATATATATATATTTTCCGTCTGTACCAGTAATAAATATACTTTATAAATAATGAGATAATGATAGTAAAAAGTAAAAAAAATAATATTTTAATCTTTTCCAAGCATTCAGAGCAGACTCTGTTTTAAACTCAACTTTTTGCTGGGTTCTAAAGCCCCAGATAAACTTTTTTGAAAAAAAATTTTTTTCCCAATCGTTCGAAAAAAGGGGAAGCATTAAGCCTAAAGGTTTTCAATGCCCCAAAAATGGGCAGCTACAAAAAAAATCATGGTTCTGCACATTTTTTTTAAGAATCCTGGGAGGTTTTTTCTTGTTGCGGGGGTGTACAGAACCCCCCGAGCAGTGATCGGGGGTTTAAATTTTTTAAAACTCTTTTTTTAACGTCTTAAAAGGGGCATTTCCGGGGAATTTCGATCTTATTCGGTTTAAAAAGGGTGCGCTTTTCCCCGTATTTTAAAAGAAATTAAAAAATTAAAGACAATGCATCCTATGTGAATTTATAAAATAATTTATACTGAAAAAAATATACAATAGCTTGTCTTTGGTTACAAAAATTAAATTAAAATAATTAACGGGGGCAATTTTTTTCTGCCCCCCAATTTAAAATTAAGAAAGTACTAAAAATTAAGACCGTTTTATATAAATTTTCCACCCTACTATTTTTTTTAAAAAATTTTGGCCCCTTTATTTGTTAAATTAATTGGGGCTAAAATATTTTTTTTAAAAAATATTTTCTTTTTTTGGAAAGTTTCCGTGCTCAGGTTTCATTTTTTCATAATTGGAAAAGACAGATTAGAATTCTTTTTTTTTTAAATTAGAAAAAAAAATGTTAATAAATTTGTAATCCATGTTTTTGAAGTTTTTTAAAAGCTTTATCACCCCCAAAAAAAGGGGGGCAATTTTTTTTTTCTGTTATTTAAAAAAAAAATTTAATTGAAAAGTACTGTTTCCCAATAGGGAAATTAAGTTTTTTCCAAATGTTTTGATTTCCCTTGGTAAAATAATGTTATTCTAGGGATGTCGGGAAATGTTTTTTTTATTAGCAAATTTTCATTAGCATAATCACCCGAATTCCATTAAACAACGCATAATTAATACTGCAGAAATTCTATTAACATCGTAATTGAAACGATCTTCTTAAAGATTGATTTTACGGTTCAGAATTTAAATTTCTGTACTTTTATTTTAAGTAAGACTGCACTCTATTATTCATGCAATATTTTGAAGCAGCTTTTCACATTCATATATTTTTAAAGTATTATTTGGATGTTCTTTTATAAAAGCATGTATTTTGTACAAGAAATATTCTAAAATTTAAAAATCGTTTTCAGCCATGATTACTTTCCGGTTAAAGTTTCAAATGTAGTAATTTAGGTCAACTCACCATCTAAATCCTTAACAAGGACCGTTTCATCAATGAAAAATAATCGGTTATTGTTAGTACAGAAAAATCTATAACGTATATTTGTCAAAAACTTGCTCATAATTTGATACAGCAAATATGTCTGGGTCAGCTGTACTTAAACTTTTTTTCTGCCGGGCCGCATACATATGACAACTTTTTCACGCGGGACGCAACATGAGGGTTGATAGAGGGATGGGGGTTACATTAAGTTCAAAAACATTTAAAAATTCGAATACCCTGGCTAAAAAGGGTTGTAATGCTTTTCTCCACCTATCTCTTCAACCCTCACCTACTCTGAACATAAATCTTGGGTTAAATCTGAAATTTTAAAGGAGTGGAGGACCCCGCCCAACCATCACTGGTAAGAAAGCAAACATCCAGGATCCTCATTCCTACTTAAATGTGGCAGAGCCTCTCAGACTGTAATCTCTAGATTGAAAAGTGGCCACATAGAGTATTTCCTTTTGCGGAGGCAGGAAAACTTTTGCTCTTTGCACCAAGTGAAAGACTCAGCAAGCCTCTCCAGATCACATCTTGGGATTGTTTGGGACTTTCAAAGGAAGGAACTTTTTTCCTGTCCTCTCCTGGTATTAGATTTCTTAAGGGTCAATGGTCTTTTGGGTCTTGTCTGACTCCGTCAGACAGACGGAGGATTAGCCACAACAACAACAACATTTAAAAAGTGGAATATTGATCAAGATATGAATTATTTTGGATTTTATTTTAAAACTATACATTAAACTCCTTCAAACTCAATAAAAAAATTTTTATGCATTTGTTACCTTGTTATGGGGTAATTTCAATTTTCTTTCATCAATTATCCTCCTCCCCAAAAAATATTTTGTTGCTGTTACAAAGATTTTTAACAAAAACTCTAATTTATCTAGTCTTGAAATAGGTCCTCATAAAAAAGGTGCGACTGAAAGATTTGTGCTTAGATGCAATGGCGAAGATAGTCCTGAGTGGGCTCTGTATCAAAATCAATCCTATTGTGGGGCTCCTTAAAACTGTGCTAATTTTTGCTTACACATCTTGGGGTCCCAATAGCTTGATACGGTGGTAGCTACCCCGGCTTAGGCGATAAATCAAACAAGATGTTGATTCATGTTTGTTTTTCTCTTCGAAATTGTCAAGATCCCAATCGTCTTGAAACAACATATATTTTTTTAGATATAATTCGCTTGGAAAACATGAGAGTTAACTAAAAAAATTTTTCATCCATAAAATAGTCGCTATTCCACTGTTATTTGTTAGCACGAATCGTTGCATTTACAAAAAAAAAAAAGTTATCCTACAATTCGTACCAGCACAAAATTGATACATGAGATTCTTTGATTGATAGAATTTCTTGCTAAATTTTTAGTACATTGTTCTTAAATAATTGAATTTGTTAGTGCAACGGGAAATGACCGGGCCACTCAGAAAGTTCCAGTGGGTAACATGCACCTCTCGGGCCGCAGGTTGAGTATCTCTGGTCTGGGTGATTGTTTTATTCAAATGATGGCTCTCAATTTCCTGTCTCCATATCAGGAGTTACGTGATCAGATCACGTCCGGGTCACCACTGAAACAGAAGTCTTTAATTACGATTATTGACACCATAACTTAACTCAGTAGCGCGACAGCCCGTGAGGGTCTAGGCCTACTGTGCCCAACTAAGTTGTAACTAAATAAGAGTCTTAATGGGCAAGGAAACATTATTTGAACAAGGATCCGCGGAATAAAGTTCTATATCAAATTTAAGGCTAATTTCGCTAAATGTACGATAACCTGAACTAAAAGTTAAACACATTTTTTCAGGCAGAAATATGTCTCAATTTTCATGAAAATTTGCAAAATTGTAATTCATTCATCTGTTTATATAGTATACCGTTTTTAAAATTTCAAAATATTCCCTAAATAGATACTTTTTTTAATTTTGACATGTTAAGGGTAGCTCTCTTAAAATTGAAGTCTTGAGAAAAGTTGCGAAACATACTTAAACTCGAAAAATATGAATCAAATAAAAATTTAAAAGTAAGGTAAAACACGCTACTCACTGCAGTATAGAGAAGAATATAATAATAGGTTGAAGTACTTTTATATCAAAGGAATATTCCAAATTCGGACTATATTCTTTGACATTACACGAAGACAGCCTTAACCATAAGACTCGCTGCTTGCAAGATTAAAGAATATCAGCAGAAGAAATCCAACTATCCAACCAGAAGGGTTAATTTGCGCCACAAGCAGTAGACCCAAAACCAAACGAAATTCAGAATACCATCATGTTTCGTACGGAGTTTGAGGACCCAGGAAATGAAATCAAATATTAAGTTTTGAATTTCTTGCTTAATGAGGAAAGTTGTATCAACACTAGTATCTTTTGACTGGGATTTAAAATCACAAGACACATTAAGAAAAAAAAACTTGTACATTATCAATCATAGTTACTAAGCTTAAAAACTATATAATTTCTATTATTGCATAAAATATATTTAATAAAAAAAATTTTAAAATTTCTTCAACATTTAAAAATTTATGGAAAAAACAATTAGGAATGTATCAGAAATCAAAATGAAAAATTTACCCGACTGGGGGAAAAACCGAAAATGAAACCTATTCGTCGAATCAGTTCCATCGTTATAATCTCTTTGCTTTTTCTATGGAAAAAGATTGCTTTACTTTTAACCTTTTTTTTAGATAAAAATTTCCTTTCGTGGCTATCTGAAAAAGCTTCCAAACTTTCTCAAAAACTAACAAAAAGATGGTAACAGAAAGATATATAGATTCAAATTTATAAGAATAAGATACAGAGAGAGAGAGAGAGGTAAAAGATTAATAAAGATCGAAAAGATCAAAACAGATCGAACTGAACAAAAAACATTTCTCTAAACTACGTTAATGTACACAACCATAGAAAAATAGTTCTTATAATAAAAGGGTCAATACTTTTGAAAAGTTAAATTTGTTTTAATTTCTAACACTTTGATAAAATATATGCAGAAAATAACTAAACATATGTAATAAACAAGCGTGGGAATAACAAAAAAGAAATGGTAATAATTTATTGACCCTTATTTGTTGTCTTGTTCAAGTAGTACAGAAAAATCAAATCGTGCAGAAGGCGTCCAAAACGGCCCTTGCAATGGCCAAGACCTTTGGTGATAAACCATGGAGCTTAGGTCTATGTTGTGGAGTTTAGACAGTATAGAAGAACAATTAACAATAGGTAAGAAGAAAGTTGAATGTCAAGACAGTGAAAAACAAAATTGAAAACTTTTGGCCGTCAGATATTTCTTATAATTAAAAGATCAATACTTTGAAGTTAAATTTGTTTAATGTCAAAACTTTGATAATTTTGCAAAATAACTTATGAAAACAACTATACAACAAAGTGCGTAATAATTTATTGACCTTAGGTTTTTCAAGAAAGTACAGAAAAATAAAAGTAAAAGGTAAAGCCCTGCATAAATGGATGTCGCTAAGATGTTTTGTTTTTTCCGATATATGAAACTGAACTCAGGTAAATAAAACTTGAATGAAAACAGTTCAGAAAAATATTTAAACTTTTCTCCAGAGAATATTTCATTTGTTTTGAAGCTTGCTTGGCGTTGCTAAAAATTTCTACTGATACAAGTTAAAACTCTATTAATTTTAAGTATTACGCACAACATAGTTTGAATAAAAGTTAAAAACCCTTATATATGTTACAAAATGTTTGAATCTTAAAACAAACTGGAAAATCGTCTGAATAGTTCTAAATTTTAAATTAATATTCAAAGAAATACTTCATTTGTTTGAGTAACTTTGATATAAATATTAAATCTTTGAATAAATATTGCGTTACTGATATATTTATTATACATTATGCTATCATTAATATTTAGTATACATTATATGTAGTTTTCTCAATCAAGAATGCATAGTTAATATAATAAATCTATATTCAAAAATTGTTAACAATTTTATTTGACATGAAAACGACTTTTCACAGTTTGAAACCAAAAGCTAGATTAGATTATTTTAATTATATGTTGGTAGCTGTGCAATCGTTTCATCAGAATCTTCTGTGAATGAGGTTCATTTAATCTAAATTAAAAACCTTCATAATTCCATTAACCAATTCCCCTCAGTCATTAAAATTTTGAATGTGCTAGAATGTCTAAATGACGTAACTGCATTACACTTCATTCAAATTGAATTTGTTATTCTCTCTAATCGGTAAATATATTGTATGTAAATGAATCCGAAAAATTAATGTTTCATGTGTCGCTTCAAAGTAATTTTATTTTAAGAAATCCCGTTTTATGTTGATGTAAGAAACTGCAAGTTTTCCTCATAGCATAAGGGAGCATTTTTTAAACACCAGTTGTTGTTGCTATGTTTAATCTTAAGAACTCAAAAAGTAATATTACGTTTTATATTTATAGTATTCAAAACTTTTGGAATAAAAAATGAATAGCGAAATGATTGAGCATGGCAGTTAACAAATATATATATATATATATATATATATATATATATATATATATATATGTGTGTGTGTGTATGTGTGTGATGTGTGTGTATATGTAATAATTCCTCAGTGAAATTTTGTTAACTTTTTGCACTAATATTTAAACAAACTTTAATTCTTTGGTTTAAAAATAAACATTGTAATCTTAATCGTAATCGGCTAAACCGAAATCCCTGTCACGCGCATTCTAGCCAATCAGAACTACTATTACATAATAGTCACGCGCTTGCATTGCTGGTATATAAACAAACATTTGATGTAATCATTCTCTTTCTCTGCTTGCCGCCATCATGTAAGAATGTGAATATTTGCAGCTTCCTTTGTCTTTTGTGTTTGTATTTGTCAAGAAGTCGCTTCTATTATATGGGTCTGCTTACGTGTTATACCCAATAGATGTAAAATAATAATAGATTTATTAGTTACGCTATGTGTGCTGCAAAATAAAAGGGGAAATTCAATTCTGAAGACATCATTACTAAATCAAATATTACAGCTACATACACCGGCCAACACTACTTCAATACACGACATATATAGATATATATATTTCCTTTTACAAATGCCAAACACTGCAATACAACTTATGCCATTAGTGCACGTGCTCTCCAATATTTTTTGACAGCAGTATTAAGACTAATTATTGCAGGGTACTCTTCCAAATGTTCTCTCTCAGCGGTAGTAGATTGACCAGAGTCACACAAAGTACATCAGGTAAGTTGGTGATACTAATTCTGTAGAGAATAGATCTCAAAAGTCATGCCCTGGCTAAAGTCTAAAATGAGCTACACCAGTACACCAGCTTTTCTAGGAGTTCCAGGAACCCAGGACAGTTTTTGTCATTTGACAAGTCCGCAGCTTCCATTTTAGAATTATACTTAGAGGCTATATTAGTAAAAAGCCTTAAGAAATTAAAGGTTGAAGTTCTCGTGGGTGTTCGAATCACAAGGGCTCCTTTCTTAGCAAGAAAGTTAGCCTGCTTATTTCCTCCAGCCGGCATCTACTAAAAATAAATTTTATGAGGAAAATCTTTTAAGAACGATCTGGATTTTAAAAAAAATTGTGAATTACAGAGGTAATTTTGAGATAAAGCTTGTAATTCCGATTTAGTGTCGGGAAAGATTATAATCCTGTTAACCCCAGAGCTTCTTAGTGATAGTTGCTCTACCGTTTCTGCAATAACTTCAATCTCGCGATAAACGGTAGTATTAAAAATACCTAGTGGTAGCTAAAAGCTAAACAATGTAATATTTATACATATTGCATTAGTTTAAACATTTTTTGAAGATTAATTTTCGTTTCTAGGAAAAGTTCTGAAGTCCTTTTTAAGGTTTTACCAATAACTCCAACCAAACATTTGATATATCACCTGAAATTTTAAAGGTAAATTTTTCGGTTCCTCTTCATAGGCTTTAATTACAGTATAATTAGATTTCATTATTTCATAAAAGTAAGTTGTTGTTCCACTTTGCATACTTTATTTTCAACATTCTTCCAGTAATTTTAAATGGTTACTTATTTTTTTAAAAAAATCTATTGGTTTAAAAATATTTATTTAATAATCAAAATACATTCTAACTGTTATCATACTATGTAATTAAATGGGAATGAAATAAACTCGCTAAAAATTAAATTAATTGAACTCACCTAAATATAGTGTAACGGTGCTTTATATTAATACCGGATTAATCCTCAAGTAATGAGCAGAATCTCGGGCGTAAAATAATACAATTAATAACATGAAATATCACTTACAAAGGACTGTTATACAAGACACAAATTTAGGCAACATTTAGAGGAACACAATATTTAGAGGTAAAAATTAAAATAAATTACTTTAAATACAATCCAAGATTGGACAGTGATGTGAGTGACCTCAAGTCATTGGGATCCGAGATCTCTCTTCCGGGTAAAAGCAGTGGGTTGCGAGTCCACGCTTTTTAAATTGGAGCATAGTAAAATGATATTGTTTTTTTCTGTAATGGCATTTAACTTCTGCAGACCTAGTACATTCCCCTGGAGCTGATATCACTTTTTAGTGCGGCACCATTTAGGCGATACCAACTACCTCAAAGTAATTTTGATGCCCTGTTTCTTCTCCAGAGGGAGGCACTGAGCTCTGCCGATGCGAAATTTGTACTTTGGAATTTTAATTTCTCCGAAACATCCAAGCCAAACGGACACTCAAATGATCTTTTTCATGCCATATAATCATACGACATGGCCGTTGTCGATTTTCTGCATTAGGAAAATCCACCGACATGGGCCGGGGTCGAAGCTGCAACCTTGGGTACAACAGGTCAGCGGCAAACCAACTACGCCACACAGCCGGCTAAGATGATAATGTAACAATTAATAGATTTGAAACTATTATTAATTCAAAGGTTATTCACATTAAGTAAGATTTGTCTTATGTTCTTATTCTAATTTTATTATAAAACACATAAAATAATGATGTCACTTCACATTAAATATGAACAAGCTTTAAAATTCGCTGGTGGTGTAGGAGTTTGAATTCACATGGCCAGTATTCAAAATTCTATGACCATTCACCAAAATAGTCTTGTGTCATTCAAATGAGATTAATTATGACCAATTAGTCTTAACATTGATTAAGTTTCATATATATATATATATATATATATATATTATTATATATGTTATATATATATATATATATATATATATATATATATGTAATACTTATTTCAAACACATCACAAGGAAGCATTTTTCAAACTTCTATTGCTGTTACGTTTTTTACCCTTATAAGCAATGCCATGATTTTCTATAACAGGGATGGCGAACCATTGGCACGCGGCACAATATATTGGGCACGCCACCGATCAAAACGATCAACCGCCATTGATTCTTCATTCAAGGAATTTTCAGTGAGATTTTCTCAGCTCAAAGAATCATCAGAAACGCACTTAAGTTTATTATATACCCTGCCGTGACATCATTTGATAAACTGAACTTGCCTCAGTTCGATTGGTTGGAAATTGAAGGATATGAAATGCAATTTATTGATTGATTTCTAGTCTAATTCAATATGGATTCAATTAACAAGCAATATAAGTAAAAATGCCAGTAACGAAATTTTAGAAACAATAAATTCGATTCCAGACACGTTTAACTGCTTGAAGAAGCAGGCTCGTGCTATATTAACCATATTTTTATCGACCTATGCCTACGAGTCATTATTTACAGAGATGAATAACATTAAAGACTCACTTATAAACCATTTATCAGATGACTCCGATTCAGCATGCATTCTGCTAAAACTAACATCTTACCCAATCCTAATCTAATTTATTTGACATCTAATCTGCAACAGCACAAATCACACTAAATGTTACTTTATATAATTTGAATTATACGTTTAAATAAAACATTTACTGCTATTAAATACAAAATGTATTTTTCTGTAGTAAATAAGCATTTTGCGTTGTTAGTAGTCTTATTACTTTCCCAATAATCACGAGTCAAAATTATTTGATGGCAGGTCTATACCTCATTAAGCATTTCTTTAGACAACATGGCACGTTGATCTATAAAGGTTCGCCATATTCCTGTTCTATAACATGATATCGAATCAACAATGACCTTCTATAACATGGTATCGAATACTAAATCTTTACACTGAGAAACTATGGTATGTTAGAGGGTTCACCAAAGTAGGGTATGCGTTCCCTAGGGGTTACATGAAAGAGAATTATTCTCATTATATACACATGAAATTTGTAATTATATAACATTTCTTATAATTATTTCCGTTTTAGGGATGCGCGATAGAAAATGTTTTAGATTACTGTTGTATGAGACTAACAACCAATGTATAATGAATGGATGTCAGTCTAAATATCGATTAAATTTCTAATCAGTTATAGAGTTAGCTATATTAACGTTGCATGAGGGCTATTGGCGACGGACCTCGTAATTTTGAACCATGATCAAGTGACAAGAACGATACATGAGCAGGCATCTCCCTTTCCTAACTTCCACACCAACGGGATGGCGTTTGAGACTCGACAGATTTAAGGTATCCGACCACGTTCGGAACCGAGATTTTAAAAAAGTGCATAAACGGATAATTTTCATGATATTTAGTGTCACTTAGATTAGAGAGTGAATACAAACATAAAACTGTTTTAAGGACATTTGACAAAAACAATTATTTAAATACAATATTTCGGCAAAAAGTTAACTTAGAATAACTTTTTTCCAAATGTTTGCTTTTTGTGAAAATGCTGATTATAATAATATTTTTCAGAGAAAAGTAGACCTCGCAGAGGCTCAACTATGATTGTTGAAAAATTCACATTATTTTCGGAGTTACAACCAATTCAAATAATTATCCGCGTTTTTTTCTTAAAATTTATCTCCTCTGTTGTCGTAAAACATGGATAAACCCACTTCTAAGATATATATTTCAAAAATTCTAGTTGAGCCTCTGTACAGAGGTCTGAGCTATATACAGGCAAAATATTATTATATAATAGAAGCATTTTTCACAAAAGGAGAATCTTTTGGAAATGGGTCATTCTATGTTCATTTTCAGTCGGAATATTGTATTTAAATAATTTTCTATTGTAATACTATTCTTAAAACAATTTTATAATTATATATTATATTTATATACACAATATTATACATTTTCTAATCTAAGGGACACTAAATATCATAAATATTATCCATTTATACGCTTTTGCAAAGTCACGGCTCCGAACGTAGTCGGATACCTTAACGTGCTGTGGGGCCTCCAACGACACTAGGCTCGAACTCATGACACGTTAGCCACGAGTACGGGACCATGACCCCTAGGCTACTACGGTCACCTAATTCTAACATCCATTACAGTTGTTATAATCAATTTAAATACAAGCTGTGTCTGTAAAGTGACAAAGTATTATTTAGATAATAGTTTGCATAACATTAATTTTTAACAGTAATTTTATTCAGATAAGAGGTATTCTTTCATCTTTCTTCAAAGCAGGTAAACTCAAAATTTCTATGCAATACTCACACTATTTCTATTAAATACAATTTGAAAAAAAAATATTGATACGTAAGTTCTACAAGAAAAATAAGACTTCCTTAGATTGCATATATGTGTTAACCAAAATGTTTTATTTTTTTTTTTATAAAAATTTAACTAAAATTTCCCCTTTTATAAAAAAATTTTTTGTTTTTTTAAAAAAAACTTTTTTCATTTTGTTTTTTTTAATAAATTCAACCCCGTACAGTAATGAAAAATTTGCCTCTCCAACGGGTAAAAAAAACTTATTTTTTTATTAAAATTGATATTTTTAAAATATTCAAGTATTATTGAAAAAAAGGCTGATATATAGATTTTCGAATTTTATTGTTTACGGGGAAAAGATAAAAGATACATACGCTAGACTTGCGCAAATTTTTCATCTTTGATCATCCTCTTTTTTTTATTTTTTTCGTTTACGAAAAAAATATTTCTTTTTGAAAACTATTTCTGATCATCACAATTCATAAAAAATTTCGTTTACGGAATACAATATTGGAACTACCTGAAAAAGGTTTCTTTTTAATTTCAAAAAAAAATTTTTTTATATTTATTGAGGATTTTTTTTTATGTCAGATTCAATTCGAACTGATTCATTTTAAAAATTTCTCAATAAATGGTGGTATAATTTATTCTTTTTTTGGGGTCCTGCAAAATTTAAGAAAATATTCCCAAAAAAAAATTAAACTTTTGGTTACATTGAATTTATTTTTAAAATTTATTTTGACAGCTTTAACACGAGTGTTCCAATTATTTTGTATGAAAAAATTCATATATTTTCTTAAGAAATTTTTTTTTTAATTTTTGATAATTCTCTTTAAACTTTCGAAGGACAAAAAATTATTTTTGTACGTGTTTATTTCATTTCCATTTATACTTTCTTTAGAAAGAAAATTATAAATACATTTCTATAAGAAAAATCTAAGAATTTAAACTCATAATTTATGTATGGATAGTAAAAAATGATGGTATAATTATTAGAAGGTTTCATATCCGCCCGGGCCTTGTAAATCTAGACAAAAATCCCTATTCAATACAAAATGAATTAAACAGCAAAATCTGGTGAATATCACGCACTTTTAACACACAAAATAAAATCGAAATTTATGTGTGCGCGTTATCTGCTGGATATATAAAAAAGATAGATTTAAAAATAGAAAATATGTGAGTATAAAATTTTTAAGAAATTAGATAAAATAATAATATTAAACTAAGATTTCTAAATGTATTGAAAAACTGTTTATTTAAAACAGTGGTCTTCAAACTGTGTTCCACGGAACCCTGGGGTTCCATCAGTGACAAAAAATGGAAGAGAAAATTATAAATGTGTATGAAAAATGGATTCATGATAGCTATGAAGTTTGTATTACTACAAATATCTACAGCTCATAGCAGACCTATTATAGCTAAAAATTTTGTTTTGTAATACTTTAGTAACTCTTGTTATAATATAATAAAAGAATATTTAATTTTTTCACTGTATGTACTATCTATTAGATTGTACATACAATCCAGGTTCAAAGAAATAATTTTATACGTTGTAGAATAATGTTTTGCAAAATTAAATACACTTGTAATTGATTTTATTTGTAATTCCTTTTTCATTTATGAAAAAAAAAACATCCATAGTGAAGGAGATTGAACAACTTATCAACATATCAAAAGATTCGATGTTAAAATCTAAATTTTATGTTGCAAGGTCATATGAAAAAAGACCAGAATTTCTCACCCAGCTATAAACATTTTAATGTCATCCAGAACGACGTATTTAAGTGAAAAATATTCATCTTCGTAAAAGGCTACAAAAACAAAATACGTATAAAAAAATTAAATGTGACTGCGATAGTTTTAAAAGATTTCGCCAATTTGTGTAAAAGAAAAATGCTAGCATATATCCCAGTTACTAAACATGATGGATGGGTAGGTGATACTTGGACCACAAATTAATATTATTAATGGTTAAATTATATTTAATTTTTAATAGAAAATGCAATGCTTTGTTTTCTTTACACATAGTATGCCTATATAACATGCTAATCTACCTAAAATACTATTTTAGGATATATTCTTCTAAGTGTATATGGAATAAGGTTCCACACAAAACACCTTATAATTAGTTCTAAGGATTCCTTGAGTCGAAAAAGTTCGAAGACAACACACACACACTTATTTAAAAGAAATGACACACCTTATGAACTTAAAGCATTATACTTCTATAGAAATATACTATTTTTTTTCAAAAGCTGCGGTTAATACCTAGAAAAAAAATGATTTCAAAACATAAGATCATTGCACACGTACATTTCAGGGGTTTTCGTCAAAAAGGAGTGCGCTTTATACGGTGAATACACCTAAAACTAAAAAAAAGCAGCTTGAAACTATAGGTGTGAGTTATGCACCAGATTTCTTACAGTAAATTTATTTTAATGTGTTGTAAATTCAATTTGGAGAATCATTAGTTATTATTAGAGTATATCCCGATTTAAAGTAGAAAAACATAATGATGTGTTAAATTGCTTAAATTAAAAATTTCAGCCTAATAGATTTAATTTCAATTAATCAAAAATAGATCACTTAACTTAAGGGAATTAGCTACATCCATTTTATTTTACAACTTTATTTCAAAGAGCCAATTTTAATAATCAATAAAAGTACGTTTATAAATTTAGAAAAAAAAAAGGAAAATTTAAAATATTTTTTTTCGTAATTATTTATTGTGAGTGACCCCCCCAAAAATTAAAAAAAAAGATTTACATGACATTTTTATCCTTTTAAAATTACTTACTTTTAAATTTAGCAAGAAATTGGTAATGATTCTAAAGTATAAAATATGCAAATTAAATTCAGATGATTTTCGTAAATCATCTTTTTCCCATTTTTTTTTATCCCTTTAATTTTTAAAACCTCTAAAGTTTCTAAAATTTTAATCTGCCTGAAATAGTTGAAACGGGAACCAAAAAATTTTTAAAGAATCATTTTGGGAAATGAAAATTTCCCTGTGTGTTAGAAATAAGATGTTTGCTTCTGAATTTTAATTTATGTAAAGAGTATTCCCGTATTATACCCCAATTCGTACTTGTTCTGTATAAACTTCGATGCTTTTGTTTTTTATTCAATGTGACTCAACCCGCAACTCTTTTATATTCAAATTAATACAATATTTTGTATCAAAATAAGCGATGAAAACAATTTTTTTAAAAAATAATAATTTAATTAAAGATTGTTAAAAAATAAAATGGAACACACAAATACTGAAAGTGAAAGAAAAAATAAACTTCCTGAAATGTAAAACTATTTTTTTTTTTTTTTTGAAAAATTGCTAACTTATTTATACTAAGATCACAAACTTATGAAATTGTTAGGTTCACACACATTGTACGTTAGATTGTCTCATAGCTTTTAAAAAAATATGCATTTGATACCTTGTAAATGCTACTAACAATTGCAGTCAGTGACGCTTGGTCTTTATGGGAGTAAGAAAGGTAGGGATTAAAACTTGTCAACTATTTGTAGATTTTAAAGCGGCGTATGATAGCATTAAGAGAAATAAGCTATTTGAGGCAATGACAATATCAATTAAGATGATTAATTTAACCAAAGCCGCACTTAGTAATGTGAGATGTAGAATTAAATCCAAAGACATCTATTTGAGCCTTTCATAACAGAAAGAGGCCTACGTCAAGGAGATTCCCTGGCTTGCCTGCAATTCAACATGGCGTTAAAAAAGCATTTGAGACAGCATACTAGACTGGAGAGACATCTTGCGGAATAGGTCGCTGTAATTGTTGGCCTACACAGATGATATAAATATTATTGGAAGATCATAAAGGGCTGTCAAAGATGTTTTTGCAGCTCTTGAATTCCTTCTGCCACAAATATGAGGAGGCTACTGTAGCCCAGTTGTCAAGGTATCGGATCATGGCAGGCATGTCATGAGTTCGAGCCTAGTACCACTAAAGATCTGCCGTGTAGGGAAGCGTAGCACGTTAAATCTGTTGAGAGCTCAAACGTTTTCCAGTTGGTGAGTTGTGGTAGTTAGGAGAGGGGGTGCTAGCTCAAGTATCGTCCTCGTCACTTGACCGTGGTTCAAAATTACGAGGTCCGTCACCAAAAGCCCTCGTGTAGTTGGACAGTGCGACGTTAATATTCACTCACGCCACAAATATGAGTCTCACTGTCAATGACGGAAAACGAAATTTTTGGAAATCTCATCCTCCATGACAAATTATTCTACCCCTTTGAGTTTTAATTGTTATACCTTCGAAAACGCGGATGGATTTAAATACCTTGGAGCGATAATTAACGATAAAAATAAATTAAGAGCACAAGTTGATAACAGAATCAAAATGTTTTATAGATGCTTCCACGAGATGAGAAGAGAGTTAAAATCTAATTTAATCAGAAGCAAATTTAAATTAAGAACTTAACAAAACACTCATACTACCTGTCTTACTTTATGCAAGTGAAGAATGGACCTTAAACAAAGATATAACATGCTCATTGGACATATTTGAGAGAAAAATTATCAGAAATATCTTTGGCCCAATGCATGAGGGAAGAGAACCAGATATAACTTTGAATTGCATAGACTTTATCGGAAACCACAAATAATACAAGTCATCGGTAGTAACTGATTAAGATGGCTTGGCCATATTTGGAGAAGCTCGGAAGACAACCCCATTAAGATGTTGACATGCAAAAAACCTGAGGGAACCCGAGCTATAAATGGAGACCACCAACTACATGGTTAGAGGGCATCGAGGAAGACCTAATTGCCTTGAAAATAAAATATTGGTGAGAAGTTGCTAAAAATAGAAGATGCTGTAAATTGCGTGTTGTTCAGGCAGGCAAAGCCTGTAAGGGGCTTTTGTGCTGTTGAAGAAGAATGTAGGATTGACCATTGTTATCAAATTTTCTTAGAAAAAAAAATTTATTAATAATGTCATTACAAAGTAACAGCATTATTAAAAATGCCTGATCTCGTGCCATCTTTCTTGGGAATGATATGAATCTCACCCATGTTAAAGATTTGAGGTTTGAGATTAAAAAATCTTGGAAGTCAGTTTTTCACATCAAATACTTTTTGATTGTAAGATTTGGTCAACATACGAAATGGATGGTAGTTTATAAGTTCCTAATCAGGAAAAAGGAAATGTGGTAAAACCTCCCAACCAAAATACATTTTTTATTAGTGATGAAAAATGTATGAGAAACTCTGCGTTATCATGTAGTATGATAATACCATTCCAAATGATAATGTTAAGGCTTTTTCACGAACAATGATTTCTGCATAATTAAAGAAAACAAAAGGTAAAAATTATTATTTTATTAAGAAGCAAGACCTCTCATTGATTTATTCCAAGCACATCCCATCACATACTTAACAAAATACCTTTGAAATAAGTTCCGATTTCGATGTCTGACGATGACTTTTCAGAATGCCGACGCAGAATTTGCAGATGCTTTACTTTTCGGTACATTCCTTACTTCTCATTTCTATTATTATCCATTTTCTGAATGATTTATTTGAACGGGAAAACAAGAGAACATAAATAGTGATTCTCTGGGCTCGTTAATCAACATCAAACTTATATGAAACTCAACGATACATCTTTGTTTTGAACATGATTTGGCTTTTCCGACCTTAAACCTAAAGCTTTCGTTCCAGTGAACGTTTAAATTTTCGGCTAATCTAGATTCCGGCTACTTTTTTAGTTATTTTCCTGACCCCTCTTCTAATGAATGACTAATGGATAATGTTTAAGAAGATTCTACTAATGCTGTACTATCAGAAACACCTTTACTTTTTATACGTGTTTCATTCACAAACGATTCTGTTTATTACAACGTCCTGCGCAACTCCAATTCAACTGGAAGTTGACGCCTCCAAAACATAATAAAGTTTTTTTTTCCATGGTGATATTCTTAAATTAAATAATATTCCTCATATGTTACTTTTATGTAAAAAATATATCACATAACTCAACGATTTCGATTTACCAGTACGAAATTTATATTTTTACATAGCCTTTCAAACTGCACAGGAATTTGCACCCAATGAAAAGAAATAATTGCAATGTGAGTTTTAGGAAAGGTTAACTACTTTCAAAACATTATTTCTAGGTCTCTAAACAAATTCTTTAACTAAAAGTGCAATTTGCTAGAGTAAAATTTTCTTTTGTTGGAAGCGAATAGCCATAAAAAGACTAAGAGAAATATAAACAAACCAAAATAACATTTCATTATTGAAGCACTCTAAGAGCTTTATCTTCATTCTAACGAATACAAAAAAGAATATTGTTTTCAATTCAACTGAGAGATTTTCAAAACTCTAAAAGTATACTTGTGTACCGAAACGCATTTCTTTTTCAAAATCTGACGCCCACGACTAAACCAAAACAAATATTACCACTTTTAACGATTATAAAAGCTTTCGAAGACTGGAAAGTGTCGCCTAATGATCACTTTCTTTTTCTTCGATGACGATAATTATTGAGGTTTAAGACGATCGGACACCTTTTATCCTCAGAAAAGGGTGTATCTCCCTTGATCGATGATAATGGAAAGACTGCCCATTGTTCGGAGACATCTGAAAGCCCTCCACTTCTGTAGAGTCATTATCCCTAAAGAGAACAAATAGAGGAGACACATAAGATTTTGTTCCAGCTATAGACGTACTTTTCACTTCGAGAAGCAATCATTTCAAATTTCCTTGTCCATTTGATTGCTATGCTTCGGTGTAGGTCAATTCATCCAATTTTCATTCTTGTTGATAGAAAAAAAGGAGTCTATGAAACTATTGATCACTAGAGGGGCGTGATATCGTCTATTATTTATAGTGAATTCTCCATTAACACTAACTGTAGATATTTTATTGGTGATTTTTTCCTATATTTCAATTACTTGGAATTTTATTAAGCTGCTGTAAGTGTAACATTGAATGATCATTGACAAATATCCTATCTTAAAAATTTGAAACACGTTAGTATATATATATATATATATATATAGTGACAATGAAAATCAGTATAAATATAACAAAGCAAGAACAAATAAAGAAAAAGTTCAAAGAATGTAACAACAATTAATTTATTAAAACATAAAAGATAGAAAAAGAAACGAGAAACAATTCAACAACAGAAATACAAAAAGGAACCTTGCGAGTCAAAAAACAATTTTGGGCTTATGACCGAATCAGTGGGGTTAAACTAGTTTGAAGGCACTAAACATCTTTCTTTGCAACTCGGTAAGAAAACCAGATAAAATATTAAAATAATTCAAAGTTTTTAAACAAAACATAAGGTATATAAAACTTACGAAAAGTATCAGAAAGCAACCAACTACTATTCTACAACAAATTCTCTTAAAATCTTACAGCAGAAAACTGGAAGAATTCCCTAAGAAAATAATTCTTCAAAAAAAAAAAAAAATTCTAAAAGTTCTACTTATGACTTTTTTCCAAGACAGTGAAGAGTTTTGAAAATAATGGAAAGCTACTATTCATTGAATTAAAAATTCAAATTAAATATAAAAACATCCTTTAAACCAGCATGCAAAGATTGATTCCAAGCGAGATGTCAATCAAATTTAGTAGGTTGTCAAAAATGTAGATTTTTTTAAATGTGTAAGATGTTTACAAAGTGTGTAAGCCGTGTGAGAAGGTTTTATAATATAATCTTAACAGAAGACCACTATCATGCTGACTTTGAGATCCTGTTGTTGTGTGGTGGTTTTGGAATCAGAAATTACAGGATGGTTAATGTATCGGTGTGTGTTGAATATAAGTTCTTAAAAAAGTTAGGAGGAGAGAGTCATGATCTAAGCAGTTTTGGAAGAATTTCTTGATATTATTGAATTTATCTATGTTTTGCGTAGTAAAGTATTATTTCTAGGTAAAAATTTCAAAATAATATTTCTATCAATTGATAAATTTGTATTGTATAATGATACTTTGCTGTTTATTCATTTGTTAATTTTCTTCCGTTGTTGGTTTTCATAGAGTTTTAAAGAAATATATATGGAATACTGTTATATATTTATAAACTCTTAGCCTTAGGAACTGAGATTGCAAGGTTAAAAATTGTTTTGAGGCTTAACAACATTTACCTGTAATTTGCCTATACTACTGGATTGTAAGGAAAGAAAATAAGAACACATAAATATGTAATTATTTTAAGATTAAATTAATCGCACTAATTCTTTATTATTAAGTAAAATTATATCAAGGAAAAAAT
The DNA here is from genome assembly GCA_019973955.1 of Trichonephila inaurata madagascariensis. Taxonomy (NCBI): domain Eukaryota; kingdom Metazoa; phylum Arthropoda; class Arachnida; order Araneae; family Nephilidae; genus Trichonephila; species Trichonephila inaurata. Next base: position 30,352 of record BMAV01019688.1, read on the forward strand.
TAGCTAAAACTACTTACTCAACGTAGAAAAATTAAATATATTTTTGTACAAAATGTATTAAATCTATTACACATACTTCCACAATACATCGCCATTGTAATCTTCCGACAAACACATAACCATCTTAGAGCAGCACAGCATTAAAGTAATATATTTTCGGTGTATATAATACGCACTTTCAACACTATAAATAGGATCGGAAATGAACGGGTGCCAGTAATATGTCGGTTATTAAAATGATAGCTTTAAAAATAAAGAGATGGACATAAAAAATCAGATTTCTACTTACATCTCTAAATAAGGTCTATTTAACAGAAAGTACATACCCTATGAACCATTACTGAATAACAGAAAAATTCCGTCATATTTGTCTTGTTTTACATATAAATCACGTCATTGGATTCTTTTTCATTTTGATCACCATTGTTATTCTGATTCATAAACAAATAATCACCTACCGTTCCAAATGGATTGTTAGATACAGTACATTTTTAAAATATTTTTCAATTGTGCCAGGTTTAATTACGCATTCCATACTTTTATAATCCACTCATACTATTTCTGGAATGGCATGACGCATTTGGCATGTCTTGTAAATGTCTTTTACCCTTCTAACATCCAGATACTTTCTAACACCTCTCTTGCACCTCCCCCTCAGGGGGCTCACCTTCTGTAGGTGAGTACTGGTATTCCAATCCGGAGGTGCCTTAGTGATCTTTTCCTTTTCCCAATGGGTTTATTAACTTTGATAAACATGGGTGTCACGACCCGGGGGTACCCTAGAGATCTTTCTCTTTTTTCGACCTTTCTTGTGATTCAATTTATCTTTACTTTTTCCCCCCGTCTAGATCCATCCCAGACATGTAAATTGTAATTATACATTGATAACAATTATCAATTTATTAAGATTATATTACTTATTTTTCATATTATCATATTCTATAGTTTCATTTTGTATTGAGTTAAATTAGCTTCATTTGGGCTTAAATTTTTGCTTTCAGTTCGATTTTTGCATTGCTTATTTGTTTCTTTACTAACACCGTTGGTTTCCCGTGTGCGGCGTCCCGTAAAGAGGAAAATGGTGTCCTGGGGATACCATTGCATTCCCTTTGGCTCACGCTTTTCTGTAGACGAAAGGCTGGAAAGATCCCGCTTCTAGTCAACTGGCTGTAAGTATAAAGCCTTCGGCATATTTCTGTTGGGTTAGTGCTGTAGATCAGAGGTGCGCAAATTAGTCGCGGGACCCCCTGTGGGGGCCAGAACTTTGGGGTCGCCAAATTTTTTATGAAATGCATTATTCCTGCATGCTTGCATGTACCATACAGTGTACATATAAAGAGGAAAACGCCGTCACTGTTTAATTGTAATTTCCTGCTGTTCGCCTCTTTCTTTGACCGTAATGCGAAATGTATGTAAAGTGTGAAGACGCAAGTTTTTCACTCCGGTAGATTATGACGCCCTTCGCGGTAATTCAGCGCTCTTTACTCTGAAAAGCGCCCATTTGTTCGACGTATTGATGTTAAGTGTGTACTGTGTCGAAATCGGTGTGCACTGAGCATGTGCACCGTACGAGATGGGAGTGGTAATCAAGGGCTGTGGGAGTCATTTTGTGGTGACATGCGTACCAAGCCAGGCCAACCAAAACGTAACAAAAATTATCGCTGAATGTTTTATTGCGCTGCTTCCATGTAAAGTTGTAGTACGAAAGTTGGGTCGCAATTGTTTTAGTTTCTCCCCGAGTTTTATTATGTAACGTTGTGTGATTATGATTTCTTATATTTTTATCAGGCTTTGCTGCTCTTTGTTATCAGGTATGTGCTATCATTAGAGAAAAATCTCTGTTAATTTTATTGAATTTCTCCAAAAAAAATGATAATTTTTTTTTATTATTTGTTTTAGGTAAAAAAATTTAACCCCTATATTCATAATGGGTAAATGGATAATACACACACCAGGTACACATCTTCAACAAAACGAACAAATACTGATGAGGAGTCTCTAAAGTTCTGGAACTAAAATGCCTATCTAAAAAAAAAAAAAGAAAATACAATGAGGAATTTATTAAGTATGGTTTTACATTTTGTGTTGTTGGTGATGAGAACGTCCGATATGTTTTATTTGCAACGAAAAATTAGCAAATGAGAGCATGAAACCAGCTAAATTAAAAAACATCTGGAAACTAAACATAAAGAATTTCAAAATAAACATGTCGATTTTTTTCAAAGACGAGCTGAAAATCTGAAAATTCAAAGTGCAAATCTACAGAAATTTACAATACTTCAGAAAGCATTACGAGCTTCTTTAGAAGTTTCTTGTCTAATAGGAAAAATAATGAAACCCCATACAATTGGAGAATCCCTTATCCTTCCTGCAGCAACTAAGATGACATCAATTATGCATGGCAATAAATATGGAAATGAACTAAAAACAATATCATTATCAAGAGATACCGTGTCTCCTCAGATTTCCGAAATGTCCCGAAATATCGAGTAAGAAGTCATAAAACGCATACAAAATTCACCTGTATTTGCTTTACAACTGGACGAGACTACCGATATTACTGAAATGTCACAACTAATTATTTACGTTAGATTTATTTTTAGTGAAGATATAACAGAAACGTTTAAAAAAGTTTGCAAAAGTTTGGAAGGAAAAACAACTGGAGAAAAAATACTCGAAGTAATAAATGAATACTTTGAAGCAAAGTAACCTCTACCCGTGCAAACTGTGTTGCGGTTTGTACCTCCGATGGTGCTGCAGCATTAACAGGTTCTGAAACAAAGGGATCCGAGGCTTAATCCGCAAAGTGGCGCCCTCATATGGTATATAATCACTGTATGATCTTCATTATCGGCAAGCTCTTGTTGCAAAAGATATGAATGAAGAGTTGCACAACATATTACAAGACTCTGTTAGTTCAATTAACTACATTAAATGCACCAGCGTTTTACTAGCCATATCTCTTTTTCTATACTTTGCAAATGAAATGGCTCAACGTATGAGATTACTGTTAAGCACATTGAAGTTAGATGGCTCTCACGTGGAAAAATACCGCCACGGACATTTGATTTGAGAGAAAATGAAGTGTACATGTTTTTAAGCGATAAGAAAACATAGATTGGCAAGTTATTATATCAATGAAGTTTGGCTAGAAAGCTGAGCTATTTAGTTGATATTTTCGGAAAAACTTAACGACTTAAACAATTTGCTTTCAGGGTGAAAATTCAACTATCATAATCCTAAGCCAGCAAGATTCAAGCTTTAAGAATAAGCTTTCTACCCCTGGCAAACTGAACTTCGAATAAAATAACCCCTGACATGTCCTTTGATTTAACGATTTTATCAAGGAAAAATATAAATATATTTACATTTAAAACATCATTTCCAATCACATTGAAAAGTTAAAAGAATATTTTTCGAGAAGATTCGGGAGGATTTTCCTGAAAATGATCTTGGTTGATTCGTGGATACATTTCCTTTTCTTACGACATATGCAGCTCAACACTCAAATTAGTGAGAAAGAGCAATTGATAGGATGTGATTAGTGATTATACTCTTCTGAAATCAATTTATGACTCAGCCTTGCTGTAAAATTTTGGCTATCCGTGGAAAAAATAATATCCTGTTCTATGCAAGAATGTCATCAGATTACTAATAATAATTTGTATCAACGTATTTATGTGAAACTGGATTTAGCAAAACTAGTTTCACAAAAACTGAATACCGTCCTGAAGATGATTTATGAATTGCAATTAGCAACATACATCCGAACATCGATAGAGATAATCAGAAACTTGCAGCCACTTACATCTCTCATATTAAAAGGCAATTTACTGATTTTTACGTTATACAAAAAATGTTTTCTCTTTTAAATTATAAATAATATTAATATGTGTCAAACATTCGTTTTTTTTATTCGATAAAACGAAAGAAATGCGCCTATTTACATCATCGTATTTGGGGAACATTTATCTCTTGGGTCGCCAAAAATTTTCTCTCTACAAAAGGGGTCGTAGCCGAAAAAGTTTGCGCACCACTGCTGTAGATAATGGGTGGCGAGTTTACCCGTTGGATCCTTGCCCTGATGCTGTAGTACTATATTATGTGTGTACTCCAGCGGTAAGCGCCATGCCTGGTTTTTGCCAGATGGCCGGCACGCTGCCTCCCGTGTTGGACCCCGTGGTGGTGAAGGCATGCCAGGACGAAATTTTTCTCGAGCTTATGTATCCAATGCAGCTGTGCCCGAGTAATGGCCTTATATTACCCACAACTCCCATCTATGATGAGATCTCAAACAATACCTTTTTTTATCTTGCCGTTACCTAATAATGAAATGTACCTAAAATCCCCATTTGCAATTTTCGAAGCTCTTCAAGGAATTGGAGAACCAAAATCAGTAAAGAAAATGCGTTTTGGAGATTTACTTGTCAAAACAATATCTGCTATTCAGTCTAAATCGTATTTGTCTGCTAAAACATTTCTTGGCCCTCCTCTCCTCATTTCTCCCCATAAATATCTGAACAGTCAGAACCTGACCTGGTGTGCACTTCTGAGGCTGAATTCCTTGAGGGATTTTCAGACCAGGGTGTAGTTCAGGTGAGAAGAATTACTTTAAAAAAAGATTCTGCCATTATTTTAATCAAACATTTAACTTTAACATTTAATAGCTGAAAACTGCCATCTACAATAAAAGCAGATTACATAAACTGTAATATCCGTCCTTATATACCGAGCCCTCTTAGCTGTTTCAAGTGCCAGAGGTTTGAACATTCTCAAACTTCCTGCCGTGGTCAAGTAACGTGCTCTAGACAAATGGCATGTAACTTACGGAGTACCTGTCCCCAAATTAGGGACGTACCTCCTCATCAGTATTAATAAAAATAAGATCATAAGGGTAGGGTGACATAAAATGTGCATCCGTTGGGCATTCTTCCATAAATCGTACTCTAGAGCCAAAATGTGTTAATTGCACCCAATCTCACCCATCAGATTCGAAATTATGCCCGAAATGAAAAACTGAAAAAGAAATCCAGGTAATTAAAACTAATAGAAATATATCGTACGTAGAAGGACGAAAATTAATGGCCCCACAATTGTCCCAAACTTAAGCTCAGATTGCCAAACCCTCGACTGCAACCACTACAACTTAAACAGTTGAAAACATTACCAAAGTAGTTTGCCTACCATTGAAATTGCTACAACCAGTAATATCCGTTCCAAAGCCAAATATATCTTCCTCAGTCCTGCAGTTACTCTAAATCTTCTACATCAACTCAGGCACAACTCTTACCATCCACATCTTCTGTTGAAGTTACAACGTCATCAGAATCACATCACCTTTGTTTACTTGTACTCCTTCCACATCCAATAGTCTTCTTGATTCTGTTGCATTATCCTAATCGAACCAAACACTTTCCACTTTTACATATCCTATGTTTACAGCTTTGTCTATTGTGACAAGTCCCTCTATAACTGAACCTACTACCTCCACATCCAATAGCTTACCATCTACAATTACATCTTCTGTATCCCAGGCTTCAAAACCTCGTAAGAAAAAGCGTCCTCTTAAAAACACTGCAAAAACAAAAATAGACTTAAAGATAGCTCCACATAAACCAAGAAAGTCAGCTTCTATAGAATATACAAAGGATGATGAAGACATGTTTATGACGTGGAGGAAGATGAATTTTCTTCGAATACTGGATATCTGGAAAAAGATGGGAAAACATATTGGAAGGGATCTTTATGCTTAACTCCGACTAGGTATAGAAAATAATTTTTTTCTCAATAATACTTATCGAACTTTTGGGGGAATCCCCCACCAAACTTTGTTTATTTTTAATTTTATTGATATTGACTTTTATGTACATTTTGATATTTTACCTTTGTTGGCTAAAATAAATGCAATCAAGATTTTTAATGGTTTTATACTTTTAATGTCTTAACGAATGTTTGGTGCAGTTTAGCCAAAATTGACTCTTACGCCAACAACCTCACCACTCACTCACTTATTGAACTTTAAAATTTTAATTCTATAAGTAAACTGTTATTTAAAAACCTAGTATAATACTTTGAATAAATGCCTTCAAAAGATGAGTATACTTCGTAATGTATGCATTTCTTGTGCTTTTCTTGCTAAAAAAGGGTGTGTTTTAGATGCCGAGTATACCTAAAAATTAGCAAATTGAGTGTATAGCCAGATATACCGGAATTGAGGGTATAGCCATTATATACCGGAATATACGATATAAATACATACATATAAAATGTTGTTGATATTTTAAAAAAGTTAAAAGTATTTAAAATTTGTAATGGGGGATATTTTTTAAAAATTTTTTTTTTTATAAATTACAAATATTTGATTCATCTCACACGTGTGCGTTCAGGAACAAAATGCTCAGTTATGATTTACATACTGCATTGTCTTTATAATTTAATTTTCAGTACATTTCTATTCTACGTATATTGAATAAATAATTAATACCAAATATGTCATCCTAATAAAAAAAGAAAACTAAAATAAGTTTATGGACTTTAATAAATCAGTTTATAAGAATAAGAATACAAAACTTTTTCAAATCTGCATCTTGTTTCATTAATATTCCTTTAAAAAATTCCATAGAGGATAAAAACACTGTTTTCCACTTCCACATTTCAAGAAGTTCCGGAAAAGAAAAGAAATGCATTTATTAACAGTAGCAGTATATCTTGATTTAAAATGCTAGATGACGTAACTTGGAATGTATTTCTTTATAAATATGCACTGGCAATTTTCTAAAACGTAACTACCTCAGGTAATTCAACTTTCTCTAAAACTATGCCTTTTAATCTGATTATTTATACCAGTAGAGATTATAACTATGATTTAGAATAAAGCTGTAAATACTTCGCAACATAGCACAAGTCTTTTGAGAATAAACAGCAGCATTCGATTTAATATCTTCCGAAAAACAAGATGAATACCCTTCGTTTCAGTTTTCCTTTTGAATCTCGGATGATATTTTATTCTAACTGTATTTACTTTAAAAATCTTGGGAATATCCTTAGTTGTGTGATTAAACTTCTTTTTTTATTTATTTATTTTTAATTACAGAAATTGTACCTTTTCTGTATATGTTTTTACAGCAAAACATCACAAAATAACTAACAATATTCTGAAATTTTATAAAACTACTCTACGAATTCGCAAAGCAGCTTTTATAATTGAATATTCAAATGCTTATTCGAATTATTTATGAATGGATGTTAATATTTATGCAAGAATAACTCAATAAGATTTTTTGTAGAGGCTAAGGAAGGGGTATTGTTATGTTCAATTACCTGGATTCTTAAACTTTTTTGTGAATAAATGATAAGTTTTTTCAGTTGTTATTCTTAAAAATATGTCGAACCCAAATTTAGAGCTGTAGACTATTTTGTCATTACATCTCCGTATTGACTGTTCCGTAGAGCAGAAACATCTTCTAGCAACCAGCCGAAGCAAATCACGCTCCAGTTCAGAACAAATCCACATCGCAAACGATAAAAATGCATCATTTTCAAAAAAGAAAAAATATATACAATGGCGTCTTGATTGATTGAATATTACCGTCACACTGTTCAGCTACACGAGGGCTTTTGGCGACGGACCACGTAATTTTGAACCATGGTCAAGTGACGTGGATGACACCTGAGCTGGCACCCCCCCTCCTAACTACCACACCACACCAACGGGAGGACGTTTCGGCTCTCGACAGATTTAACGTGCATCTCTGCCCTACACGGCGGGACTTTATTAGTACTGGGCTCGAACTCGTGACAAGGCAAGCCATGATCCGATACCTATACCACTCGGCTACCGCGGCCACAATGTCGTCTTGAACTGTACACCTTACACTATTTTTCGAGAAGGTTGTCACCAACACTGAGACATTTGTTGTTGCGTGCAATCAGTTTGAAGAAACACACTGGTAAAACTCGGTATACTGTGAAATGCAAATAATTGCCGCGTGCTATTTTCATTCGTGATTGTGGAAGGACATCCACTTCGACCTTCATCCTTCACATTCCTGTGTTCCTCATTAAATATGCAATAGCAGAGACCGACCATTTGACGAGACATGAACTCTACATCAGCGTTTCTCAAGCTGTGGGGCGCGCCCCTTAAGGGCTATGACAACTCTACGAGGTGGGCGCGAGCATATCGAAAAGTTGAAATCAAAAGAGTAAAGAGTTCAGTAAATTATTAATTTACTGAAAGTAAACAAACAAAATACATACTGACATAAGAAAAACTAAAATACACATTTACACTCTGATATATTACACTTATAAATATATCAGTGGTACACAATGTATTTTATAAGTAATTTAACAATACTAAGTTAAGAACAAGTTTAAGAATTACCAGTCCCCCCATGGGATTGTCGCATATAAAATTATATACGAAAATTAACACTTATCTAGATAATTTGTACGGTTTATAACAAATCCCTTAACTGCCGATTAAAAGTTAAGGGATTCGCTTCCCAATGACAATCGATTTCACGTAGGTGCACGTATATGATGAATTGAGGGGGGAAGGAATAGAGAAGCAAATATAATCTGAAATAAGTAAATCTTTCGCAAAAAATGTCAAGGTTCTTTTATTGCATTCTAAAGCCTTCGGAATAATTTTATGGAAAGCAGTGCACAAAAATGATCGTTCTTCGGATAGACGTATATATACGTCCGGGGAAATTTACGCTTTGGCTGAGTGAGACGTTTATATACGCCTAATGTACTTAAGAGGTTAAAGTCGTATTGTAGTTTAAACATCAAAGTATAGTATTATTGAATTCAATGCATAATTATTGTATGAGGGGGGTGCGATGAAAATTATGATTGAATTTTGTTTCGCGAATATAGAAACTTTGAGAAGCACTGCTCTACACCCCATTCGCTGTCTTCTCCATTCACGGTCATGAATGAAGAACACACTGGTTCCATGAGTCCATCCGAACCGAATAATAGTATGCACTCCCAACAAAGTGGAGACTTACAGCTGTCTTTCATAGTGATTTATACTCAAATAACCTCGAAGACGCTGTTCTGATGCTGTTCTCTCTTCTTCGGTGTCATGCGCATGCACAATTCCTCTTACATTAACGCTATAATGACGTGAGTGAGTAAGATTAATACCTTACTGGGTAAAATGAGGGCTCACACAGCTTTTTACCAAAAGGCTTTATTCTAAAGAAACCAAAGTAAATTTTTGCTCTTTACATCCTTTCACTGGAGAAAAGATCTAGTCCCATTTAAGATTAAATGATCTCTTCACTCAAGCGGTTGCTCCACCGTCTCCGACATTCAATCTTTCAAAATCGCCGTTTCTTTCGCTTGGTCTTTGAGGTGCGGCTGCCCCCGCAATCTCTGTTGAGTGTCTTCGAAGAAAAAAAAATTGACGCAGAAGGTAATGCAGAAGATCCAAGGAGATTGAGAAAGTCCTCGTCAACTTGCGAAACGACCCTTTTAATCCCGTAACTTGCCTAGCCTTCCCCCAATCATCTCTATTAGCGAGCAAAATGTATTTGCACATGGCCCTCCTCACTTTAGTCCCAACTATATTGGTATTTGAAGAAATAGGCTGTCGAATCTGAAACCACACTATCACCGTACCTAGTATACTATCTGGAAGGTCTATAAATCTTCCTGATATTTTAGCACAGAGGACACCCTCCAGAATATGTCTTTATCACAACAGGCTGCCATTCCTTTTTCTTCAAATAGTTCACTATCCATATGTGCGATCCAACCCGACAATGGATAGTGTTCACAAGAGCTTCCTTTCTTTTAATCGTGGTGCCTGAATATTATGATAGGGTCAGGGAGGGAAGTCGTGTGCTTTCAACATCGCCGCCTTCAGAATCGGTGAGACATCTGTTTGCCCCCTGGCATGAGGGAAGAATACACGGTCTCTTTTGGAAGATACAATGTCCCATCTGGGCATTCCGGTCACCCTATCCATTAAACTTGACAAGTAATGCCGGGAAGTGTTCTACTAATAAACCGTTGCTGCAACGCCTTTCCCATCATTGAACCAGCTACGGATGTGGTAACTTAGGGTGACTGGTTGTTTCACTTGGTATACCATCTTTTATTTCAAATAAGGAGACGAAAATGATTTTTGAAGGTTTCTTTTAATTTGAAAACTGCAGTAAATCTACAATAACTGGCTCAATAATTAAACTGCAAATCTACAATAACTGTTAATAATATGAATTTTTTTATAATGCATTAGGAAGTTTATATAGTTCACTGGCTTACTCATATAGGAATAAATGTTCTTAAAATTGTTTTTTTTAATTGTGTGAAAAATTTAATAAGTGCTATTCTTTAAAAAGTATTATTTCAGTTTAAAAGCTTTATCTTTTCAATTATGTCAATACCAAATACAAATGCTGTTATTTTAAGAGGCAGGGGTTGTAAAAATGTTTTTGAAAACAATCGAAAGCGCTTAATATTAGGAATTAGATGCCAATGACTTAAAACCAATATGCAGTCATAAAACATCACGAAATACCCAGGGAAGCAGTCGGCTAATGGCAATATATTATGTTTGTGTGCTTAGCAAAATACAATAATATTGTTTTTCTCTTTAACATAGAAAAAAGTTTACAAACCTACTGAAGTATCAAAGTTCAGGTAATGAAATAGGAGGAAATAAACCTAGTTCATTTATCATAAATTATGAAAAAAAAAACATATGTAGATATCTATGGAAGGGGTCATAGGTTCGATTCCTGATGCCATTAAAGATACTTCGTATAGAAGAACTGGTACTCGTTAAAACTATAGAGGTTCAAAGTCTAAACGTTGGCATGATATAGAAGTTTGGAAAGGGGGATACCAGTTTAGATGTATCGTCATTGTCATTTGACTTCTATTCATATTTATGAGGTCAGTCACTAATAAACACTCGTATAGCTTCAAATTGCGACTTTATTCATTAATAAATCACTAAAACTCTACAAGAGAATAAAACATAATCTTTTAAATTATTTTTATTCTAAAAATATGTTTCATCATATGTTTTAATACAGACAGACAGGCATAAATCTTAAGTTATGACGATTGCTAAACATAGTACATACTGAATTAATAATAAAATTATTTTGGAACATATGCTTACAGATCCAATTTTTAGAAGATAATATTAAAACAAGTTATAATTATTATTAAAAAAGTAATTACTTGACTCGTTAGTTCCATTTAAGATGTTAAGAAATAAGCAAACAAATTATTTTACTTAACAAACGATTTCATTTAATTCAAAGTCAAAAATTTAAAATCAAGTAAATAATTGCATATTGATCCACCATGTTAGCTAGTATTTGTAAATTAAGTTATAAATATACTGGCTGATTCTCATAAATAGTGTGACCAATTTCAGAGGTTCATAAACTTTTATTGAATAAAGTTATTTACATAGAATTTTCAATAAGGTTTCCTATAGCACAGTACACTTTTTGTAAGCGTTTCGGCAAAGCTAAAAGAGTTTTTATCATTTTGGGGTGTATTTCCAACTTCCTATTAAATTGCTTTTTGAAGCCCTTGAAATGCTCTTACTTTAAGTCTATTTAACTGTGTTTTTGAGTATCCCCATAAAAAATAACCACAAGGAACACAGACAGGGGATAGTGATAGTCATTTATCAGGATGCAGAAAATTTATTTTTTAATCTTTCAGCTATTTTATAGTTGATTTTGCAGTAAGACTTAGTGCAGAATTTTGGTGAAAAACAAAGCTTCCTTGAGGGTAAAGACATTAACTTTTTTGAACAAGTGTTTCAAAACTTTATTCTGATAGCATTTAGCATAAATTTATTGTTTGGTACTGCAAAAAATGGTTTTGTTAAACCTTGAGAGGACATTTCTGTCCATACCATGACGGCCAACTTGCAATTTTCAAAGCAGCTGCGTCTTTGCGACATCTGTTGCTTGAAATATATTGAATCCTCATTTTATAAGTTGTGAATGACAGATGAAACAGTGTTTCATCAGAAGTTATCCATGCTTTGTATCTACCTTTGCGTAACATTAAATACAGAGGCCAATAACTTTTCCTTCGTTTTTCTACGGTCTTAACAGACATTTAAAGACAGACTGGAAAACTTTCCTTTTTATAGCCAATTTTCTTTATCCGACGATACATTGTCGGTTGCTATATTTATTGTTTCTTTACCATAGGTTTTTGAGGCTAGGATTTTCTACAGCGTTAATTCTTTGGAACTTCTTTTTTTTTTTTTTTTTTCATTAAGGACTTCCTTTCTTTCTTATTTTTCACCTGGAGCTTTTGATTGCGAGCCAAATTTTATTTCTTTTTGAAGTTTAGATAGTAATACAATAGAAAAATGTATTTTTTTCTTACAGATTTTGAACAATTATTCTTCGAAAGCTGTAAAATTTCGTTTCGGTTTTGAAGATTTATTTTCAGTACTGTAATTTACTCCCACTAATAAAAATGTTAGATTAGTAATTTAAATGTTTCATTTTCAAATAAAACCAGTAGTAAAAAGATAGAAATTCATCATAAATAGTTATATGCTTTTAAAATTGGTCACACTAATTTTGAATCAACCGGTATATGCTATTTAAAATTGTAGTATAAATAAAAAAAAATATGCCTTAATTACACGAAAGTCATTTCAAACTAATTTCAAAGCCGAATCCATTAGTTTTCTTTGCATAATTCAAAGTGATGTTTGATAAATCAGTGCTGTTTTTACATTAATAATCAATTACTTTTGTTCACTATTTTTTTTCATGTTCAAAATGTTCAATAAATTGATTGTAATATTTTATAATATATTTTCTTTATAATTTGTAAAAACCGTATTGTCACTAATTTTTATTACTAATTGATCTTTCAAAGTTTAATATTAAAGTTAGACTTGAGATACACATTTAAATGTTAACATCATTTGCTTGCTACAAGCGGAATAAATTGGGTTCAATATTTCTTTTGTAATATTCAAGAAATAGATATCAGAAATATGTGTATTGTATAAATGACAGAGCCATAAATGAATGAATTCCATTGAGAGTTCGAAGAATTACATTTCAAAGGAAGATATCAAATAGAAGTGCTACTTTCATCAATCCATTAAATGATCAATGCCATATGTTTCTTTTCATCTTAACAACGCGGAAATATCATCAGATATTCTAGCAATGCAAGAGTGATTGTGAACTATTTCGTCTGTATAATATAACAGGCGTTTCCGGCGTTAAAAGATTTCTTTTCTACAACATTAGAGATTGGATCTCGGATTTTTATGAGTATAATGAATCAGAGAGCAACCAATGCAGAAAAGAAGCCATATGATAAATTTTTAAAAGAAAAAATAGTTTTAAAAAATTATTTCAAAATTTAATATTTTTATACAGGAGTTGAATATTCGAAAAAAAGAAAAAATATGGAAAAATACTTAATTTTGGTTAAATGATTTTAATTTTAAAAAAATATTTTCTTACAATATACTGAGCTGAACTCAGGGGCTCAACAGCCCATGAAGGCCAAGGCCTACTGTGCCTATCTCAGTTTACGTGACCTTAAGCGCTGGGATGCATGTGCAGATATTTCGGTCAAGGGATCAGTCTGACAAAAAAAAAACCCAGTGTTCAGTTCCCAAGCAAGCTTGGTACTCATTTGTCGACCCACTGAATGTGTGGCATTGCCCAACCAGACTGCGGCATGGAGTTCTTACAATATAAGTAACTAAAATTGATGGTTACTGATGGTAGTGAGTAGTGCATAAGTGAGCAACATATCATAACCCGCCCTCCTTCTCTAATTGCTCTAGTTTGTTCTAACACTCGATGAGGCAAGGGTATATTTAAGCGAATGCAATAAAAAAAAATCACTTTTCTATTGCTCAACTGACGGGAATGACCGTAAGAAATGACTTCGTCAGTGCACAGTAAAGTTCCCAAAGATGCCGGATTTTCTAATAACAGGAAATTAAAAATAAAAAAATTATCCCGTAAAATCAAAATTAATTCTCACTGTGACCGGGCTTTATCGCGCCTTTCACCAATCCTCTTGGGGAATCTTTGGGGCCAAAATGGCGTTTCAATCCAACCTTCTCAAGAAGTAAACGCGATATGCAGATTAGTGAATGATTATATATATTGGAACTTTTGCATTCGCGAAGAGGTCGGCTGGAGGCCGGTGAGTATTAAAGGAGCCATATAAAAGTCGGTTAGAAACCAGAAAATGAATAGAAGCTGGATAAAGTCGGATAATAATAATATATAGAAGATTAATATTAAAGGAATAAAGTACAAGAGGATATAAGGCTTGGTGGCTGATCGTCGTGTGATATCGGTAAGCGATTGATTATTAAAATTTAATTATAGAGCGGACTCTAGTTAGGTAAGGAATCAACTTAGATAAAGATTCGGAGGTTAATTTATCATAAAGATAGTGGTAAGTTTAATACGCATTTACTAAATTTTAAATTACGTCATATCCCCCCCCGATCTTTTTTCCTCTAAGTAAGACTTGGGTTGCATTAATTTATATATATTGAAAAATAATGAACTAGATTTATTATGGAAGGTTCGAGAGCTCTCAATCATTTATCTCCACAAATCTAGATTGCGTGGATGAAGAGATGATGCCCCTGGACAGGGGGATATTACAGCACTACTATCAGCAGAATATTTTAGAACAAATTTTTGAAGAAGAAATTCCAACCTTTTATAAGGAAAGGTCATTGATAAAGTTGAGATTCATATGAACAAAGCATCTTGTCACATGTCTTAGTCAACTATCGCTTACTTAGCAAAGAAATAATTAAAAACAGGAATAAAGTGTATCCCACTTGATGAAATCCATGTAAAACCGTCCTATGCTTCTCCAACGGACTTAGGTGATATCAGTTTATAGAAACGAGCCTTTGAAAAACAGCATTCAAGAACACGGAATGGACTTTGGAAAACAGCTCAAGTGGAAGGGAGTAAAATTGGAATGACAGTAATAAGAAAAAGTTCACTTTCATTTAAACTTCTGTGACGGATCTTTACGCGATTTTCTCACTAATCCTCTTGGGGAATCTTTGGGCTAGCATTCGTGTTCAATTCACAGCCATCCCTCTCAAGAAGAAATCTTGATATGCAGATTAGTTCAACTATATAAAGTCAGAGTTTTGTAATTATAAGAAGAAGGAGCTGAGAAGCTGTTACAGTTGCCACAAAGGTGAGATGGAATAAAGTTGATTTTCGCAGCTTAAGTTTGAGAACGGTGTTTGCCATTGCATTAAATTAGTGGATTGGGGATTTTTGAGCAACGATAGATTAGGTTAATTAAAATTTGTTACTTCAGCTTGTTCGTTTAATGTTTATTACTTTATCCTTATCAATCCTAGGGCATTCACTTAAAGGTTAAACTATAGTTGACGATCGAAAAAAAGGCCATTTGGATGATCTCCCGGGTTTGCCCCCATGGTTAGAGCAGATGCCATGGCGGCTCCTTAGTTCGGGAAAACGGTAAAAAGAGAAAAAACCCTTTTCTTACTCTTTTTCCTTAGGGTCATATGATGTCATTGACTTTTGTCGATGGCTCTAAACATTTCGAAATTTGCACTGAATGTCCTTTTTCTCGGGGCCCCCTGGCCCATTTTATCTTTTTTGGGGGGGCTTACCAGGCAGGACGGTAAAAAGATCCCTTTTGGTTTTTGGACTTCTTCAGGGTGAATGACTCATGGACCTGATCTAGCTCTTCTGATATCGGGGATGAGAAACAACAACAACACTATTGTTGATTAGTGTGTTTAAGTAAAATAAATACATGTTATAATGGAAGAGAGAGAGAGAGAGAGAAAGTTTCTGGTTCTGCTTTTACTTCTCCCGCACTCTTAGGTAGGCAAGACGGTGAAGGAGCGACTTCAGGGGTAAGTCGCTCACACTTCAAGCTAGAGTTATTGTCAAGAATCATGGCTATCAGGTAGAAGCAAATTTCTACAAAAAATACCGTATTTACTGATAAAAATTAACCATCAAAACCCTTTCCATAAAGTGCTAATGACCGTCTGTATTTTCTGTCTTTCGCTTTACCTTGCTCTGTAATTTCGATAGTAGGTAATTATTTTTCAAAAATTTAATGGTAAAAATGTTATTAAATATGCATGGTGCATTTTTCCCCTTGTAGCTATTTACTATGTGTCCTGTGGCAGTCTATGGAGTGAGGACGAGAATGAACTTTTAGAACTATTACCGCGACATGATATCATGGATCTGGTATAGGTACTTGGACGGGGGATTTAAAACTACAGTATGTGTTAAAAAAATGGGGCAAATGTTAAAAAGAAAAAAGATTTTTTCATTTTTGATTTTTTAACCACAAAAAATTCAAATACCTTAATTTCATTAGTTTTTATAAAAACTAATTTTCTTACTTTACTTTTCCTTATATCTATATGCCAGGGAACATCTTTTTTTTACAGGTAGGAATTTAAATTTTGAAAAAAAATTTCGATTCTCTTACCATAATATATATGTGTGTGATTGGTAGGGATGGTGATTCTTTCCTAAAACAATCGATTTTAAAATCGATTCGAATCGTAACCAGATGAATAGATTCATAAAAACATCGAGGTCTAAAAGATCGATTTCTAAAAAAGCAATTTTTTTTTTTAAGTCTGCATTTACAAAATAAATATAAAATCCATTTTTTGGAAAAAAAAGACGGGTTTTCCATAATAAACGATCTCTTATCCCGTAAAAAACAGGGGGAAATTTTTTAGTTCAGGGGAAATTTGACAATTACAATTAATTTTTTCCATATCAAAAAATAAGGTATAAAAAAAACATCTATTTTTAAATCATTTTTTTATATTAAAAAATTTTTGAAAATAGATAATATAACTATAGTTCCCAATGTTTAAAACTAAGCTATTTAAAAACAACAATCTGTCGTCTACAGGAATCCCAAACGGTTCCGCTTTTTGGGCTTCGATGTTGCCAGCAATTGAAAAAAGTCGCTCAAGAGGAACAGATGATCCCTCAATACTCATATAAATCATGGCTATTAAGTGAACGTGATGATAGAGTTTTTCTGTCCTTGCAATAAAGTATTGTATCATACTTCAGGTGCACAACCACCTGCGACAAATAGTATTTAAATTCTTCGTTTAAGCCCTGACATTCAGGTGCATTCAACTAATTGAAAATAATTTTATGGTTTTTACCAAAACTGAAAAAAAATGAATGTCGATTTTCTAGGATGAAATATCGATTCACTGAATTGATTCAGTGCTGCATATCGATTTAAAAAACCGATTTTTTTGCCTGAGAAATCGATTTTTTGATTAATCGATCTCAGATTGCCATCCCTAGTGTGTGCTTTACTAAAACGCACCACTTGAATATACTAAATAATTTCTTTGAATTCAATTTGAAAGTCAAATGGAATAAATTGGTTTTAAACTGCTTTTAAAAGTTATAATCCTTTGCAAACATCTATACTTTAAAATGATATAGCTATCCATAAATCAATTCTTGATAACTTTAACTAACTCGAATTCAAAAAAATCCAATGAAAGTTTTAACAAAGACTTGAGAATAAGGAAATTTTGTTTTGGACAAAAACACGAGGGGTTTTTTTTTAACATGAAAATTATCAATCCAATTTTTAAATTAACTTTAAAAAACTGGAAAAAACCTTATAAACGTACTGAAACAAAAATTTTTGGGTTTTAAAATTTGTACCAAAAAAGTATTTAACCATATAAAAAATTTGGGGTTTAATTTTTTTCGTCTAATTCTGTTATTTCATTGGTGTACCCACCGCTGTTTTGAGTTTCATTTTAGACTACCACCAGAGAAATTGGTGTCCCGGATGTTATTTGAACCTCAATTTTTTTGATGGTTGGTAAAAATTTCCTCCAAATACCTAATCAAAAAAGAAAATACCCAAATGAATGAATAATTTGCGTCTTATGTGTTCTTTGCTCTCCTAGTATTTTCATAAAAGTTGCCTTTTTTTATCAAAAATTGCTAACGTGTTTCAGTGTATGGGACAAAAGACAGTTTCATTCTTTCAGGGATAATAACTATTTACAAACGTGATATTAGAGAACTTCCTATCATTAGAAGCAATGATTAGCAATGCAATCATACCGAATTTTTGATTTAAACAAAATGCATTGCTTTATTTTGTCTTTTTTCGGCTTTTAACATCATTTATTTCAATCCCACAGTTCATTTGTCATTACAATGTGTAAGTTAAAACGTGAAGCACATACATAACAGATAAATGAATTGACTGATTAAAATAAAAAGGCATCAAAATACATATTTCGGTACGTGCTAAGTAATATGATTATATTACAAGGACATATTATTTTACAAGAAAATATATCCCACGGCTTAGATCGTACTTTATAGAAATAGGCAAAAGCAGATTCTACACAAAAATGTTTAAACATTGATAAGCATTATAAAATCAATCTAAATAAAAAAAAAATAATGCAGTCTCCTATTAATATATTATATACTTGAAATGCATAAATCAGATCCAAATTCTTTTAAAAAATATACCTGTAAAATTTTGATAATTTATCTTAAACATATGTGTATGGAAAACTCATACTTGTGTTTTTCTATAAGACTAAGAAAATAATTCTGAAATTGAATGAATTTCAAATTCTGAAATCTCTAATAATAGGGAACACGTTTTAATAATCTCTGTCTGAATAAATCTATCGTTTCATTTGCTATCCAATCTTTGAATATATGTCTTTCTTCTTCAGTTAACTTATAATTTGACTAACTGCGAAGAAACTACATAATAATTTAAGAGATAAGTGAAATAGAATATCTTTCATCGAATTACGCATACTTCCTTCCAAACAGTTTGACTTCCAGCAACTTCTTCCCAACTTCCTAACTTACTTCCTAACACTTGTCAGTAAAAGATGGAACTGAAAATTAAGATATTTAGCCATGTTGATTATGAACATTAAGACCGGTAATTTTCGCATCTAACGAGAAAAGCACTTGACAGCATAAAAGCATAGTCGAGACGAATAAAAGTTGCTTTCTTCTTGAGTGCCGTCATTCTACGACCGAAAGTGTCTTGTCTCCTTTCTACTTGGAGTGTAATTAAATTATATTCGAAGCTATCTTTTGACAGGATATCAAATATACCATTCAGAGCATACTGCGTCACAGCTGTACCTTCTGTCATAGACATACAGGCTTTCAAGTCAAACTTTTCTCACTAATTTGAGTTCTTTTTTATGGCATTTGGATATTACGTTATTAAGTTGACGAAAGCCGTGTTGAGCTCATTCTGTAATGGATTTTTAAAGCTGTGATATGCATTTTACTTTTTAAAAGTGGATTTATGAAGGCTCAAGTGCATACAATGTATTTTGGAACTAAATTAATCAACTTGTCAAATAAAACAACACTTTAACGAGGTAATGTTAAACTCGAATCTTAGGAAGAAAATAAACCAGATAAATTTAGGTTTAAAAATTAATATTAATTTTTATCGGTTATCAATAGTTTCATGGTAAAAATAATAAGAGCATATAAATTTTTGAGGGGTATTATTCGGTATTCAAATAATTTAACAATTAGCTCGCTACCTTAATAAAGATATTTACGTTTTAAGAATTTAAAAAAAAAATTACCGTATGTGAAAGAATTATAACTGGCGATGCCATTTAACAATTAGTGAGCGTCACACTTAACAAAGAAAATTGATCACTAGTTTTGTATGTTGAATCAGTTGAAACTATCTAGGTAATATCATGACAGTTGTTCGTGTTTTTATTTGAGCATCTAATGACCATATTAATTGACTTAAGTATTAAGTTTGAATTCACCGGCATCGTAAATAAGTTTGTTAAGAATTTTTCGACAATTTTTGCTAAAGGAGATGGAAACCTTAGACATCCTGGCATAATTAATTTGGACTTAAAAAAAAAAAATCAATCGTATGTTAAATCTTATTTTATTTTTAGGGAAATATAGCAACATAGTTAGCAAGCAAGATGAAAAAAATATTTTCTTTTGTGAATGTTATTGATTTTTCTTGTTCTGAATTATAAAAATATTGTCATTATTCTTTTAAAAAATATTTCTACCTATTTTTTAATATAATATGCCTGCAAATTTAAAAAAAAACGCACATTGCTTCCGATATGAAAAAAAATGTATAGATTTATTTTACTAAACTGGATAGTTATTACATAATCAAGTATAAAAGAACGAACTATATTTAAATAAATATCTCTTACGTTTTTTAAAAAATATATATACGAATATCTTTTTTGTTAATCGAAGATTATGTAGTATAAGAGTGTGCTATGTAATATTATTTACAAAAATAAAAAAAATAAATAAAAAAAAAAATTTAAAATTATCACCTAAAAGTTTCGAAAAAAAAAGTGTTTTTCTTAAATACTTAGGTTTTTTAAAGTTAAATTAAGTATATCATGAATTCTGTTGTTGACATTCCTTGTAAATATTATTTGAAAGGTTATGCTTTGATTAAAACTTAAGAAAATAAATCTAATGGTACTTACAATTTAATCCGTAAATCAGGTACAATTAATTATTACTATAACGCTTCTATATATACTGGCAGTTATTTTCTTTTTTATGTCTTTATGGGAAGGTCGTAAGGTTAAAAACGACAACTTGCGCCATCTTGTTAGAGTTCTCCCCAAATCGTTAAATGTTTCTTGTAAGTCATCGTTCATAATCCTCCATTAAAATACAGAAACCTTAACATTTCACCAAGCCCGATGTGAACCTGAGTAACAAAATAAAATGACACGCCGAAACCCCAAAGGTGTTTTAAAATCCAGTAAACCAGCCAGTGTCGTTTAATTTCCTAAGCTCCGTGGACGGGTAGGTTTTATTTCCATCTGCGGCTCGGTCAAAACGCATAAAAAACGTCAGCCGTTTTCTACGACAGTGGTTTTTATTGCACGTAAAGTATCGCGTCTACTTGCTGTTTACTGCCTGGTTCTTGTGAATTCGAGGGCTGGCTTCTTTCTCCAACTATAAACAAACAGAAGCAGCTCTTTAAACTTTTGATGCACGTCCATCGGTGCAGCGAATTGGCCACAAAACCGTAAACTGGCCCTCGGAAAAGGTTGTACATCGCTGACAGGTCGCACGTGCTTTGGAAGATGAATTCATTGAGGGACGATTCTGCCCCACAAATTCGATCCCACTAAATTGAGCCGGCGTTGGCGGCGAGACTTGAAGGTCAGTGGCTGGAATGAATGGTCTAATCATTTATTGTTCTTTCTAGTGTTAAGAATGCTATCATGTAATATTTGTGCCTACCGGGTAAATTGTTCAGAGATTTGGTTATTAATCTATTTGAATCTTACGTTAAGTAGAACTAAAAAATATATTTTTTTAACTTTTGCTAACGAAAGTTCAAAAATAGGCTTTAAAATGTTTATGATCCTTTCTAATGGAAAAGAAAAATATAATCCATATCTACTAGATCAGTAGCACGCACAGGAATTTTGCAAGGGTTCGGGGCCCCCTTCCTTGTATCATGCTCCTTTTAAATTTGTCGATTTTCAGGAATGTAAACAGTAGATAAACTAATCATTGAATAAATAATTAACATTAATAAATAAAATTAATCATTAATCACAAATATTTAATAAAATTTTACGTACTATATACTTAGAATTATAATCAATCGGATAAAAAATCAAGGGCTTTAGGGGTTCCGGACCCTTAGGACCCCCCTCTTGTGTGCGCTACTGTACTAGATTGATAACTAGCTAAGATTTTTAAAGCATTTTATTCTAATTGATGTATCTAGTGTGAAGTTCATTATGTTAATATGCTTTTTAAATCTAAGCACCGACGCAGTGGGCCTTATACTAAGATTTCTCTGATACGGAGGCAGCTACGCACCTGAATCTAAGTACCATTTAGTATTTATTAACTTGGTACATGTGTGTCAGTGGTTTCAAAATAAACTATTTAAATTAAACATCTAATAAGGTGGCCACAAAGCTCAAATAATTTTTTTTATCTATAGAATTGTATATGTATCTTTTTATAATTATATTTACAGAATAAGAAGATAACAACTGATCTGACAAATTGAACAGAAATTAGGAAAAATACGTTATTTTAAATCAATTTACCGTTATAAAGATCATAAAGATTAAACGTCTAAAAAAAACCTCTTTTGAAAATTTTTCAAACGTTTTCTTTCTTTCTCAAATTTAATGCATAGTAATTGCCTCCAGCAATTTAGAAACGACTGGAATCTATGCCAGGTATAATAATAAATAAGGCAAGACCCAATGTAATAAAGAGACACGCGGGGAAGGGGTTATTAACCCGCGATCACTCGCGGGGGGTGTTCTGTACACCCCAGTAACAAGAAAATCCTCCCAGGATACTTAAAAGAATGTGCAGAACCATGATTTTTTCTGTAGCTGCCCATTTTAGGTCATTGAACCTTCAGGCTTAATACATTCCCTTTTCTCGAACGTTTGGGAAAATGTAATGCCCTTTAAAAGTTTATCTGGAGGGCTGAGAACTCCAGAAGTTGCGCATATGTATACAATTGCTCTGAATGTTGGAAAATGTTTAAAAAATATTATTTTTCTATACTTTCTACTATCATTATCTCATTATTTATAAAGAATATTTATTACTGGTATAGACGTTTTATACTGGTTTATGAAAAAATATGAAATTATGTGTTTTAAAATGAAAATTTTGTATGTTTATTTAAATTAATGTTAGTCTCATTTGTATGCAATAAATTTAATAATTTTATTTGTATAATACAAAAAACATCTTGTATTTTATAAATATGTACCATAATGACTTAATTTCATTTTCATAATTAAATACACGTGTTAAAAGTTTGGGGTGTTCTCTACACCCCGCGAGTAAGGACGGTAGAAAAACAGGCGCGAGTGACCGCGGGTTAACTATGTCCCACTAGCTGATTAAGACACGTTTATTAAACAAAACAATTTTTTACATACATAACTAGAGGACATACATTTACACCAGAATTAAAAGGATAGGAGCACATGCTCGAACGTCCTTAGAGTATCGAAGCTTGGTCATCCCTGAATATTGAGTATACTAGAGGGCGTAAAAGTCTTTCTGTTGTTAATATGTGAGGAGTCTAAATAAAGGATGGTTACAAAATTATATTCATACTTTCGGAATTTTAATATATCATTTTGTTCAACGTTAAATAAAAATACAACTAATATCAAAAAAATTTCGTCTTTTTTATTGCAGTATTTGTAAATTTTTGCAATTATTTTTCTGGAATTTGAAAATTATTCATCTGATCAGAGAAAAAAATGTAAGAATACTTGATTTAAATAAGATGACTATAAAAATCAAGGAATTATAAAAATGTATTTTTTATAAAGCATACAAAATGTGTTACTACAAACAAATTAAGTTAATTAAGGTTTAATAATCAAATGTAAATAATAAATATAAAATATGTATATTCAAAATTTAAAGGGAATGACAAAATGTGCACTATAGTCGCAGCAAAAAATAATTTTCCAATCTTAAAAATAAAGAAAGAACAATTAATTAATTAAATACACTTAAAAAAATACATGAAATTTTCAAAAAAAAAACAAAATGCATACTAATCGGGAGAAACGAAAAAAATAGTTATTTTGTCAGAAATACTACTAATTAAAAGGACTTACATACTTATCACAAAAGCGAAATTTAACAGATATACAAATCGAAAAAAGACTATAAATCACTGCAAAAGAAAATCAAAGAAATTATTAAAATATTTCGAAATTTGGAAAGATAAAAAGTAATAAGAAAAAGGAAGAAATAATAAGGAAATAAAAGAAAAAAAATGTATCTCTCTCCCCTATATATTTTTACAACTTTGTCAAATATAATGATAAAATAAAACATAGATTATATGAGGAACTTTTTTTCTAAGAACTTCCATATTTTCTTTCTAGACGAATAATTTTGGATAAAGAAATATTTTACTTGTATTAAAATGTATAATTCCGAAGGGAATTTTAATTTTCATAGAATTTATTCACTTGTTTGCACAAAAATGATAGGAGAATATAGTATTCACATTAAATACTATTGAAAGCAGTGAAAATATTCTTCACTCATCCCAGTCATATTAATCATGAAATCTAGTTAGTATTTCCATAAAAACTTTCAAAATATTTGGGAATTACAGCGAAAAGTATATGCTATATAATGATGTCGTGTAACAAGATGTGAGGTGAGACATTCTTAACAATGTGCCAAAATTGTAGAATAGAATAAAATCTTTTGCTAAATAAACATCGTACATTCAATTCCTTTTTAAAATAATATAATCCAAGATCTAGCCGCATCATTTTTTAAAGCTGCTGTTTGAATTAAATTGGGTTTAATATCGTTAATTTTCTAGTCGGAAAATGAGGACAAGATTCATTAATTGATTTCTAGTTCTATTTGTGAGATTTCTTAATCTGGTAGAAATCTGGAATGAACTTTTAAAAAAATTTAATTGAAACACAGAATGCACCTCAAAACTCAAAACAACACCTCTGAATACTTGTTTAACTATTTAATAAGATTTATATAAAGATCTTTCAAAATCTATATAAGAGGTAAAATATAAACATAAATAAATAATGTTTTGATAACAAAATCAATACAGCGAAATCATTCAAAAAGAATTTCGTCTTTTCAAAATATCATCATTACCATAACTGACACCTGTGACACATAGAGTTTTTTGAGAATAATTTTTCAAAACAGATGTAACTAAGATCACTCTCATTCATGATCATTTATATGGCTACTTTTAGAATAAATTATTCAATTTTCTTTACTTTGGTAGCATTGTCAATCTACGAGGATCTTCTACTTCATGGATCGTCTTTGAGGTATATGTGAAAATTCCTTTTCCACTTCATATCATATGTATCGTATGGAGATCTGTCACTTCCGTAAACAGTCATCATTTTATTCTTGGTTATGATTAAAACCTATAAAAAAGAACTTTAATCACATTCCAACCCTTTTTTTTTTCCTTCACATGAAAAATTTCTTCAGTGTACAAATTTCTGAAATAATAAAAAAAATCAACAGTAACAGTAGCTGTAATTTACTACCCTATATCGTCGGCATGATTATCAAAATGCGTAACTCCTTCTGGGGTGCTAATTTGATTTTAGGAGTGCTACGCGCCAAGTTGTTGTTATGTTCGCCAAGAAGGGCGATAACATTACAATATGGTTACCTTAGTATTTTAATTGTTTGGTAATGTGGTTGTCATGGGAATAACGTATGTGCTTGGTGCGATTAAGGAATCGCGCCTAACAGCGCTTGGCGCGTAGCACTCCTATATCAAATTTAATTCATTTGTGGAGTTACGCATTCTGATAATTAGGCTGACGATATACTAGAAGCCATAAAAAGTCAAACGAATATTACTTCTCAACAAACTTGCATTCCAATTCAATTATGAAGTACAATCAGAGCGTCGATTTCAAGTCCTAGAACCACAAAAGACCCGCTGAGGGGAGGGGCTGATGCACTTTAAATCTACTGATGCTTAAATTGATGCCGTTGACGTGGTAATTTGGAGAGGAGATGTTGTCATCCTTGTGACTCGAAATTACGTCCATCGTCGATAGTACTCCTGTTACTCTATTGTACGAAGTTAATAGACACTCACTCACCCAAATTTCCCCGGAAGTTTACAAAGTTAAGATGTCAGAGATTTATTGCAAATAAATCAAGATTACATGTATCGATAGATCTATTCATAGAATTTGTGAGCGATGATAAGGTGCTTTGTCTTGTAAAAAGGCGAAGTTGACAATGGGATGGCTTAAACACATAAAAGGGAGAACACGAAATTCAGGAATATCAGAAGTAGCCTTGACTCGTGAAAGAAGATTTCATATGCAACAAGAATCCAGCTTCCGATTATGTGAATTGTTCTCGATCAAGAATTCCACCTTAACAAGACTGAAGCAAACTACAAGGATAAGGATCGATATAGAATTGTTTCAATGAATTCTTCAGTACTCTTAATCCGTCCTCTACATGTATCAAATTGAACATGGATTCATCAATCCAAGCAATATTTTTTAGTTGGGTAGGGTCAAGTTTCCACTGTTCTATGCCCATGACGAAGTCAACACCTAACCAATCTGCACATATATTATCATGGGATGATGGATAATGCATGTCATAGCGAGGAAAGGTACGGGTTGGTGTAACTAATTTTTTTGTACGAATGTCATACTGTCGATTGATCTCTTGTGTGTGTACGTTGTGTGACCTGAAGCCTGACCATTATTCCAATTCGTGCAAGTCAGTGATATCTCCTTTCACTTATAATGTATTGCCCGAGGTAGTTGACTTCTGCAGAGATGGTTTTACCCAACTTGACACATTCACACAATCAGCCAGTACCAGATCGAGTGCCCATTCTTGTTCTTGTGTATATAATACATAAATATATATATATATATATATATATATATATATATATATATATATATATATATATATCTGTGTGTGTGTCATTGTTACATAATAAAAACGATTTTTCCACAATTGTAAACTTTTTCTTTAAAACAAAAAAAAATATTTTTTCCCAAAAAATGTATATTTTAATACATTTACAATAAAAAAAGATTTAAAAAATATGAAACCTATCTCTGAAGATAGTTGTTCTTCTACGTGATAAAATATATTAACATTGATGTAGTATTCTTGATGATGCGTACGATCGGCACTGTTACAAAAATTATTCTGTGTGATTATACAAGAGCGAAAATGTAATATTTAACCAGTTGTGATTTTGAAAGTAAAATATAATAAAATTATTTTTTCTAAGCTCAGGAAATTCCAGAAATTTTATGAAATCTCTTGAATATTTTTCATTTATTTTCATTCAACTTCGATTTGTTAAAAATATCCTCTGATAACAGCTCCTATATTATATTAAGCTAAACTATCAAAATCAACTTCCTTTTCCGCACAGGCATTTTTTCTCCTCTTTTGGTCATCTCTTGAGTATTTTCAGTCACGCAATTATGCCACACCCTTTGACTTAAAATTCAGGATATTAATAATTACGCCCTGATTAATGTTGAAAGAACTCAAATTTCTGTATTGAATGTGCATTTTTCTTAGATCAGGTTTTAGTTAGGGCCAGTGAAAGGGGATTACAGGGATGGGTGCTGATACATAAATCTGATTTATAAGGAACTGATGTGATATTTTGATGTTTTGCCACTGCTAATTATACCTTATATGCTTTTCTCTTAGGAATACTTGCGATAAATTATTACATGTTACTAAAATATCACATTGTAGTTGTTTTAACGCTCTTATTTAATGTAATCACCAACAGAATCCTTTAAAATGAAATTTCTTTTCAAATAGGATACAATTGCTCTTCAAATTTTTTTTAAAGAAATTGTGTTAAATTTATAAATAAATTACTTGAAGTAATTGTAATTTACATACATTATTTGCTAATATTTTAAGAAAGAGCTATGTGCATAAGAGTATCATATTCTTTAGTATTATATGCATGTTAAGTAAAATGATTTTTCATATATATGTATATAGTGTTTGTCCGTAGGGGTTAAAGAAGTCTGTAAAATCTACGGCTCGTCTGACAGAACAGTTAGGAGTGGAAAGTGATAATTGTTATGTTTTAAAGGGGCAAGAAACATACTTGGCTATTCTGGGCTTAACAATGTTTTAAACTACGTAAAAAAAATAAGAGCAAGAAACATTTTTTAGTAATAACAATTTTGAATAAAATCTGACGACTTGATATTAATAGTTCTGTATTACATATGATGTGATGCAAAACTATTAGTGATTAATTATAAATAGCACTCATTGAAAATCAAATACAATAATCCACACAGCCTTCAATGCAAATGTTGTGACATTTCTTCTAATGCAGTTCTTTAAAGAATGAACTAAAATTTTTAATTTTTCTTCTTTACTGCATCCTCTTATAAACATTCAGTTCTGACCTATGTCAGTGTATAGATACGACATGCATGGCTTACATAATAGAAGTTTATACATTAAGAAGCCCAGGAGAGATTTTGCTTATCCAGAAAAGCGTCTTTGGATTACATTTTACTGATAAAGCAAGCGAAAGAGTATTTATTAACGTTGCTCTCTAAACAAACGCCTATTGGTAGAATGCCCAAGGGAACTGAGCTAATCCAAAAGGGATTTAGAGCTACAAACCGATACTGCGGGAAACAACCAACCCCGCTTTCAGGCTTTATTGAGCAATATCTTAGTTTGTGGCACTTTGAGACATTCCAGGAAATTTTGTATTGCAGAAAAAAAATGTTTTAACTGTCGATCAACGGAAGACCACGAAAAAACTAATTGTTCTCCAAGGTGTGTCAACTACTTGGCACATAGAGTCAAATTTAATTCTAAATGCAATATTAATCATGGAGGTAAAACCAGATTCTGCCCAATTTATCTTCAACATATAGGTTGAATAGTTGATGGAATGCCTGCTTCCCGCAGAGTAGCTTAAACTCCTGTCATGAATAAATTGGGGTGAACATTGGTTCGGTTTACCTGAGCCCTTTGCTGCATTAAAATACTAAAGTTAAAGATGAAAATTTAGAATTAAGATTAAGATTTTACATGATTATAATAATAGTGATGAAAAAGTTTAGATATTCATTAATTTGAAACTTCAACATAAGACTATGACTATTGGTGACGGACCTCGTAATTTTGAGCCACGTTCAAATGACGAAAACGATATTTGAACTGGAATCCCTGTCTCCGAAATCACTCAAAAGTGAGGATTTTGAGGCACAACAGATTTAATGTGTATCATCCCCTGTAAAAGAAGCTGATGAGTCTTCAGTGTCAACAGGACTTGAAATTGAGGCTTAACAACGCTAGTCAAGAATTTGTGCCCGTGACCACTAGACTACATTGGCCACAACTTACAAATAAAATCGTCCATGGAACGAAAATGATGAGTAGCGGGTAATCAACAACGAGAACTTATTTATGAAAGAATTATTTGCTATATATAAAATCAGTATAAAAATATAATGATTTTGTAATATTGTTTTCAGGTATTTCATTAGTGAATAGACTGGGTTCTCTTAATTTAAACTTTCAAATTTTAGAGATTTTAGTGATTTTTTCTATTTTTATTTTAAAGATAGGTGCATTATCTTTGATGTTTGGCGATTCAGTTATATTGTGTATTTAGTTGTTTTAGAATTTTAATTTTTTTATGTTATGATATCTTTCAGAATGTGATGGCGACTAGCTTAATTTTTTATCTTAACTTGTTAAATTAATAAATTTTTGAGAATTTGGATATTTTCCGATTGGCATACCAAGTTACACTATTGAGAAGGTCTGCACCATCAAACTAGTTTAACTCCACTTATCGGTCCTAAGTCCAAGGTTGCACTTGGCTAATTCATAAACTTTTGTCAAAATTGTTTTAATTTTGCTTTAAAACGATGGTATTTTATTGGGTTGATTTTTTTAAAAAAAATCTATTCACCATTGGTATTTTGAAAGGAGATTTTGTATTCTAGGATTTTAATAATTTCAAATATTAGTTTCTTTATAGAATTGTAATTAATATATATATATATATATATAGTTAACAATTCTCTCTCCACTAAAGAGACAGAAATCTATAGAATACTAAAGGTAAATGAAACTTAAAAAAAACAGATATTGGTATTTAAAAACATGGATGCTGCATTAATGTGAAGATTGCTGACTTAAGATACCCTTTATATATAAAATGATTTATATAAAAGGGGGTCCAACCAATTTTGTGGCTAACGGAATTCGTTCCTTTCTGTTTATAACACTCAGCAAAATCCTATCGAAAATAATGGACAGAATTTGAAAATATATTTCAAGAAAAAAGGTTTTTGTCGTATAATAAGAGATATTTTATCAGTTACTAAGATATTATTAAAGGTATAACTTATCAAAAACTTGGAAAAGTATAAACTATAAAAGTAACAGACTCAAAGAAAAACACATTATGTAAATTAATTCAAAATATATCTGAAGCATTGGCGTAACGTACACCCCTACATTGCGTGAGGGGGCACGGATCTAGGGGGTCAAAGCTTGACTGCCGCCAAGTACCTACCCTTTGTAAAATCCGAATTGGGGTCCCAAAACCTGACTTTGCAGGGGCCCAAATGTTCTCCATTACGCCACTGATCAGAAGGGGAAAAAATTGTAAGCCCTCACTAAAAATACTAGGTATATAAATATCATGGGCGTATTTACTCTGCCATCTCAGCCATATCAATGATACGGAGCCCCCCAAGCTACAGGGGCCCCAAAATGTATAACTATATTCCACTAACAGGGCCCCCATATCTTAAAAAGGGTCTCGAAGGAATTTTGATACAGGGCTCCCTCAGAGCTAGCTACGCCAGTGTTAAATTGATTGAAATCCCTGTTTATTTAAAACATTTCTATGAGAAATACTCGTTTTTTGCTATTTCTGTTTAACATACATATTTTTGATTTAAAAAAAAATCTTGTTTCCAACTCTTTACCACACTAATGAAAAAAACTGTTTTTTTTTAAATTTTTATTATTTCTTGTTGTTTACTTAAACAATAATTTTCTAATTCTTATCCCACTTGATTTACATCATAACTCATAAAAATAATTATTACGTGCTTTCAATTCCTACTATTAGCTCACACTCCCTATATATTTATTTATTTATCTTTGTGGAATTTTCAATTGTTAATAAATTACATTTTAAAGAGCTCAATTGAGCTGAAATTTTATATACATGATTATTTTGGATGGCAATACAATAATTTAATTATAATTAATAAAAATTTATTGACTAAAACTAATTATTTAAAGAATTACAAATACAGCCACTTTGGCATCATTTTTGGCGACTTAGCGACCACCAAAACTTGAAAAGTTTTTTTCTTCTCACGTTTTAAAGCATTCATTTGAACTGAAATCTTATACATACGATTGGTTTGGATGACTATACGAGACTTTAATGATAATTAATAAAAATTAATTACCACTTAATGCTGTGATTCTGTCATATGTATATACATATTTAAATTAATTGTAACTATTTAATAAAAAGTAGCTAAAATAAAATTTTTCCTTGTTGATCTAAATAGGAATTGACTTATATATATAATTTTTTTTTATATTACTTGTTTTTAATAAATTTTTTTTATTCAAATACTGATATCTATTACTTTTTCAAAAGGATTGATTAATTTCTGTTACAAAATTTCCTATAAGATGGCGTTTTCTCATTTATAATTAAAACTTATAGAGTAATGTTAAATTAAGTTCTAAAAATATTAAATTTTTATGTTAAACACCAAACAAAGCAACACGCAGTAATAAAATGTTTTAGAATTCAAACACATAGTAGAAGGGCTATCGGCTACAAAATTTCATCTCTACAAACATGAAGAGCTTAAATTCAATAATACTATTTTAAAATTCATTGCTCTGAACGACCTTGAATTAAAGAAAATTTTTTATTAAATTTTAACATTGGATGTTTATTCTGCATATGTTGCGCTTTATATTGTACGCTCACTTTTTTTACCATTCTTTTTTCATTGTTCTTGTTTGTTATTCGGATTAATCTAAAAATAGAAATGTACCCCTTATATAAACAACCTATATATTTGGTTAAAAATGTAATAACTATGATAAAAATAGATTGAAGTCGAATTTTCTTCATTAAAAAATACTTTATTTCCTTAAAATATGAATACTTTTTCAAATTTGTAAACTTTGACAATTTGCATTTGCTTTCATACTGAATGCGTAACTTAACTACATTTAATATTTATAAAGGTAATTTAGAATGTGTATATAATCTTACTACCATTTCTAGTTCTTCTTTTTAAATCGCAGCAAAACACATTTATCTATCAGTATAATAAATCGAGTAAATATTTACGACACTATCTAAATACTAAAGATTTTGGATAGTTTTAACACTTTATTATCTTTATTACACAAAAGAGTCTTAAAGATGGCTATATATTTCGTAACGAAAATAATAAGCTACCTGCTTAAGATTAAAGAAAGCGTACTTAAATTTACTTTTCACGATGTTAATGGTGGTTAATGGTTGTTAACGGCTCTGTATGAACATTAAAATGAGAATTAAGAAACTCAGACGACGAAGAAAAATATTTAAGAAATTATTTTAAGAATATGTATTTGGGGATACGTAATGCGTATAAATATATATATAAACTGTAATATAAACTACTTCATTCCATAAAGTAAAACTGGATAAGAGTATTTAAAAATAAAAGAGCTGTTAAATTCTTAGAATAATTTTGCAATAAAATTGGAAAATACTATTAAATTTCTTCTATGAAAACTGTTAAAATTTTATGATATCTTCAGATTTTTGAATAAATTATTCGTTATTTGTTCTATATTTATTAAAATCTGCTCAAGTTTCAAACTGTTGCAAGCAAAAATAAGTAGTTTTTTTAGGTAATATTTTATTGTTCTGTGATGAAGTTGGTCCCTTTCCCATAATTGTTAAGAGTGGTGCCGACAGACGTGGGAAAATTAAAAAGGTTTCCCTAATTGCTCGGAAGGAATTTCGTAAATGGGTGGTCAGAAATTCAGACCCTTTTTCTCAGGCTGTCCCGACCGTCAAAAAGAGACGCCGTAGCATTGTGCTTGCGTTTCTTCACAATTCAGCGACGACAGCCCGTCTGGGAACTTATCATATGAACGAGACAGACTCCCACTAGTCGACCAACGGACAAGAGATCAAATGTGCCAAGACCGACATAGGTGGCCTACAAACAAGAGATCAAATGAACCATTTTGGCCACTTGTATTGGTGACTTATCCCATTCTACAGTTTATCTCCAGTATTCAGTTTATATTAAACACCGTTAGTTGCTCGTATTTAGGACTTTTTTTGTTTGTCTGTTTAAGCTTTCAATAAATCACCTAAACATCAAATATATCGGTAATAGCATCAAGACGAGTTCACTATGACGCAAGTATAAAAACGAAGACTCATTTTATATAAAGAAAAAATGGAAACAGAGCAGCAGCCTCCAAAAATTTGACACGAATGAAACATATATATGTTGAGGGTGTAAACAAAATTATATAGTTTTTGCTTCCAAATACTTGATAGTCTTTAGTAATATTTTCACACTCTTCTATAATACATTCTTTTTTTAAAAAAATGTTGCATAACAAATGCTTTGGAAGGCAAGGGAGACGACACAGTGAGGGAAACCAATACGGAAGTCATTTGTGACATTGAGAGTGACGAGTTATTTTCGAAATATGGTACTAAAAGTTAGAGCAATTATTGGTTCCTGGGTGCATTTGAAAGATTTTAATACTGGTAAAATAAGTAAATTATTAGCTTCTTATTATTTCTCATTAAAAAAAAAATTAAAAATTGTTTTATGTCAGGTATTAATGAACCTTATACACAATGTTTTTATTTTTTTTTTCTCAAAAACGTGTAGAGAATTTCGGGTGCTGCTCAGAATCAATGGCAGCTTAGATTCGAGTAAATGCGGTATTTTGAATTAATGCAATAACAATAGCAAATGCGTAGGTGTACATTATTAATTAACAAAAGATTAGGGTGCTTTAAAACTTGAACCAACTAGGCCCGGTTCTAGGACCTCGGACTCGAGGTTCTTTCGGGGTTATCTCACTTTCAATTAGGTATCAATGCGGTCGCGACGTGAGTAATTTTATTTTTGAGATATCTTTCCCAGACATAAAGTCTCTTAAAAACTGAGAAATTAATCACGTTTGCATGATTTAAACTTAGTGATTATTGATGAAGTTATATTAACAGTCGATTTTGAAGACATAATTAATGATTCTGAGAATTTAAAATGTAGAAAAGGAGTATTCTAATAAAGTTTCAATTAATTATTGATTGCATTTGTTGAATTTTACATAAATGTACATCAAATTCGAAGGAAAGGTCACATGCAAGGCCTAATACAGGTCTTAAAATGTCACTGATAAGAGATATGTGTACATTACCTATAAATGTCAATATCTTAGCTGTGAGTGGGAATTTAACTCGGATATCGATCCCGCGATCTATCTGCGGCTCAAAATTGCACGAGATGTTGGCTGTGATCAGCAAATATTTAAATTAGTCAGAAATAGACACCCGGAAAACGATAAAAAACAAAGAAAAATTTGTCAGTTTTTCAGAATAAAAAATGTTGCCATTTAATTTTATGTATTCCAAATAACACATAATGGCAAAATATTTTTCTATGTGAATGTTTGCGCATTATTTTAACAATTATAAGTTAATTTAGTTTTATTTAAGCTACATCTATCTGATTGTGAGTTAAAATCATTGGAACGTTTCGTTATATGAACTACGAATGAAGTAAATCACAGATCTTTGTATTTTATAATATACTTTCATTCCACTAAAAAATTCTGAACTGTACATTAAAATAAATTGCAGCTGAGTATTCAGGTTTTGACAATTGACAGACAGTGAACAAATGTAGAATATTTTTTCATTATGAAGTTATAAGTTAAATATTTTGCTTGATGAGACAACGCCACTGAGAGATTATAGCTGCATTATTTAAATAAATGGACATTGCTTTCTTTGCAGCAATGCATGCACAATGATTCCCACGCACAATTATAATACTTAGTAACTATTTTAATAGTTACACTCTCGTTCGGGTTGCTTATTGTGATTTTATTTAAAATATTTTCTTAAGTTGTGAAATAAATATTTTTCATAGTTAATTTTTATTATTTTTCTGTTTTGGAGTTACATTTAGGTACAAATCCTCACAAAAACTGTTAAATAAATATTAAACTAGAAATATTTTTATTATGCTGTTATCACGGTAAAATAAAACGATAAATTGTTTTATGTGAACATTTTCAAAATATCTTATAAAATGGGACAGTTTTACTTAAATAAGGTGACCAATCGTCCTCCTTTAGGGAGGACGGTCCTCCTTTAATAGGTTCTGTCCTTCCTCGAAAAGTGTCCTCCTATTTGTCCTCCTTTTCAATATTTTAATGCTGATCCGTTAATCTCTGTATTCAGAGACGAACCAAACATGTTTCCTGATATGTCGAAGAACTGTCTGAGAAGATCACAAGAAATAACAGTTTTTAATGGTATTTTTTTACTTCATCGCAAGTAAATTGGGCAGATATAGAAAATTGTGTTGCATTTTATCGAAAGAAATGCCTGATATTAAAATCGACGACAATGGTCTGTTTGAAGAAACTAGAACACTGAATACATGTTTCAATTCCAATAAATTAAAACAATTGGAAAATCAATATGTTGGCATTGATAAAAGAGAGATGGGTGAAAATACTTAAACCATTTCTAAAATGAACACATTTCCATGAAAATTTAGTTATTCTTGTTGAATTTACGTTGTGCTGACCTGGAACTAATGCAGCAGTTGAAAGAGTTTTTTCAGTTGGTAATGATTTTTGGGCAAGTGAACAATCAAGATTGAATGTTAATATATTAGCTATAGTGTTTGCCGTAAAATTCAGTATGAAGGATATTTTTTGCTCCGAAATTTCCAATATATTAGAAAATAATGTCTACAAAAAAATCATTCAATGGAAAAATATTTGTTAAAGTAAATAATTAAAAGCGTAGTTCGTGTAATTTTGTTTGAATTAATAAAATGTTTCATTCACATTTACATCGTAATTTTTTCTTAAATTTTTTGTCCTCCTTTTCATTGTAAAAAAACTGACCACCTTAAATTGAAGAAATTTTAATACATTCTGTTTTAAGTGATTTGTTTTACATAAAAAAAAATAGTTTTTTCCTTCGTATAATTATTGTGTACATTTCAAACAACTCAAAATAAAAAAAAATCAAATTTAAGCTATTGTTTATTTTTTTAAATCATAATTTCAAACGTAATAAAAAAAAAAAATCGCATAATTTTTTTCCTTAGATAGCAATTAACAATTTGAATAAGTCCTACCGAAACGTATTCCTTACTTTTTTTGAAAAAAAATTCACTGAAATGGAAATTCAAAGCAAAAATAAAACAAAAACACACCAAAATATTTACTAAAACATCCCCCTCCGTACAGCAGACGGCACAATAGCAACCCAGGCAATGGATTAACACCCTCCACAAAAACTGTTGTCCCTCCCTATCGCATTCCACCCCGCATGACCCACAGAGCTAAAAAGCCACATTTCCACCCTACACACCCCCTACCCGTCCGTGGGAAACGGTCGCTTTCCATCTAATACCCATTTCACATAACAGACACAACATCCAGTGTGTTTAATGGCATATCGTTCCGTTCCAAGTACCACTGGCAACTCTGCGGCTCCAATTGCATATCTCAGACGCCCGAAAAGGTCTTTGCTTTTCAAAGTTAGAGGGAGTGGGTGGGCGAAAAAGTGACAAGAAACAGTCAGCACCAGTGACGGGAGCTCTTTGTTGTTACTTAATCGTAGGGTTCAATCGGGAAGACTTAGGAAGAGGTGTGTGATAATTAATTTTAGACGTGACTGCACGGTGATGGAGAGGATCA
The DNA here is from genome assembly GCA_019973955.1 of Trichonephila inaurata madagascariensis. Taxonomy (NCBI): domain Eukaryota; kingdom Metazoa; phylum Arthropoda; class Arachnida; order Araneae; family Nephilidae; genus Trichonephila; species Trichonephila inaurata. The sequence goes on from BMAV01019688.1 coordinate 66,972, forward strand.
ATGGAAAAAACTGGTGATTTATTCCCGAAGTGGTTTTTAGAAGGTGCTGGAATCGGGATATGGTGGTATTATTAGTGTTATCTTCAACTGGTGGTGAAGGAAATTACTTATATATTTCTTAGTTGTTGTTTCTTCAAGTTCGATAAATCATTTGAGTCGTAATTGATAATTTTTAGGAGAATTTCGTGATTTCTGTTCAAAGGATTTGAAATGAAATGAAATTTTAAAATATTGGAAGTTGTTGCATGTATGTAAGTACTCGTGAAGAAATAAAAAGAAATGAAATTAAGCTTTTAATGTACCGAAAAGTTTTGCATATTTGTAAGCACTCGTGAATTTTAAAACAAATATTTTGGAATGATATGAATTGCATTATGTATTTTACTTATAAAAATTATAACATTTTAACAAAATGAAAATTTAACATGTTGTTTTAGAAAATTGTAACATGCTTTAGTTAAATTTTATTAATTTTTATTATTATTATTTGCTAGTTGAAGTGATTTAGAATATTTTATAAAATATTATTTGAATAATAGTTAACGCTGAATTGGTTTTGATAATCGATTAAAATTGTCTGAGATTCACAATCTGTTTTAAACTTGGATTTTCAACCCCGACAAAAAAAAGAAATTTATGAAAAAAACTTTGATACCAAGTCCAAAAACAAATATTCTGAATGACAGCAATATGTATTTTCAAGTAACTTCATTAATATTCGTATATTTAACTATGAGCTTAACTAATGGTCGACCTTGTCAAGAGACCAAAACTTTAAACGAGCGTGAAGAACAAGCAGACGTAGTATTTACTGGGACTGTTGAAAAAATATATAGGAAAAGCCCCGAACGTTCGTTTATTCTGGATTACAATGCTGTCGTCTTTGTCAAAAGAGTGTTGAAGGGCGATAGAAAGTTGCAAAACAACGCTGTTGTGGTGTCTGGTTTAGGCAACAGACTGATTTGTCAGAGTATTGTGAAAGAACGTGATACCAGGATTTTTTTAGTGACTGAGATGGGCAATGGATTTCTTCAACTGAATTCGAGCTTATTGAGGATAAGTGTTCCAAATCTGGATTTAATTGATGCTGTTATAAAAGGTAAGAGTATTTCAAATCCTAAACATATATTAAGTAAGAAACCAACAGTGTTTGAATGTCATAGTACAATTTTTATAAGTAATGATTTTATGCTGATATAAAGATCTTTTTTTCATAGTGAAATTTTTTTCTGTGTGAAAAAATATTTTAATATTTAATGAGAGATAACTGATTTAACTATTTGTTGCATAACTTGTTCGATTTAAAGGAAAAAATCTTGATTTAATGTCATTCGTATACTACTACAAATACAAAATAGAAGAAAAAATGTTAAGCATCTTTAAAAAGTAAGTTTTTAGAACTTTAAAAATATGTCCAAAATCTAATCAGCCTCATATTGTCTTGAAACTAAAAAGGCAGGTTTATTAAGTCACTAAATTATTTATAACAAACAAAAAATTAGTATTATTTTTTTCACTTTTGGAATATTTAAAAAGAAAATTTTTAAAAATTATCCAATATATGATATTTTCCGACATAATATTGAAAGTCCATCATAGAAGCTTGCATTCTGCAACTTTGAATCCTAACTAGAAAAAAAGAGCTAGTAATAGAAGAGAAAAACTTCGTCCTTTTTAAAGTCTATTTGGAGATTTAAAAAAGTCTTAACTTTTCTTTCGCATCTTCTTGAAAAAAATTTTTTTTTAAAAAACGACTAAGACAAATAAGTCAAATAAACACAGCTGAGAGAAATGTCTTTTAATTTTTTTTTAAACTGTGTTACTTTTATATTTATAATTTCTATATTGCACATTTTGCTACCTAATTACTGTTTTCTTTTGGTATGCTCTTTGTATTTGCTAACCTTTCAACTATGTTACCTTTCTCATTTTTCTCAATGAACTATACTACACGATCATTGACAGCGACGTGCACAGAAATTTTTCAAGGAAGGCAGGGGACAGGGTCGGCAAGAAGTCCTCCATTCTCATATCATGCTCCAATATGTCGGTCGTTATATATATATCGTCTCCAATATATTTTGTCGATTTTCTGAAACAAAAAACAGTAAAAAATTAATTATTGAATAAATACGAAGCAATAATTAATAAAATTAATTATTAATAGTCAATACTTAATTAAAAATTGTCCATACTATATGCATAGGAGTATAATCAATCGAGAAAAAAAAATCAAGTGCAATAGAGGGTCCGGACTTGGGGACCCCTCCCCTTGTGTGCGCCACTAATCATTGAACAATGAAAATAATATAACGTGCTTATTGGTAGAGGGCAGTAGCGCACACAGGAATTTTTCAAGGGGGTCCGGGTAGAAAGTCCAACATTTTTGTATCATGCTCTTTTCATTTTGTCGATTTTTGGAACAACAGTAAAAAACTAAATATTGAATAAATAATTAACATTAATTAATAAAATTAATCATTAATAACAAATATTTAATTAAATTTTACGTACTATATGCTTAGAATTATAATCAATCGGGAAAAAATTCAAGGGCTATGGAGGGGTCCGGAACCCCAGGACCCCCTTGTGTGCGCCACTGGTAGAGGGGATAAGTGCAGTTAAGAAAGTAAAGGAGAAAAATAAATTTTAATGTTCTCTTGAATGAAAACAAGACCTTTCGATCAATTAATCGACGTTTTTATGTCTAAACAGATTATATATGTTCAGAAAGTAACTAATAGAGGAAGGACCTACTTAGTTGTTTTATATGAACCAAGCTCATCTTTTAAGAGATTATTTCATTCGGTTGAAACATCGACCACCCCTCCTGTAAAGGTTAATTCAATCAAACAAACATCATTTAACCTCTCACTTCATCAAAATAAGAAAATAAATGTTTCTTTAAGGTATCCGACTACGTTCGGATCCGTGTTTCCAAAAAAGTGCAGAAATGGATAATTTTCATGTTATTTAGTGTCACTTAGATTAGACTACATGTATGAAATTGTTTTAAGGCCATTTTGACAAAAAAATTTAAATACAATAGTTTGGCAAAAAATTAACTTAGAATAAGGTTTTTTCAAAATGTTCTCCTTTTATAAAAAATGCTTCTAAAATAATAATATTTTGTGTGTGTGCTTATATAAAGTAACGACTTCTCCAGAGAGTCTGAACTATTTTTTTTCGAAAAATTTCGAGTTACAACCAATTGAAATAATTACCGGCATTTTTTCTTAAAATTTCTCATCTCTGTTGTCGTATAAATCATGGATAAACCCACTTCTAAGTTATATATTTCAAAAATTCTAGTTGAGCCTCTGTACAGAGAGTCTGTGTTATGTACAGGCAAAATATTATTATAATAGAAGTATTTTTCACAAAAGGAGACTATTTTGAAATTGGGTATTCTACGTTCATTTTTTGTCAAAATATTGTACTTAAATAGTTTTTTTAATATAATACTATTTTTAAAACAATTGTATATACATTTTCTAATCTAAGTGACACTCAATATCATAAATATTATCCATTTATACGCTTTTGCAAAATCACGGTTCCGAACGTAGTCGGATACCTTAAGCCTCCGATTTTGTATTTCAAATACCCTCCAATTTGTAACCCATTTCATATAAATGTACTTTCAACTGAACTATGTAACCGCGTTTGTCTAGTGGTTACGGTTACGGACTCGTGACTGGCGTGCCATAAGTTTGACCCGTAGTGCCACTAAAGACCCGCAGTGTAGAAAGGCTGTTGCGCGTTAAATCAGTGGAGGCTCAAACCCCTCCCGTTGGTGTGGTGTGCTAGTTTGGAAAAGGGGCGCTAGCTCGGGTATCATCCTTGTCACTTCACATCGGCGCGGAATTACGCGGTCTGTCGCCAATAGATCCCGTGTTGTTTTATAGTGTGACATTAATAAACATTCACTCATTCAACTGAAATAGAAATGAAACGCGTAAACGTTGAAATGAAATATGTGGTAAAAATAGGCATCCGTTTATTATAAGAATATTTTGGTGTTGTCATTTAATTTTTGTAAATCGAATACTGTCAGCTTTATATTTTCTTATTAATGTTGTAACAAATTATATAATATTTTATTTTATTAATGTGTTTCGTTGCTCTTTTGAAGAGGGAGGGTCTAGTTTTTTAAATTCCTGTTGGTTTATTAGATATTAGTAGGTTTGAGGCTCGATTCAATCAAATACCTTTTTTTTTTTAATTAAAGCTACTGTTGCACATCAAAGTTCATTTTGATTTGTAAGTCTAGCGGGCGTAGAATTTTGGCAATTGTAGTATGAGAAAATTAATCTGTCAATAAATGAGGGAAAATAAATTCCACTTTTGAAACAAAGAATTCTTTTAAATTCATTGAAATCAACAACTCTTTACAATGTTACTAACATTATAAAACTTTTGCTTCTGGAAAAATGTAAATAATAAGTTGACCATGTGTGACGGACTCATGCGTCTTTTCATTAACATGACCTTTGGGTTCTTTGGGGCCAGAATTAAAGGCAACTCTTTTCCAACCAAACCCAAGAAGTGAAGCATGAAGGAAAGATGCAAATTAGGAAGCTTTTAAATATCAAAAGTTAGAGTAAACGGTGTGGCAGTTTGGGGAATGTTAAGGTAGTCCGTGATTCAATTGTGACAGCCAACACAGAAGTTATTATTCCTGATGTAAAGCCATTAGGTCAAGGTGCATACCATTGCACTCCAGTAAAGACGTAACTTCCATTAAGATTGGATCGGTAGATCGAAATTAAAGTAGGATTGACTATTTAATATTGGGATCTGGGATAGTATTGGAATTGAGTTTAGGCGAGTTAGTTATTGATAGTGATCCGGGTTAAGTTATTTCGGTATTATCTATATTGTGTGTTTTGTCATCTTAGATTCTCTCACATATATTATTATTATCTAATCTGTTAGATGTTTAAGTTTTAAGATCTTAGTAAAGTCAAATTAAGATCATGACAGCTCCTAGTTCTTTATTTATTCCTACACCTCTAGCTCACGCTGATAATCAAAAAGGAGGACACCCGAGGGGGGCAACTTCATACATGAATTAAACTAGTTATCCATTTTCCAAATTGTACATAACAATTAAAGTATATCAAATGTTAAGTGTTATTAACCACTGAATATGAATTGAAATTTTTTCTGGTTTTTCAGACCCTTACAGTTTTTATGTGGTCTGCTGTGGCGATTGGAGTCAGAAGATTCAAATGTTATTCTATTTTATGACTAAGTTCGATATAAATTGTTTTATAAAGTAGTGTTAATAGTAAAAATGTAGCCTGTTGGTGAACTTTGAAAAAAAAAAGGGATAAACGTTCTAAAAAAGCAAAAAAAAAATGAGAGAGAGAAGAAAGTATGACATTGAAATATTGATTTTATTTGAATATAAAGAAATATTAAGTAAACGTAATTTTTCCATTCAAATTTAAATAAATACATTATTCATAATTGAATAATTGATTTTGATAGAAGAATTACAAGATTTGAAATATTCATTTTTATCCTTTGAGAGAATAATTATTCCTTTTTCATTGCATTTGTAAACATTTGAATTATTTGTTTTTCCCAAATATATATTGATAGTTATCAATGCTGTAATTAACAAGCATAATTAAGCACATTACTTTTTATATAGAAAATGCAGAAAGCAATCCCCTTAGCTCCTTCTCTCTCGTAGGTATTTTAAAATAATTCTACAGAAACTTATGAATGAAACTAATTTACTACAATTGGTATCTATATGCATTATATATTCACATAATGTCAAAAAATCTATAGAATTTTAAAATGAGACATTGAAAAATCTCGACACATATTGAACAAAATTGTGTCACATTTTTTATTTTTATTTAACCCGGATACTTATGATTGCTTCAAAATTTTTACATGGTATAATTTTAGTATTTTTTTATAAAACTTAAATCCACACAAAGCACGCTTTCAGCTAATGTTTTTAAAATACATGTATTTAAATTTTTAACACCCACTCTCATTTATTTTTAACATTAAGATTTTAACACAGAGTACTTTATAAAAAAGAGCCTGGGAGCGATCACGCGGGGGACAGAGTCACCCAGTTAATTCTGCAATAAGTTATAATTCGGAAATTTTCATTTTTTATAAATGACCTTGACTATATCCTGCTTATGACAGTCTTCATAGGAACTGAAATATATTTGTCACGTATCTCCCTCTTTTTTTGGAGTGGCAAACGTTTATTTACAATTTTAAGGTACTTGGTTCGACTGAGTTCCCCGCGCAACCACTTTTGTTCCAAAATATTATCTATGGACATGCTGCACTTTCCCTCTGTGAACGACTTAGTGGTTTTGAATGCTGTGTTGTACGACTTATCATGGTTTATATATATATATATATATATATATATATATATATATATATATATATATATATATATATATATACATATTATTATATATATATATATATATATATATATATATATATATATATATATAAATATATATTTATATATATATATATATATATATATTATATTCTGCTTATATATATATATATATATATATAATATATAAGCAGAATATAAAAAAAATATATGGGCATCGAAGGAAGTTGAAACTGATCAAGCAAGGGATGAACCTGCTGAAATAATGCCTATTAATCATAATAGTGAAAGAAAATTTAAGAAAAGCGATGAACATGAAACGTTTGACTTGAAAGGAAAATTTTCAAATGCTACCTAAAGAACTCCAAAATATGAAGATATTAACAAAATATGAAGAGCCACAAGTGCACCACAAGGCACACTTCTCCTTGTCAAAAATACACAAACAAGAAAAAGATCAACATGCTATATGTCGACTATCAAAAGACAATAAAACTACAATAACCTGAACAAAATATGACAGTTTAACGTGCAAGTAACATTCCTGTAATGTTAGCCCAAAGTGTCTGTGATTTGTGCCTTTATTATACACGCACGCATCTGAAAAGTCTTGGTTCAGTTTGACATATTTTTCTCAAATTATCAAAGCAAAATTAAAAAGTCCTTAAATGTAGGTATGTATACTTTTTCTTAGTTAAATTATTCATTGGAATTACGAATTTTGTCCTGTAGAATAAAAATAATTATAAAAAATGGATTGGGGTGACTTCGTCACCCTGCTCGACATCAACATTAGTATCGAGTGCGCGCGTTCTCTCAGGTTAATAATAAATTAATTTTATCACGCCTCCGATTTTTTTGGAATAGAGCGGTTTTTTTCGTCTAACAGCAACGTAAAAATTAAAAACGTTTTAACAATAGAATTTAACTCAATATTGTAAAAAAAAAACTCAATAATGATAACAATGGTTAAATATATTTGAATTGGGTTCTCTTTCTTTTATGCAGTGTAGAATATACCGCTGTTCTTTCTCCTCTGCTTTTTAACTGTGGTTATTTTTTACTATAATTGTTCCACTACTATTGTCGATTGAATTCGGTTTCAATAAAAGCGCAACAAAAAGATCGTTAATATTGCCCATTAAGCACGTTTTATTTATTGCTCAAATTAAGGAATGCTTTCACCATACTATCGATGTTAATAGTGTCGTAAATTGGAAACGTTAATCAGGAAGATTTTTTAATTAAATTTACAGAAGCTTGGTTTCTTTTGGTGAAAGAGAGAGATTTGTAAGAACAGATATTAGAGAGCGAGAGGCTGTTTTCTTAAAATGAGATTGACTTTTGCCAATGTTATTATATAAATGTTTTTTAAATGCTATTTTAAAAGGGTTTAGGATAATTATGCATTTTTAAATTAGTTCAAAATCTTTGTGTGCTATGTTTGATAAAAGAAGATATTTGAAAGTAATTACTTATTGTCTTTAAGTGAGAAGAACATATTTTTTTCAGGGGAATGATTTAAATTGTCAACATTATAAATTAATTTAGAATGATACAAAGAATAGTTTAATGGCAAATTTTCTTTTTAATCTATAGTACATTTTTAAAACCTTTTTCAGAAGAACAATTTACATAGATTTCCAAACATGATTTGTTTATCTTAAGATTTTTTCATTAACTTTCTTTGAAATTTCAGTTTAAATCAGATTATATTCTCCAATCATCTTGAACATTTTTATTTTCATTATTCATTAAGGATTTTAAATCCATTAAATTTTTCTAGAAAAAACTACGCAATAAATATTTTTTTTTGTTTATTTTGAATTAAATAATGCTTAGTAAAAGCTATTAAAAACAAAGATTAAGTTACAGAGTTGAACTGAATATAAGGTTTTATTCGCTTAAATATATTCAAATAAAATTTGTTGTTAATATCAAGTTAACGAGAAAATAATTTATCTAACTATTTCGATTAATTTAGTTTAAATTTATTAAATTAAGGTCTTTAAAGGGAAAAAAGCACTTAAAATCTCACACATATTTCTGCGTCACAAAATATGTTTAATAAGAAAAATTGCATTTGGGTGTTATTTTTGTTATCAAATAATGGAACAAATTATTAAGCCTTTTTCCTGTTTTACAAAAGTACTTTCTAAATAAAAATTTGATTTGAAATATCTTATAAGTTAATTTAATTAAAGTTCTATCTGAGTGTAAGAATAATTTTAAGGCAAAGATTTTAAGTGCTTAGATAATAAATCTTGTACATTGTCTTCATCATTAGCTTTGTCTTAAAAGAGATATTTTTTAAAAATATTTTTATCCAAATAACTTATTTAATTCACAATATTTTTCTTTATTTTTTAATCCAAAAAACAAACATATTGAGTCTTATTTTCTTTGTTACTTTCTTTGTTATTACTTTCATATATATATATATATTTTTTTATTTTTAACTTTTTTTTTCCAATATATTTTTAAATATATTAGCATTGCATTACTGTAAAAAAGGTTATAGTATTTTCGAAAAACGAATTGTAATCATTTTTGGTGTAAATAACTAAAGGAAAATTCTAACATGTATTTTGTAATGAAATGTTTGATATAGTAGCAATTTAAATCATACGAGGCATGTTTTTTAAAGAAAGTGCTTTTTTGAAATATAGCCCCTGTGTCTACATTTATTAGAGCTAGTCTCCGAAGCAACTACTGAAGAATTTCGACTGCGTCGATGTTGTTTTGTTCATTTTTAAAAATTGTTCAGACCATAGTAAATTCCGCCGATTGGGAAATAAGCTCTGTCAATTGTTTCTTAAATGCAAGATACATGAGATAGCGTTCAATTTTAAAGATAATAGAGAAGAATATGAAAAAAGCTCCATAAGTTCAAATGGAAAGGAAAAAAGTATTAAAACATTTGAAGACGATTGCAAACGTGCATGGCGTAGGGAAGCATCTTTCACTAGCGGTAATGTGGTGAAGAAAGTTGAGGAAACGTTTGAGAATTTTATGATTTCAACATTATTTAATAGATTTCTCGAAATTTCAAGAAAAAAAAAAAGCTTTTTATATGAAATTATGGCAGAACGTTTACACGATTGGACATTGTGCTGTCAGTAATGTATAGTATCTATATAAATTACCGAGGTGCATAGAGCCTTAAATTCATGCAGTGTGTTGACATTCCTCGTCGAAAGAGATTAAGTAATGGTTAAAGAACGATAAGGTTTTAAGAGCCAAATTGTTTTGGGATTCCCAGAGTTTTAGGGTGTTTTTTTTTGTCATAGGGACATTATAGTAAATGCTTACTCATGACACAATATCATTAGTCCTTGCTCTTAAAGAATCCCCTTGGCGGCTTATGCTACGACGATAATAACGACAAAATGGCAGTACTGGAATGGTTGGCAAGAAGAAGCTGCTTTTTAGACACAATAAGTCCCTTAATATTGGGGAATTATATAGGAAAGTAAATTAAACTGCAGGTTCTTTTATAAAACTAAAATTTCGAGAAAACTGTCCTTTTTTATATTAAAATGGTATTTACTTGAAAAACAAGTCTAGAAGTATTATTTCGGGTTCTTGAATGTAATTTATTAATTTTTTATATATCCTTGTGAAATAAGATATTGCTCAACTATCTGCGATTTTTAACTTTAACTTTTATTTAAATTCTAGTCTAGGTTTCTTTGAATAAGATTGGGCTTGCTATTTTATTTCATATCGGAATAATTGTGAGTTGTTTTTTTTCCCCATGTTTCTCATGGAATCATCGGAACAGGTTTATTTTAAACATGGATTTTGCACCGGGTTTGTTTTATACGTTTTTTAAAGTGTTCTATGAAAGTTTATTTTTCGTGCGACCGCATTAATTGAGTGAACATTTCGATTGTTATTTCTGTGGTATCATTTTTTCGAATTCTGATGCCAATTAAGGGAGCTGAAGCAGATTAATTTGTCGAGGCTTAAAATCAGTAAGCTCTTATGAGAAAGAATGTAAAAGAGTAGACCACTTCAGGCTTTAATTAAATAAAGTTATATTCTTTTAAAATCTACCCTTTATTTATTACATCAGAAAATCGTCCTTTTAGAAGTATAAAAAGTGCTATGATAATTTTCTCTTTTAAATATTTAATAATTTTGCATACCTAGTTAATAATTATAAATTGGTAAAAGGTCTTTTCAGAAGGATCATTTCGACACTAGGGATTTCGGCCCTTAAGTACTTTCTAAGTAATTGGCGGCAACTTCATTTTAATTTCGGTACAAGTATGGATATTTATTTTTTAATTTATTTTATGAAATTAAGCCATTGCGGTGTTATGACATGATGAATCCAAATATTTAAAATCATCATTACATTACATTTAATGTGCTTATTAATTTATATATTTTTTTAAAATATTACTTTTTTGTACTCTTAAAATAATTCTAGAATTGGAAAATTATTGTACATAAGTTGGTGCAAACATTTATTGAAAAATGTTGAGGAAAAAATTTATATCATCAAATTTTTCGGATATGAATTGCCCTTTTTTGTCCAATTTTTTTTTTAAAATCTGTGTGACCCAAAAATATTTTAAATATTTTTTTTAATATATAAAAATATTTTTTAATTTGAAGTTTATTTTACATGGACAACTTAATTATGCTGAAAAAATAGGTACTGTATTTCGAAAAAATATTTTTAAGAAATAAGTTAATCCATTAAATTAATAGTTTAATGCTCTTAGGGATATTAACAATGATAGAATATTTCTTTTGTAATGAGAATTGCAAAAATTATTTATAATGTCTTTTAAAAAACTTATTAAGAGTTTCGGACATTTTATGACTTTGTCTTATATCAAAGGTTTTTCTTTCTCCTTATTTTTCTCTTTTTAAAAAAAAAATAATAATTAGCTAAATATTTAAAAATGGCATTTGAAAATAAATATTTATTACGTAGATAACTATTTAAAAACAAGTTAGAATATGCAAGAATCCACGAATGCTTTCTTTAATATTTAGGTTTGTCGAGTTTATTTTAAAAATACCTTTTTAAAGCTCATTATTTGAGAAAAATCGATTATTGTCAACTAAAAAGACTCATCTTCAGCAAGAAAAAAATTTTTTGAAGACTGAATGAGAATAATAACGTGTAAGCGACTTCCCCCTGAAGTCGCTTCCTCATTATCTTGTCTACCTAAAACTGTGGGAACCGGAAACGAAGCATGACCATAACTCTCCATGATATATCTAATATATTATTATTCAGTTGTAATATTCCACAACAAAGTAATCTACAAAAGGAAACCCTAGGAGGGATGTAAAGAAAGCAACCACCTTAAGTGAATAAACGCATGTAATCAGATTAGTTTAGCTTTAATCAATCCTAACTGATAAATTCTTGATCCACTAATTTAATCTAGTAGCCAAAATCCGTCCTTTAGTCGAGATACTTAAGGTATCCGACTACGTTCGAAACCGTGATTTTAAAAAAGCGCATAAATGGATAATTTTCATGATATTTAGTGTCACTTAGATTAGAATACATGTACAAAATTGTTTTAAGGACATTTTGACAACAACAACAAAAAATATTTAAATACAATATTTCGGCAAAAAATTAACTTAGAATAACCTTTTTCAAAATGTTCTCCTTTTGTGAAAAATGCTTCTATTATAATAACATTTTGCCTGTATATAGCTCAGACCTCTGTACAGAAGCTCAACTATGATTTTTGAAAAATTCACATTATTTTCAGAGTTACAACCCATTGAAATAACTATCGGCATTTTTTTTCTTAGAATTTCTCCCCTCTGTTGTCCTAAAACATGGATAAACCCACTTCTAAGTTATATATTTCAAAAATTCTATTGCAGCCTCTGTACAGAAGTCTGAGATATATACAGGTAAAATATTATTATAATAGAAGAAGTTTTCATAAAAGGAGAAAATTTTGAAAAAAGATTATTCTAAGTTAACTTTTGCCAAAATATTGTATTTAAATAATTTTTTTTGTCAAAATGTCCTTAAACAGTTGTATATATGTATTCTAATCTAAGTGACACTAAATATCATAAATATTATCCATTTATACGTTTTTGCAAAATCAAGGTTCCGAACGAAGCCGGATACCTTAAATTCTAAATCTCCCCTTAGTAACGTTGCATTCAGATGCTCCACTCCTTGTCACCTATGATTATTAAACTCTAACTCTATATACTCTAACGAATTTGCATCTCAGGGTTTCTTCTTGAGAGAGATGGCTGTAAAATAAACGCTAATGCTAGCTCAAAGATTCCCCAAGAGGATTAGTTGGTGAAGGTCGCGTAAAGACCCATCACAAATGTATCAGACATATGAAGTATGTAATCCAGGATTTTGGTTGAATAGAGTCGAAGGCACAAAAATTTTGTATCATCATACCAGTTTATAAAAAGGAGAATAAGACCAAATAGGCGCATTAATCAAAAAAATATAAAAAAAAATTCTGGTTTTGCTCGGAGAGGGTGGTTCCCCAACAGTCCTTCCCCTGAAATTGCTATTGCTTGATTAATCACTGTTCACTTGCTTGAGTTTGGGTTTCAACCTTTCATGCTGGTGGCCCAAATTCATAAATTCAACATCCGTGGGCCACAACAGTAAAATCATAGTGATCTTCGGGCCACACGACTGTCAAAAAATATTGCAATCAGGAAATTTATATAAAAAAAGGGAGGCTTTTATTTTAAAAGGTTACAGCTGATTTTCTAAGGGAGTAGATAGTATATATATACGAATCGATTTCAAAAAAGTGTAATGAAACTCGGATTAAAATACTTTGCGAACCTATTAAATATGAACGTCTACTTTTATTCCGAAAATTTCTGAGATTTTATGCATAGTCAAATTTATTTTTTATATTTTAAATTGTTTAAGGTACAGTGAAATCTTTGAAAAGTTTGTCTTTTTCAGGAAATGTTATCTCAAATGGATATGAGACACATCAGTGAAATGTTTTAAGTATCAAGAATAATAGAAAAAATTACGTTTTTTACGACAAAAAGCAAACTAGGCAATTTTTTGTTTAAATTGCTTCAAATTAAAATGGGGAATGGCTAAAATACCGTCAACGGCCCGTTCGTGGCCCGCGGGCTACGGGTTAAAGACCCCTAGCTGAAAGTATCCGACTACGTTCGGAACAGTAATTTTAAAATAAATGTATTAATGAATATTTTATTTATTTATTTATTTATTTTGGTATTTCGTGTTACTTGAATTAAAATTTATATGTAAAATTGTTTTAAAAATATTATTACAGTAAATTTTATTTTAAATGTAACTTTTTTTGAGAAAATAAAGAAAAAATAGCATAAAATCAAATGATTTTTTCATGGAAAAATTGTTTTATAATAATAAACTTTTGCCATTATACAGGTAACATTTCACTGCAGAGCTTGAACTAGGAATTTTGAAGAATTCACTTTATTTTCAGAGTTACAATCATTTGAATAATGTACCAAGATTTCCTTTAAAAATATTAAGATATGAATAAGTCCACTTCCAATTTTTGTATTCGAACAGTTGTTATCCTCCATGCTCTCAAGAACACTATGGAAAACATTTCTATCAAACTTTATACAAATTAACGACTTTTTTTCTTTTTTGAGTTCTCACAATTTAAAAATTGTAATTTCTTTAAAAATGACATTTTATTAGAATATAAACTTAAAGATAACAATTACATTGGAAACAAAAATAAATATATCAGATAAGCCAGATTTTTTAAAAAGCAATTTGTTATTATATTTTTAAAATATGATCAGTAAATATTTTTAAAAATACCAGAAAAAGTTGAATTTCTTTTTAAAAGACTGCATTATTTGGTTATTTATTTATTTTAAATCGTTTCGCATTAAATAGCTTATAATTATATATTCTATGTTTTGTACCTTCAAAAGAAAGGCAGTTTTAGGAAGCTAAGATTTCAAATATTTTATTGGATATTTTTTTTTAAAATCAAACTTCCTCGAAAATATAAGTTTTTTAACAAAGTCGTATACTTTAAAAGATTTTATTTTATAAAAAAAAATTAAGGATTTGTAGTAATTACCGAACAACAATTTGTAGGAGGAAAAATACACTTCTTGGATTTATTCAATTTCATACAAGTTAAAGCTTCCTGTACTTACATTACATTCATTTAACTTAAGATGTTACGATAAAATTTTATACAGGATGCAGGGAACTAAACAGAAATCTATCAATAGGTCTCTTTCACTGATATACATTGAATGAAATGTTTTCTTCAGATTTTAAGCGATAGTTTGCGTGTCGGTGCGGCGTACAAATCCCGTTGAGAAATAGCGCAAAGAAAGAGTTAAGCTTCTTTCTCGCAACATCCAAACAAAGACGGTTTTACTTTATGTACATAACCGTAAAACCTAAGGCAGTTGTATACCCCCTTTGAAATCTATAATACCATCCATACAAGAAAATAAAAAAAGATAGATCACTGTCCTGAAACAAGAAAATACAGTGTTGAGCTGGAGTTGTTAGGATGAATAGTGCTTTGTTCAAAAAGTCAACCGACTTGACACTAATCCGACGGCGTTTGTATTTTATTTTAAAAAATAAATGTCTTAGCTTTTAAAACACTTTTTATCCCTGTATTGACTGAAATATTTTCGGTCATTTTCCTTAAAAGATAATAAGATTATTTTGCATTCCATGCCTATCATCATCCATGTTAATAAGTTTTAATTTACGTTTCACATTTTACTTCTTTACTGCTATATTTTACCAGATTAAGTACTTACTAATGCATTTCATGTAATGATAAATGTAATGACCCTTATCTTTTATTTTTCCCTTAAATGTTATACAAACAGGGACGACTTAAGGCATTAGCCAACTGGGCCCCGGTTCAGGACCTCGTCCTAGTTGGGGGCCTCGTTTCATTCTCTACTCAGTATGAATAAAAACATAATCCAGATAATTTGAATGATGAAATATTATTCTCTACATATATTCTCCCAAAGAACAGATAATTTCCAACTGTACATCATCTAGCAAAAGTGACAAGACTTTCCTATTAAGTGATCCCCGTTTTTCCTTCTAAGCTTAGGCCTAATACCTTAAACAATCATTCAACCCATTTAGTTGAAATGCAGTCATTGGTCGAGCCGGTTTGTGCCTGTGTTTTGTGAGATTGTGAGTCATGCACATTTATTCGTTTCCAATTACCGTTTGTGTGTACGTGTATTTGACGACACATGCTACATACTGTCTATTTTTTTAAAAATCACAGGTAGAGCTTACTTTTGCTAAGAAGCACAGGGCCTCAAAAAGTCTTTGGACGTTCGTCCCCTGACATAACTGTTGGGTTGGAGCGATTGAACTATTTTTTTTCCAGTGCTTTTTCCCGCTTTTTCTTAGGTATTCCTTCTTCACACCCATTAGATAGACTGTGTTCGGTGATCGGAGTTTGTATTTGCTCTGTGTCATTTTAATTCGTCATATTTATTCGTTTATGTGAAATAAAACTGTTTTGCCTACAAAACCATGAAGGAATTATTTGACAAAGAACGTCTATTACATTGCACTCTAATGTTGATATAAGCGAATTATATAAAATTGATTGTTTATTACCGAATTTTATTTGTTAACAAACAATATCAATTTAGAAATCAATTAATTATTTAAAAGCTACAGGAAGGCTATTGGCCGAATGCTCAAGAAGATCGAGTTAACACTTAAAGGCTTAGAACTTTAAACACCCACCATCTCACACACACACATTAAGCAACCACGTTGTACTCAACTTTTTTTGAGCAAAATTCTGAGAAAATTTACTGGAGAAAGCAATTTTTTTAAAAATAATTTATTTTTATTGAAATTACGTAGTTTCAAGATACAAAATAAATAGTGATAAAAAAGAAATGGTGCAAGAGAAATAAAATTACACTCGAGCTTTGCTAGTAAAGATAACAGTTATCTCCAATACTTATATATTGCAGTACAAAAGTAACAAAACAAATAAATAAAATGGGACGCAAAATAGAAATTAAAGTTAATTGTTTATTTTAATCATGCATCTGTTGATTCTAATATTTTCTCTTTCTATATTTTATATTTTACCTTTCTAATTTACTTCCCTGAAGGAAGATGATTGATTTTAGAATCATTCAGTTATATTCTACTCTAATACAACAAAAATATATCTTGTCTCATCTAATGGATTTAGTTGAAGAGCTGTTAGCGACGCACCTCGCAATTTTGAACCACAGTCAAGCGATGATGATCCGTGAGTCGGCAACTCAATTTCCATATCTCCTCAACATGCCAGTGGGATCACACCTCTTTTGTAACTTTAGGGTTCAAACCCACGAATCGATAGAAACAATGCCAGCTATCATGATTACTTGGTTAACATGGCCACGGGCTATCTCTCCAAAATACAAATCTAGAAGAAACGGACACAAAAAGAAAAATAAATGATTCAATTAATGTATTAAATATTTAGAATGTCAATGTTTTTCTTCTTTTTATGATATTCGACCAAAAGAAAATGCTATTCAAACATTTTCATAGGTGATTTTTGTCGAACATTTAAATGCATCATACTCATTTTTACAATGAATGAGTAAGGAAAATTTCTGTTCTATGTTTTAAACACACACATATATATCATATACATACAGATTTTCAAAGTTAATTTGTAGAACGATTTGAATAAACCAGTCAACATACAGATAAATTAACAATAGATAAGTTAACATTAGATAAATTAACAGAAGATACGTTAATGTTTAATTTCATGTATACACACAATATTATTTAAAAAGAATATGTAAATAGTTGCTGCACAAATATGCTTCTTATCAACTAAATTTTCTTAGACATTTTTTCACACAAGAGGTCAACTTTAAACATAACATCATTTAGTTTTTCATACTTCGAATTTTTCAAACAATTGAATATCTGATGATGATGTTTCATAATTATATTTTTTAAAATCTGCCTAAAAATCAAACAATTACTAAATTATTATGGGCAACAAAGACTAAACGAATTTGAAATATTTTATGTTACTGCACATTTGTGCGTGTGTGTGTGTGAACTTATCTAATACAAACAAACAGAAACTTCCAATGTAAAAAAAAATATCTTAGTATATATCTAGAGGGAGAGAGAGAGAGAGAATCACAAAAATGAATAGCATTGATTCTTATTTACTCGAAAAATTGCAATGTGATATGTGCTTTAAAAACATGAAGATTCCTAGTTTCTTAGAAATTAATATTTTAAATTCTTTTATTAGCTTACTGCAAAATATTTCTGAATCTTTTAATAGCAAACGCGAGATGACAGAAAAGCTGTAAAGCACCTTGTAGTAAACAATAAGATCATATATGGAAATAAATACTAATAATGCCTTGAGGGGAAAAACTTATTGTTGACAATTCATGAAAGTTCATGAGAGTATCTCATTTAATAAGTAACAATGAGTATCATGGTTCAAAAAACTGCCAATTACCTAAAATTGTCCACCGGAATGAACAGATGAATACAAACCAGACATTTGAATTTGTAATGATAAAAGCTTATTCTATGCATGATGCTTTAATAAAAGCTTTCTTTACCAAGGCCATGATAAGGAAACTTCTCATTAAAAAATTCATTTTAGAAAATAAGGAAGGTGTCATGACATTTCTGTTTCGCCAACAAAATAATTACAATAAGAGAAGAAAAGGATAGTAAAAGTAAAGAATAACTAGCTCAAAATTTATAATTACCCTTTAAGTGGTGTCAAAATATCTATGTATTAAATATCCTGTTTGGGGAAAGGAATTTGAATTTGGATACCGTATATTTCGGGGCGTATAATGCAACCTATACTTTCAGATTACATTTTAAAAATTTTTAGGGTATTTGCCGTATAATGCACTCCTTTTTTTTACGAAGAAACCTAAAATGTACATGGGCAATGATTTTATATTTTGACAAAAATGGTTCACATAAAAAATACGGGTCAAGAAATACCTTACTTCCCAATATTGCTCTTCTGCTTTGCAGACAGTACAACTTTAAAAATCATGGTTAATTTTAAAAGAAAACCGAATCCGAAATTTTAATTTCCCAAATAATGTTTACATTCATGCGTACGAGAAGGATTGATGGATGAAAATGGCGTAAAATTGTAGATAAAAAATGCATGACAAAAACGTTCAGGTACCGTAAGGAATCAGAAATTCTTTTATTTTGGAACACGTTAAGATACTATCAAATTACTATAGGAAAAAATTGCTGACTGAATTCAACACAAGATGGAAGTTGTTCAAGGTGTATCAGTGCCTCCTTTTATATCAGTAAACTATTCAAAGCAAAATTAAAACGACGGAGGAATATGTCGGTGTTAGAAGGCGGGAAAAACATTTACAAAAGAAGCTACAAAACACATGTTGAAATTTTGTTTTTCTATACTAATAATTCCTTTTATCTATACAGTGTGAAGTTTTAGAAAATTAATGGTAGCATTAGAGTTATGAATTTAAACATTTGGTACACACATTTACGCCACATCTATTAATTACAGTATGCACATTTATATTGTAGTTATTCAAAATATTGATAATTTCAATAGGGTACAGAATATGATATTGGAAGGGAGGAGGCTACAACCGTTCTCTTCGGTGTTTTCCAAAAGACTTCCTTTTCTGCTTTTTCCGGAGTGGGGTGGTCTCTTTTTGACACCTCGAATTACATCCAGCTCGTGAACGGAATGGGGTTTCTCAGAGTCAAAGTTTTCCGGGGCGAGGACAGAAGACATAATAACCTACAATAATTAGGGATGCACGTGTGAATAGGAACGCTGTTATTCTATCCACACAAGAGGCTGATTTTTCAGTTGTGTGTAGGGATGGCGATCTGAGATCGATTAATCAAAAAATCGATTTCTTGGGCCAAAAAAAATGAATTTTTCGAATCGATATGTAGTACTGAATCGATTCAGTGAATCAATATTTCATCCTATAAAATCGACATTCGATTTTTCTTGCTCTGATAAAAACCATAAAACTATTTACAATTATTTGAATGTACTATCTTTAATACCCGTAATATTACGTTGTTGGCGGTTAAAGGGTTGATTACTCAACAACTCGCAAGTTTCATTTGCCTGTCTTTAATAAATAAATAAAAAAGTTACGTTTGTAATATTTGACTTTTTGTATTTGTTGATAGTGCGTCATTTGTTTATGTGCCTTAAATGACTGACTGTCGTAATATACTGTGATTAGTGAAATAAATATTTATTTTTATGTAATTTTTGTTACGGAATAAGAAGTAAAATTGAGAGTTATATTTTACTTTGATGCTATTATTTTGAGTTTGTTCTATTAGTTGCTATTGTTGAATCTAACCATGTACGTTGTTAGTCATTTAAATTAGTTTACATACGAATAATTACTAATGAACAATGAAATAACTATGTGGAATTCTTATAAGAATACTGATAAGAGATCGATTGCTATGATATCTTTCTTGTTTTTCATAAAATGGATTTGTATTTACATTGTAAATGCAGACTTGGGGAAAAAATCGATTTTTTAGAAATCGATCTTTTAGACCTCGAATTTTATGAATCGATTTAAAAATCGATCTTTTTCGGAAAGAATCGCCATTCCTAGCTGTGTGACGCGAAATCGGCACAGCAGTTATCCCTTTTGTTACCTAAGTTTAACACGTACCCTTGAATTTCGATCTTATTTTTTCGTGTTAAAAGTTCACGTTATTGACCGGATTATACGATAAAATGGAATAAGTTATGGACAAAATTAAAAATTTATTTTATTATTTCTTTAAAAAATATTTCTAAATGCATCTGATTTTCCAATGAAATTAAAAGTAATTATTTATAAGGTACTTTAACTTGCTTTTCTATTGGTTGAAACTAAAATTTTCAGAACAAATGTAGCATTTATTTAAGTATCACATAAATTTTGAGAAAAACATGGGTTCAATTTAAAATTGGATGTCTGGTTGTTATTGTAAAAGTTCTGAAAATAAAAACTCGCTAGGCATAAAACCGTGACAAGCTTCTTAACTGAAATCAAACGTTGAACTTCAATTCTTCCTCTTGACGGTAGGATTATTTATTCGATCTTATATTTCAAAGCAGAATTTGAAGCAACAAATGGAACCATCTAACCATCTCATCAACTTCCGAGCCACCTCAGAATCGCACAAAATTCTTTTTTTCACAATAACTTCAAAAGCACTCCAGAGATCAGTATTTGATTTTATTTCTGGCTTGTAAGATGAAAGACTTATCAGTAGGATGAAAAAACATCACGAGAGCATAGAATATTTGAAAATACACATCGATAGAGAAATATTTTTACAAAGGAATATTACAGTATGGACAATAAATGAAGCTGACTCGCGAAGAGTTCGAAGTAAAATGGTATTATAGTATTCCAATCTCTCGAAAAAGTATTTATTTTACGAGAGAACTCCGAAAGGGCGTTTGTTCCAACAGAAGCTCGTTTTTGGAAATTCATATCAATACTAGGATAAAAATAAGAAAGAGACGTACACTGTGCCAGAGTGTAAAAAAAAGTCCATAAAAGAATTTTTATTATAAAGTTTTTCAAAATAAAATAAATAATTTCTAATTGTTTTGAAAAATTACTATTTTGAGAATATTATGTTTAACACTAGATTGCCCAAGGAAGTCACTGCTTTTTAATTCCAATTAGAAAAACAAAGGTGTATATAATGGCATAATTTCTTAGACTTTTTTAGAGGAAATTTTTTTTTCGAGTGAGTGAGTGAGTGAGTGAGTTTGGTGTTTTATGGCGCAAGAGCCAGTTTTGGCTATACTGCGCCAAACATTCATAGGTCTGTGGTCTGGATGGGAAAAGAAGAAATTAGATGACAAGATGGAGGGTCGAAAATAGCGAAGGATCACTGGGGTACCCCAGGGTTGTGACACCCGTGTTTACCAAAGATAGTAAACTCCTTGGGAAAAGGAAAAGATCACTAGGGTATCTCGGGATTGTGACACCCGTACCCACCTAAAGAAGGTGAGCTCCCTGAGGTTATTTTTTTTTCGAGTGAAGTAAAAATTACTTTTACTCTTAATATTTACTAATAACTTGTTATATGACTGTAAATAAAAAAAAATATTAAAAACAAATTTTAAACAATTTTTTTTTATTAGTTATTCTTTCACTATGCAGTCATTTTGACTGCTTTTGGGCAATATAGGTATATACTAATTTTCGGTCTTTCTAGTGTTAATAACTTGAAATAAATCATTTATAATTGTTCTTAAAAATCAATATATTTGAGTGTATTATATTATATTTAATAAGTCATAAAAAATTCCATACATCTCATTTTTTGTTCTCATCTTCCTATAATTGTATTCAATTCCTACTATTAGTTCACACTCTCCCTATATATATCTTGTTCAAATTTTCAGTCGTTAATAAAATACTTTTTAAGCATCCACTCAAGTTTAAAAACATTTTTCAAACCTGACAGTGAATGACATTTCTTGTTAATATAGTTTTTTCAAATATTGATTCATTAATTCTATTTAATTAATGAATAAATAATAACAATAAAAATAAGAGTCCAACACCATATATAAAAAAGAAAATCGCTCGTTGTGTCCCTGTTGAGCAATGAAAAGAACTTCTAATCCAAACTTCTTCTAATCCAATCTTGAACTTCTAATCCAAACGCCATAGGTTAGAATTCTATCTGTTTTATTAGAATAATTAAATTTAATTTATGAATAAATAGTAACAAAGAAAAATAATTGTCCAACACCATATATAGAAAGGAAAATGGAAAATTGCAAGAAAAATCGCTCAGTATCTTGCCACTTAATATTATGATTCTGTGTCATATGTATATACATATTTATATTTATTGCAATTATTTAATAAAAAGTAACTTAAATAATAAAAAAAATTGTTGAAATAAGTAGGAATTAACTTGTTTTTTTGTGTATTACTTGTTAAAAAATTTTGCTATTCATTTTCTTGGATTATTTATTATAACGTACTATTTTTTCTTTATATAATTTTCTTTTATCTCACAAAATTTGAAAGCTCTAAGTTAAAAAAAAATCATAGTTATGATAACTTTTATGTTCGTTTTTATTCACATCCCAATGGCAAATAAAAATTTTAAACGGATTTATCTCAGAAAGAAAAAATAACTCGTTTATCTTCATTTAAAATGCTAAGGTTTTTTCTATTGCGCCAAAGGCTTTGAATTTTTTTTACCTGTTGCTATTAGTTCTTATAATAGAAGATAGTATAAATTTTTAAATCAAAGGAATATTTTCAAAAAAAAAAAATTGATTTAGGAGTTTTCAGTAAGCATTAAGAAAAAAAAAGTATTTTCGAATATAAATCATGCTAGAAGCAGGAAACCCATGCCAACTTTTATCAAGATTTATGAATCAAATTTCATATGTGTTCGTCAATTATTGTAGGACTGAGTAGCAATTTAAAATCCCATTATAAATTTGAAAACTTTTGTTTAAAAAATTAAAGGGTTAGTCTTTTATAGTATTTTGGGCACACAAACTGATTTATGTAATCTATATGCATTTTAAATATTATATGAATTTGAAAAATTTAATAACTTGCGAAGGAGCTTAATTTGTGATAGGTATTACTTATTATCATTATTATTACGGATTTTTTAGCCTTTATAATAAAGAATATTGACATAAAACGTGTTGATGATTAATTTTAAATGTGCATGTGTTTTGATAGCAATTTTTCCCCTTAGACTGCTTTTTAAAATAATATATCATAAGACTTGTTTTAGTTCAAAACATTAAAAAAATTGCTATATCATAAACAAGTGTTTATGTGTTGATC
Source organism: Trichonephila inaurata madagascariensis (assembly GCA_019973955.1). Classification (NCBI taxonomy): domain Eukaryota; kingdom Metazoa; phylum Arthropoda; class Arachnida; order Araneae; family Nephilidae; genus Trichonephila; species Trichonephila inaurata. The sequence continues at coordinate 90,244 of BMAV01019688.1, forward strand.
TTTTTTGAAACCCAGACGTTCATTCAAAAGTAATAGCGTTATATTTTAGCATATGAAGTCAACTCGTTGAAAATATAGCATCCATTTTTCACCATTTAGAAATACACCAAAAAAGCGAAAACATGTTTAGTAATAATTCGACTTATGTAAATTAGTAGATAATTTCTTCTTATTCTCTGTTTCGGCTGGAAATTCTCGGTTGAAATTTACTTTCTGGTGAGATATCGATCATTCAGTGTGTTAGTGAAATAAACAAGACGAAAATGTCATTTTCTATAATTTACGAAACAAAAAAAACATCTACGTATTTCTGATGTAAAGGAGTTGGATAGAAGTAGATGCATAGCGGACTAGGAGGTGCATAGCGTTACTTAGCTACTTTCACGGCTGGATCTGAAAGAAAAAACAATTATTTTCTCCAAGTGAAGAAATTTTATCAATCAGTGATTTTTGAATCGATTAAATGTAAAATTTGCATTTCTTACACATACTTTATGTTTCTGCATTCCACCTATTACGTAAATTTGGGCTTTTCCTGTGTAGAAATATTTCGTTTTATGTACGAAATTACATAGAAATCCTAATCAATTCGTGCTTAATAGGAAAATGGTAACTTTTTTTTCATTTCCAATTACAAGTTTTTACAGGTAGTTAGAAAGAATCCCAAATCATGCCAAATAACGAAATCTGTTTATATAATACATAAAAGGCACTTTATACCTATTTAAAATAGGTTTAAAAATTGATGACAATAATTTTATTATATGCAGTACTTAAAATTTATCAAACTATTATTTAAGTTGTTATTTGTATTTAAAAATATTGAATCCGTTTTTTTTAAATTTAGCGGGAATTTTTAAACAATGCATAGAGCGTGAGAATCTTGATAACTGGCATGGGACTTACCACATGCCGTTTTTTTTAAAGTATCCTATTCGAAATTGCTAATTTTCTTTTAGTGTTACATTATTCTCATTTAAAATCAATTTGATTACGTGATTACGAAATTTTTAGTTCGTGACATGTGCCATATAAGGAGTATGACATATTTCATTAGCACTTTATTGGATATCGATATTTTCTTTTCTTTGAAATCAGTTTTTTAATTATTTATCATTTAAAAGAAAATAAATAAAACATTCGATTGTGAGATAATGAAAGAAAAAAGAATAAAAAGATTGAATATTTTTATTGATCAATACGTGGTTAGACATTTTTTAAAGTTTTAATTGATATGTACGAGTTTGCTAACAGAACCGTTTCTTTTTTCAATTAGGAAAACCAAATTGGGTTGTTGATGAGTTGATTAAGTTGTATTTTGGAAACATTAAATTTGAATAATAAACATACAGATACGTTTTTAATGGTGTAAATCATACGTGATGTAACTTTTAACCTCGTTTTCTTTAATCAGGTTTGAAGCAACTAAATATCATTGAATTTGAGAAATTGTGTGTGCACTGTTGTCAAAAAAAAAAGCACTTAGTAACTTGTTGCATCCACTTAACAACATTAAGTGCACTGCTATAGATTTTTTTTAAAAAAAACTAATTTTTTTAAACTGATTCATTAATTGGTTTAATTAATCGAAATAATAAATCAACTTACAAAAAACAGTTTTTATTTCTAATTACGAAATCAGTATTGCTAAGAAGAAAACGAAGCAGAGAATGAAGTAGTCAAATATCTTATAGAAGCGCTTCTCAGACTGTGGGGCGTGCCCCTCTTGGGGGGCGTGATAACTCTACGAGGGGGGCGCGAGAATATTGAAAAGTCGAAAACAAAAGCTTATTAAAAAATTATTAATTTACTGAAAGAAAAGAAACAAAATACTTTCTGATATAATAAAACATAAAATACACATTTACACTGATATAATACACTTATATAAATGTATCAGTACTGTATAATGTATTTTATTATTATTTAACAATACTAAGAACAATTTTGAAAATTATTAGTGACCCCATGGGCTTGTATTAACACGTATCTTGATAATTTGTTCGGCTTAAAATTAATTCCTTAACTGCCGATTAAAAGATACGCGATTCGCTCCCCAATGCCCCCGTTTTCCACGTAGAAGCTCGTATTTTGATGTTTTTTGGAGGAAGGGGGAGGAGAAAAGGATTAAATAAGCAAATCTTCTGAAATATGTAAATCCTTCTCCAAACACTGTCAAGGCACTTTTATTGCATTCCAAAGCCTTCGGTATAATTTTATGGATAGCAATGCACAAAAACGTACTTCGGAAAGACGTATGTATACGTCCAGAAAATTAATGCGTTGGCTTAGCGAGACGTTTATATACTTTGATGGCACATAAGAAGTTAAAGTCGCATTGTAGCTTTAGCGTATATTATTATTGAATTCAATCCATTGTTATTTTAAAGATAAAATAAGGATTGAATATTGGGTCACGAATATTGGAAGTTTGAGAAGCACTGTCTTATAGGATCAGTCTCATTAGCTCAACATATATTTATGAAAACACGGATGCGCAATTTATTAGATATTTCTGGCGAATGATTTATCTATTAAATATTCAGCATAATTTTTAATTGTTTCGATGGAAATATAAAGACAGTTAACTCTCTCTTGCTATTATTATTTTTCACTTTATTTAATACAACATAACGTGCTTTTATTTCAAAATTCTTAGTTCAATAATTTGATAGTTCATAATTTTCCGTTCTCTACCATTGCATGATTAATGGTTTGATATTGACTAATGCTAAATTAATATATGGCTCCTGAAAGGATATTCTGTTTAATACGGGATTAAATTAGATTTTAAATTAGATTGTTATGTTTTGTAATGAATTAAAAATAAGCAAAAATTTATTGATATAAAATTTTAAAATTTTATCTCAGATTATGATTTTTCCGTGGTAGGCTGCATTTGATGGATTCAGAAGATAAAGACTTTCCAATTTAGATATATTACCAGATAATACACGATGACTGATGAGTCCTTTAAGGTTTAAAGCAGTGGTCGCCAAACTTCTTGACCTCACGGACCATTAAATTCATAATTTAAATCCCGCGGACCATTAATACAATTTTTAAGTTTTAATATGTTTATGAAAAAAAAAATGTGATCTAAGAACACATAAAATGAAACTATTATTTATAACTAAATTATGAAAGCTTTATTACTAATCTATAATAAAATAAACAAAAACTGAAACAAAACAATTAAAAAAGGGTTTAAGTATATCAAACTTTTAGCATTATACATTCCTATGAAATGGCGTTATTTTGTGAAGTAGCGTTTTTAACTTTTCACGTATTGAAATGAATTATGTTTCAAGGCATCTTAAATCATAATTTAACGTTATGAGTAAATATATTCCACATTTTTCTGGGGACCAGCGAAATTTTCTCGCGGACCACTACTTTGGCGACCTCTGGTTTAAAGGGCCAGGATCATTTGTGTAGTTCTCATTGTGTATTACATATGAATCTTATCATGTATTTAACCAACCAAGATTTTTAATGTGGGGAACTAAATAATTCCACTCCTAAAACATTTTCTGTGTGTATATCTTACTTTTCAATTTTTTTATTTGAATTGTGATCTTGAAATACTCACATCTATTAAAACTTATCTTACTTTTAAAACGGAGTACCTAGTCTTATTCCAAAATAAAAGTTAAACCCTTGCGTAACAGACTGCGGTTTCTGGTATCCTGAGAAATCTGGAATTGCTGGGGTAGTGACCTTGACGTTACGCTGCATATTTCATTTTACCTTTTGAAGCTGACTAAGGCAGCGTTTCTCAAACAGTGGGGTACGCCCCCTTTGGAGGGGCGTGATAACTCTACGAGGGGGCGCGAGCATATTGAAAAGTCGAAAGCAAAAGTTTATTTAAAAAAGTTACTAATTTACTGAAAGTAAACGAACAAAATGCATTCGGACATAGTAAAAAAATACAATAGACATTTACACTGATATAATACACTTATAAATGTATCAGCACTGCACAATGTGTTTTTATGATTAATTTAACAATACTAAGTTAAGAACAAGTTTAATAATTACCAGTGACCCCAGTCTTGTCATATATAAAATTAAATACAAAAATTAACACTTATCTTAATAATTTTTGTACAGTTTATAATTAATTCCTTAACTGCCGATTAAAAGTTATGCGATTCACTCCCCAATGCCACCGTTTGCCACATAGGCGTGCGTATGTGATGCATTGAAGGAGGAGGGAGGGGAGAAATAAATAAGCAAATCCTCTGAAATAAGTAAATTCTTCGAAAACACTGTCCAGTTCCTTTTAATGTATTCCAAAGCCTTGGGAAAAGTTTTATGGATGGTGCGAAAAGACTATATATCGTCCGGTGAAAATAACTTTTTGGCGGGGAAACGTTTATATACGTCGGGGGGGTCGGGTTTAAGTCGTATTGTAGTTGTACGAAAGATTATTAAATTTCAATAATTGGTATTGTATTTAAAGGGGGCCGAAAAAAGTATGAGAATATTTTTTTCCCAAATTGGTTGAGAACTACGGTTACGTTCGTTCATGTTTCGTTTCGTTTTCTAAAGTTTCTGTAACTTTTTTTTTTGTTTATTTTTACTTTATCTAGATGGTATGGCATCTTCGTTGGGTTTCAACGAAAGTGTGATACTGTACTGAATGTGAGAATATTTTTCCGAAACAGATGAATACGACAGTGACTCTGATAGAGCTGTCTGACCTAATCTCTCTTATTTATTTGTGATGAAGACAATGAAGAAATGGAACACAAAAATGACAATATACTTATGTAACGCTTGCGGAAAAGCTTTCCGTTTAGAGGAACATTTCGAGCGATTTCACAAATATTTGTAATTTTAGTTTTAACTTTCCTATTTTTCAAATTTTTGTATGCCTTAAGCATTTTGTAGCACTTAACAATTTTATACAATCCCAAAAAAAGAAAATCTTCCTTATAATGTTTCCTGTGCTAATTACGCTGGTTGCACACCTAAATAAGCCATGTATCCACACGAGGTTTAAAAAAAGGGTTTTTTTCCCTATTGTATGTACTAGTGGTTAAAATGGTAGAAAAGGGAAACGGTATATTCTTCAAATTTTATTTTCCCTACGAAATTAGAGAAACAGCGCGATATTTTTCTTCTGTGGTGGTTGTATAGTCTAAATTTTCATAGTCCATAATAAAAATTTATTTCTCGCAATTTGTTCTTAATTTTATTCTTATTATTATGTAATATTTTTTATTATTTTTATTTTGTATAAGTTCTCAATTATTAAAAAAACGTCATTTATTAATTTTGAAAATATTTTACGTGTGCAGTGTGGAAATTTAAACTGACATTAAATAGAAGCGATCCGTTTCATTTTCAAAAGATGTAGATAAAAAAAAATAATAAATAAATAAAAACACGTTAGCACTCTTCTGATATAGATCTGTTTGAAGTAATATGAAGGACAACACAAGAAAACAGGCGTCGGTAAAACATATAGCCCTTTGTACTGCTAACTTAAGTGAAACTATATACTGTGCGAATACTAATGAGAAAGTAAAGAACCCTTTCAAATTAATACAAAATAAAACAAAAAAAAAGTCCCAGTTTCCTTAATTTTGTATTCTAAAAGAACTTGACACTCGCGTCGTGTACTGTCAAGAATATTCTACTTGAATATTGTTCAAAATGACTTCGGAGGATATTTTCTTTTGCAGCGGTCACCAAACTTTTTGTTCTCACGGACCAGTAAATTCATAATTTAAATTCCACGGACAACTAATAAGATTTTGTGAATGTTAAATATATTTATAAAAAAATAATTGTGATCTAAAAACGCAATCGATGCATCTAAACCCTCTGGCTGGAACATCCGTCTCTCAGACGGGATCATTTACTTTGATGCCTTTAGATAACGCTGTGCCGTGATTTTTGGGGTGGGCTGCTTTGACATTTTCAGTTGGACTCTACACAAAGAGAGGATCACATGGTGGTACATGGCAATTTTTTTCAACTCACGATATGTGCGAATTTTCTTATCTATTATAGTCTATCTTACGATCATACGGATATTCCTATAGTTTTCTCGAGTTTGGTATTACTATTTTTAATTACTTTTGCATGAATATAAATAATTTTTAATCAGATTTTATAAAAATACTAGTCACAATTCTAGTGATAAAAATATATTGTTGCTTGATTTAACCCCGCACATTTTATTTGAGCCATACTCAATTTCATGAGCTATAAGAACTTTTAAAACAGTCCTTGAGGTAATGAAATTCAAAAAAATTTACGTATCCATCTGTCAGAAGGATGTTTCTCCGTTCCTCAAAAAAAATTGATGTTTCGACTAAAGGGTTAAAACATAACATGATAAGGGAGTATATTCCATATTTTTCTGGGGACCAGCGAAAAAGACCACCACTTTGGCGACCTCTCTTCTATAGGAAATAATTCTAAATTTACGTATCCATTTTGTCAGAGGTGTTTTCAGCTCCTCAAAAAAAATTGATGTTTTGACTAAAGGGTTAAAACATACATGTAAGAGTATATTCCACTATTTTTCGGGGCCGAAAAAGACCAAACACTTGGCGACCTCTCTTCTATAGGAAATAAGTTTAAAAGTGTGATTAATTATTACATTCTTATGAAAATGTTTTATTTACTGGACATGAGAATAGTAAATAGTGATTCATAAAAATTTCAATGTATATAACATCATGTTATTGCAAGTAATATCATCCAGTTTACTTAAAATTGGTAAAAATATCAATACACTTTTGCTTTCTTAAGAACTTCAAAAGAAACAAATTAAAACATCTAGAAGCCATATCTACTATACATTACTATCATTCTATATTGTATTTAAATGGTTAAACTTTTAATTTTTTTTTCTGTCTTGTTACATCAAAATGTTTTCTTTTCATTTCCTTTCCTCTTAAGAGCACATTAGTTAAGCAATTGTATGTTTTTTTTTTCTTTTTAGAACAAAATTCAATAGAAGTTTGAAAGCCTTCTTCTCCCTCAATTTTTTAAGAATTTGATTTTTTAGTTGCTATTGTGAACTGCTTTCAATGATGTATGCTACCGTGGAAAAATTATAGTGTTCATTATTATTTTTCACGTACAAATCAGTTCTTTAAATTACATGTTTAAAGTAAAAAATCAGTGATTTAAAAAAAAAATTATTTTAGCTAAGTTTCACTTTGAATGTTCTATACAAATATGGGTTTCCGGTTTTTAATTCAAATTTTCTTTATATTCTTCAATAGAAGTAGACATAGACTGATAATTTCTTGGTTATAGTTTTTAATTTCTATTATAGAGCCATTTCTCGCATTTGAATTTCAATTGCATACCATACACACAAACATATACATAAACACTTGTTTTTACATATTATACTTACGATTCTTAAATATGTTATTAGTTCCTGCGGCAATTAAAAAGATTATAACGAAACCGTCGGAGAAGATAATACACACAAATAAAATAATATCAGTTATTTAGAATGGAATCAAAATTGGCTTTTCACTGTGGAAAACACAAATAAAACGTTCATAGTTGTAAAGTTTCATAGAATGGATCTTTCAAGAGCCTTTCATTATATATTCTGAATTAAATTGAGATTAATTTATCATCTCTCGTAAATAAATGAGACTCTAAAAAGATTTGTTACGTATAAATCGAAATATTTTAAATTAAGAAAAATGAATAAATAATTTTAATACAGAATGGGAAATTGGACGAATGCAGCTTCTTTTAAATGTGTTCATGGATTAACATTCAGATAAGTTAGTACAATTAATATTATTGATAAATAGAAATATACAAGGATTTAATAATTCAACCTAAAACGTTTTCAATCCTTTTCTGACCCCTGATTTATATTATTAACAACAAAATTATATAAATTATGAACCTAATAGCATCGAATAAATTTTTCTAGAAATGAAATAAATTGTTAAAATCGAATTCGTTGTATGTGCAAATGTGAACATGTTTATTTGTGAAACTTTTCAATAAAATAAAAAAAATTTCCTGAATTTTTCAACAACTCTTAAATAAGCCAATTTTCATAATAATAATATAATAAATATTCTAACAAATTTTTATTTTGTAACCTACCATTTTTGTGCCATGCAAATTAGTAAATATTGAGAATTATTTTTGGAAATACCGTATAATTAATATATATATATATATAATATATTTAACTATATAATAATAATATATACAAATAGTTTTAATCCTAAGTTTCTAGGCACAATAGTAAGGAAAATTAGCAAATAGTAGTATAATAGCAAACTCTTAACCTTAAGAACCAAGAATGTTGGTTTAAACAATGTTTTGAGGGCGGTTAACCTTGGCATGTAATTTACCGATACTACTGTCTATAAGGAATGGAGGAAATACCATAGATACGATAGTATTAAAAATAAATACTCAAATCTATTACTAAATAAAATATAACTGGAAAAATTAATAAAAATTTACTTAATATAGATATTAAATTATTATATGAATTACTGTTAAAAAATGAAGTAAACACATATATATAATATTCTTTTTACTCCATTTATTTTCTGATATGTTTCTTAAAATCAAATTTCTTTCTCTTTTAGTCTTGTAGAAAGTACAATTTTTTCTCTTATTGTTTTATTTTATTTTATTATACATACATACATACATACATACATACATACATACATATATATATTTGCAGGAAAATAAACAAAAATAAAATTCTGCATTGCATAGTATTTAAGTGATAGTTTTTTTTTTTTTTTTTGTTAATAATATACTGTACTTAAGATGAATTCATAATATTAATGGAGAAAAATCCGAGATGAAATAAAGAACCATAAAAGAGCTGGCATGAGTCAATTTAAGAAGAGAAAAAAATGCATTTAACATAATAAGAACTATAGAGAGTTGTTACGTCTTAGAAGCTGTCAGAGATACATAAAATTATGGGAAAAAGTTTTCTTCACATGGAGTACTGAAATGGCGTATGTAGGTCATTTATAATGCTTCCGATTGTTGATAAAGAGTTTGAACAACTCGTATTTTGATACTGTTTTGCGAGTTCAAATCGTCTGCGATTAATAAAAATTGTTAAGAGCTTTGCTCTAAACAGTATTTTTTGTTTAAAAATTTTAAAATGCCTTTTTTGCTTATTAATTATTATTTTCTTTCGTGAGTATAAAAGAAATAATAAAGATAATGTATCAATTTATTTTGATACTCTTTAAATTATTGCTAAAATATAAAATGACTTTCGAGTTTTTTTAATTATATTTATAAATATTTGTGTTAATTTGTAAAATTGTATGTTTAAATTTCACGATGCTTTAAAGGCTTATTTATCGATATGGCCTAATACAGTCAATTTTATTAATAACTGTTCGCTAAAAATTAATTAGCAAGTTATTTATTCATAAATAATAGTATCATGATATTTATAAAATAAAAAATAAATAAACACTGCATTTAATTTCCGCAACAGAACGTTATCTTTGAAATGAAAATTAAGAATGAAATATTTGTCATTATAATAAACTGCAGAAATAATACCTGCTCCGATTATTTTCAGTTAATCAGTTTTATGTATAAATATTCTTCTGGAAATTAAAGAGACTAATAAACATGAATTAAAAGTTTCATTGATTATATTATGAAATAAAAAGACTGAACACATGGAATTCAAAAAATTATGAATATTCAATTAAAAGATAACCAAGAATTCTTCGGAATTACTAGTCATGGAAAAATATGATGAAATTTCTATCAATATACGAGTCGGGGGAATATTAAACTTAAATACAGCCCTATTATTGGATTGATGCATTAATAAATGTTCTTAAATTAAATTTGAAAGAAATTTAATAATTACCAAATTCGAAGTTTAAAAAAATGAGCCAATGTTAAATTTTGACTACCATTTTGAATTAAATTTAAAAGTCATAGTCTTTATGATATCGCAGAAGAAGATTAAACATATAAGTATTTTCATCAATTAGAGAAATTATCTTCAAATTAATTCCTGAAGAAACTTTATATAAACAAAATAAACGATTGAAAACGCCTAATTTTTTTTATAGATCATGCAGGCATATTAGATAAAAGACAAAAAACAGATGAGAAGAAGAAATTTTTCTGAAAATGGCTGTTTTATTCCTTTAACTATGGCAGTTTATATTTCATAAGCATACTAAAGAGAACTTACATGTTAGTTTTCAAATTCTCTTGAATATACATAGACATAAATATTGGTTAATTAAAAGGAAGAAATGCGGTCTGAAATGTAATTTTGAAAATATTTAATTCAAAACGACTAGCATCTGTGCCTTAAATTCCCCCTGAAAGCAGAGTCCAAGATGCAGAAGTGTTTTAAATAACGGTTGTCGATATGGCGAGCCCATTATTTTCAAGATATGAGAATTACACTACCTGGAAGGTTTATTGGGTAGTTCACTTAGAATTGGTTACCGCATCTTCTACAGAGAATTTCCCTACACTTTAGAAAATTTATAACCCATCGAGAAAGAATAATAATAATTTATTGCGACAATAGCATTGACATCAACTTTGTACAAGCTATAATTTAATGGAAAACTTGCAACATCTCGTCCTCATTCAAATGTTTGTTAAGAATGAAAAATAATACAATCCCATACATTCAAAAATCTCTTAAGTATCTTTTTGAATGTGCCACGAACTAAAGTAAATATGCATACAACTAACTATTCTTTCGGCCAAGCTATTGGAAAATTAAAATTATTTCATATAATGCCGTTTTCACACCTTTAATCTCTCATTAATTCAGGACCAATCGCAAATGCTACCTTACAAATCTCAAATACTTATTTTAAAAGAATGGTAAGATGTGTCTCCCTGAATGTAATTAAATGGGCGTTTGACATACCACTGCGCCTTTGTGGGGTGGTTAGTGGGATTGACTTATTACAGTCATTGAAGACTTATTAAAGAGAATTCCAAGTTTGTCATTTCAACCCTCATAGAAGTAGTAATCATTTTAGTTGACGGGGAACACGTAATCAGATTAAAACTGTTGACTAATATGTTGGAAAATATTTACTTCATTAACTTCATGCATGTCCCTGTATAACAGGATTGAGCGGCCTTTTCAGGGTCTAATGTCTTTAACCCTTTATCTACCACATTATGATTTACTGCAGTTTTTTTCTTGCAATATTGTTTTTGATCACTCCATTGACAATTAAGGAATATACATACATAAACAAAATAATCAACTTTGGGAAATTTAATCCGTTAGAACTAATTAATTAGTTAAAGATATTCAACTGTAAAACTAATTATATACACTGTTCACTTAAAATAAATAGTCAAATCATTTTCTAAGGTCTCATCAATAACATACAAAGAAAAATAAGACACTTAAATTTTGACATTACCTATTTTTTCGGGACAAAAATGATAACGTTCGCAATCCGCTGAAAACTCAATTTCTGCTCTAAAACTATTCACCTTCCCCGCTAAAATACTTATCATAGAACCCGTGCTGCCATATATCTTGGAAGAGTGCATTTCAAAGAATATTCCTGTAAAAATGGTTCGTAAAAATGGTTATTCTATGTAATTTTAAAGTGAGTGGTTCTTATAATTATCGTCGGTAGATAAAGGGTTAAGGTGTTGGGGTCCACCTAGTGGCGATTCTGTATTAAAATTCTATGTTTTCTTTCTTTTTTTTTTTTAGCACTTGTTTTCAACATTTTACCCGTCCTTTAAAGTATGACAGATTACTATTCTTTTTAAAAAAACACAAAATTGTCAAGTTCAATGCTTGAACAACTTTAAACGACTGTATTCTATACAGCGAGCAGCGAATAGACGTAAACCGATGAATTTGGAACCGTCGTAGAAACTTCATTTGTTCTCTGCCGAGTCCCGCGCTATTTCAGATTATGACATCAAGGCGAGAACCCGATTCCGCGAAAGAGCGGGTTTTGGAGTCTCAGTAGCAAATTGCGTGCGAACGCGGGAACAGTTGATCATCAGCCTTTATTCTTCCCACAGTCGGTGAGTGGAAAAAAGTGATTAATATGGTTGTAATTGCAGGGATTGGTTTTTCCCCTAGAGTGGCAGTGAACGTGTTAAACATCACCATATGATTCCATTGTCTGCACATTTATCCAACAATTTTGCTTAAGAGGTCTTAAGGGTGTTAACTTTCTCTCTAGAGGGCTAAAAATATAAACAATATTCAAATATATATAACTCTTCGAAATTAAACTTAAATAATTCGAATCTCTTACACATTATTTATAAAGGAATCATGCTTCAGAAAAGTATAAAATGTTTAAAATATAATCATAATTTTAAAAATTATAAGCATATGAAAATAAGAAGTATTTCTATAAGAAATTCTAATTAAGTTTTACGTTGGGCAAGCTATTTTCTAAAATAGTAGCTTTAATTTCTAGCTATAAGTTGACTTATAAAGTTAAATGTATCCTTATTACACTGTAGTAATTTTATGTTAGTAGAATAATAAATTATATTTTTTTAAAAATAAAAAATTTACATTTTCAAATTTTTTTTAAAAAAAAATTTCAATTTTTTTCACATATTTTGAAAAAAGATATATTATTCTTAAATGATGTAGGGTTTAAACAGTATGATACATTTTATAATTCTATAAAGTCATAGGCATCAGAGGTTACTATTTTAGAAAATAGCGTGCGCAACGCAAAAATTATTTAATATTTATTGCATATTTTCAAATACTTATAATTTTAAAAAACTATGATTATATTTCAAACATTTTGTACTTTTTTGAAGCCATAATACTTTGTAAATAATGCGTAAAAATTCGAATTATTTAATTTAAAATTAAAAGACTTATACCTGTTTTAAAATTGCTTATATTTTCGCCCCTCGAGACAAAGTTAACACCCCTGAGATGTATTAGTTGTCAGATTTTAGAAAGTCAATTCTCTAGTCTGGCTGGACTTGATCTTCTATAAATATGTTTCTTTTAGTACAAGCGTCTCAGGTATTCAGGTAGTTAGTCTCAGGTATTACCGGTCACCCTAAAATGTCTATCACCCTAAATGTAAATCACGATCGACTAGATGCCCATCTCTGTTGTATAACATCAGATAAAAAAAATTTCCGAACTTCGATATGATAGAGTAGAAATATTTTATTAGAAGAATTAAATACTGGTACACACTTCTAAAATACTTCAAAAATTGATTTAGAATATTATTTTTAGGTCAAATTGTTCAAATGTCAAAAACTAGAGAATTTCCTTAAAAGAGATCGTTCTACCGGGCAACAATATAGAAATTATGTGAAAATGAAATACGTCTTGTAAAAGGACTGCATCAACATTTTTAAGATCCATTCAACGAAATTTTTCTTTAGAAAGGTGATAAAGAAAAAAGCAGAAACATTCGCTTCACTTCTGATTTAAATAAAAAAAGAAGAGAGATGTGTAAAAGTAATCGTATTATTAATGTATATACAGAATTGGACATTTTAATTCTGGATTTCTGGGTCTTCGATTTTCTTACGAGCTTAGATTTATTTATTATCGAATTAATTTTATTTACCACACTTTAAAACTAATAATTTTTTTTTTAAATCACCAGCGATGGAAGATCGTTTCAAATTTCGTCAAGTACTGCTCGGAAAATTGTGAGTTATAGATTTTTGCAGTGGGTTTCTTAAGTGTTAAAATAGTATTGCAAAAATTTGATGACAAAATATTTTCTAGTTAACATTTTTTAATTTTTTACACTAAATTATAGATAATTTTCGATTATAAAAACATTAAAGTTTATGAGCATTTTATTATTCTGAAAATATGAACCATTGAGTTTAGTTAAAACACAAATTGTGACAAATTGAAGCTCCATATATTTGTATATATTTGATATGCCTATGTCATATATGTGTAAAACCTTTCAATTTGGATTTCTTGTTATTTCCTTTGATAGTTCAGTAATCAAGTTACGATCGCAAATTTAGGAGTATTATGAAACCATATGTTAGTCCAACATTTTTCATCCTCAAAATCTATTTGTGATGTAACTTTAAAAAAAAAAAATACTGTACATTATTTTGCATGAAATATTGTAATATATGATCTCTTGTTGATTTTCTTTAAAAATCTCTAGAATTAATAATCGGATTAGAAAAAAAATTTCTAATGTGAGCTATTTAGATCATCCTATACCAAATTTGGTAATGATTACCTATAATTCTGGATACCAAAATGGGGAAATTTTTCTTTAAAAGTTATTCAACTGTGTTACTGAACGTTTGAAATGCGTCGCTTTCTTTTTCGTCTGTAAACTTTTTGCGAAAAAAAGAAGAAAAAGCTTTCACATTTGCAACAAGTATTCAAGATAATTGTCTGGCACTCATCACCAGTTACATCGATACGTTACTGGATGTTTTGTGAACTTTAAAAGGCTTTACTACACTTTTTTCACATTTTGGAAGTTATATATTGTGCAACACTAAGCGCTTTTACCATTTTAATAATCCTACCTTTTGAAAATTAATCACTTTGTCTTCTTTGGACTATACTACTCTTACGAGAGTTGAAATAAGCACAAGATCATTGATTATACGAACAACCAGAACTTCGAATGCACATTAAGATAATTTACATGCAGCATTCCAAACTGACCCTGCCTTTTTTACGCTGCAGCTAAACTTTTGCATGTTCAAAATCATTTATTGACATCAGTAGAACCTGTAAACACTATTTCAAGTTTATCTGCTTCACGTAACTTTTTAATCTCCATAGTTTCCTAATTATTTTTAATTTTTAAACTTAAGTATATTTATTCACTCGATAACCTCAAAAGTATGCAAAATAAATCCTTCTGAAATGCCGCAAAAAATATTTTTCGTTCTACTAAAAGGATTTGAAAGCCCATAAAATATCCATTATCAATAAATATATATAACACTGAGTATTCATACTCGAATATACCACTTTTCTTCTCAGGTATGCATTCCAATGTTAAGATCTTACATGAGAATATATACACGTAAAAAAGTCTTGCTATTCCATTTCTTTTTCTACTACATGACGTGGATTGGCGATATTCGAGAATTCAGAAGAAAATTTAACATCCGACATGTTTTATTGAAATGAAATTTCAGTGGGTACGTTTTTATTCATAGTAAAAGAAAAAGAACTTAAAAAAAAAGAGTACTCCGCCTCTCCCATTGTGCTCGAACCTTTTACCCTTAAAAGTTTCCCTATCTTCGACATCCGGTCTCTGCTTGAAACAAGAGTAAGCTTCTTTTTCCTCTTTGGATATGATGTAACAAAATTTTTCATGGCATTTCCATGGCGAGCAGGGCTTCAAATAGGTGCAAAACTCAGGTTTTCTTTTCTCGAATTCTCAAACTTTTAGAAATAATCTTTTGTCTCTTCGAATAAAAATATCGTTTGTTACTATTTTTAAAATTTTGGCCACACAACTGTAAAACATGCATCCCCTTTGGCGACGATTCATATATTTTTCCTTTAAATCAATGAAAAGTCTTTATTTTTGCTCTAAAAGAATTTTAAATGTCAATAATAAAAATTGAATTAGAATTCTTATTTTTTTATGTTTTGAACTGATTTGTCATGTAAGATAATTTAATATTAAAATGTTCGAGAAACGTTTTTAAAAAAATTTTTTGTAAAAATAAATATAAAATTGTAGGTACAAGCAACTCTTTTTCAATTCCTACTATTAGCTCCCTCTCTCTATATATTAATTTATATATTTATCTTCTTCAAATTTTCAATCGACAAAAAATACTTTCTATTCATCCAGTCAATTTTAAATAAATTTTTTTGAGCTTTTAGTGGATGACACTTGATGTTACTACAGTTTTTTTCAAATATTAATTAATTTAATTTAATAAAATTAATTACCGGTATTTGACTCCAACTTAGGTTCGTCTCTATTGTTGTAACAATGTAACTTAAAACAAAGACAAAAGTTGGTGTCGAAACCGGTTTTTCAGCCAAACTAGCCAAACCGGGTGTGCATTGTTACAACAATGCATACAAATCATGCTCTTTTTCAATTCCTACTATTAGTTCACTCTTTCCTATATATAAAAAATAACAATAATTAGTAATATTAATAATAATACTATTTTTTGTGAAATATACAATCATATTTGTTAATTAATTGTATTCTAAGAAGGAAACAATAGGTTTATGGTAGCTGAAATAGGTTTTAAATACTTTAAATTCAAAATTATTTAAATATCCAAAAATAACTCCGTCAAGCACTGTTCCGTTCTTCGTCATGCTTCTGTTTGGATCATTTGACATAATTAAATTGAATTTTGATTTTAAAAATTAACTAAAGGCTTTGATATGTCTTTTGAAAATTCTGCATTAAAATCCCCACCTAAAATCATAGATAACTTATTCAGAAGAGCCGATTCGGCTTTGTGAATTTTGGTTGTAATTTAACAATATTCAGTTCTATCGATGAATTAATTTAAGCAAAGGGATAGTAAGACAATTAGTTGGTTGATTGGGAAGAGAGGAATCTGGGTCAAAACATTTAAAAAGGGATTTAATCAGAAGATTTATATCACATAATCTACATTGTATGGCACTTTTGTACAAGTATATCCGGTGCTGCTGCAAGGTAATTCTTCTTAATTATATTTTGTCTTTTTGTATTTAAATTATTTAATGTAAATTGTTCTTAATGTCTTTATACTTAATTTTGTTATTTTAAATTTTTAATTGTTTTAGTCTTCTTTTTAGACTCGAAGTATATTTAAGTAATTTTGTGATTAATAGAACTATTTGTTCATTTCTATTCTGATTCGCTTACAAAAGTAGATTTTTATTCTTAAATTCCCTGCAATATTGCTAATGATAATTATTCTATTTACTTAATTCTATAAAAATTTGTCCTTTTTCTTAATTTTAAGTTTAATTTTACTGTAGGATTAACTATAACCTATTTTTAAACCTATTTTTAAAAAAATATTACATGTTTCATTTTCATGCTTCTACTAGAATTAGAAAAAATCCCCACTTAAACCGAAGCTGTAGATACGATATAAAATTATAGGAGCTTCACACTTTCACAGCGGATTGGTGGGGAGAGGGGGGGACAGACTACCGCGTTTCATGTCGTTTCGGATTAGCGTGGGGGTGGGAATTTTTGTGTGAATTTCGGGACGACCTTGAGCACGATTTCCGTCTAAATACGCAAACTGCCGAATGAGCGTTACAAAGCCGAGCGTGTGACGCACCATTCAAGTTCACTCTCCAGTAAAACGCTCCAAAAGATGTTATCTCTTCAAAATGTAATGTAGAAAAGAATGATAGGATGCATTGCTCATTAAACTGATACTAAAATTAATTGTGCTTGCTGCTGTAGACAATGTGAATGAGTGAGTGAATATTAATTATTCAGCTACAAGCGGGCTTTTAGTGACGGACCTCATAATTTTTAACCACAGCCCAGTGATGAAGACTACGCCTGAGCAGGCATCCCACTCGCCTAATTTTCACACCACGCCAATGAGAGGACTCTTGAGCCCCGTTAGATTTAACGTCCATCAGCCCCTTCTACATGGCCGATCTTCAGCGCCACTAGGCTAGAGCTCATGGACCTAGTAGCCTGTAGCCTTTGTAGTCAACACGAGTTCTATAAACAATATAAGCCATTTAGTAAATTAATAAAAGTCCCCATTTTTATTTAATTTATATTTATTATTTTTAAAGAAGGGTCATTTTAAAAGGTGCGCCCTCCCGTTCCTCCGGTCCCAAATGTGGCCGAGAGCCAAACAAGTCCCCAGTGACCTAACTACACCCCCGCAACCCCCGATCGGGGGTCAACCGACTAACGCCAAATACATATTTAACCAATTTATACAATATAGAAGACAAAACTCACTTGGCAGAACTCACCCTCCTAATATTCTCCGTTAATGCTGTGCCGACCCATGATATAATGTGATCAAAAATGCGTTTTTTACTTGTTAATTTTGTGGCCAAATGCACAAATCACTCAAACTGTACTAGGAAGCGTGAGTTTAAACATTTTTTTACATATATTGAGTTACGAAATGTTTCATTGAGTAGCTCTCTGAAATCTGAAGAAATCTCTACATCGCAGTATGTGTAAACTTATTTTGAAATATATGGCTTCTCTTATGGCATTGTACGTCTTCACGAATTTCCAAAATATGTACATTTACAAGAAAAGAAATAAAACTGGTATGGAAAAACTTTTTTTTTCTTAAATTTCTGCTTTATAAAAATAAAATATTAATCCTGCGTGATATTTTCTTTCACACGCAAAAAATCCTTAGAACTCGATGATGAGAAATAAAGAGATAGCTCTCCCCCTCTCTTTCTGAAGGTAAGGATTTTGTTTACATCTTTTCGTCGTTTCAGAAATATCATTTCTAATGTCTCAAAACCGTATCTTTGGGAAATTTCTGTACACAGAAATGATTTATCTGTTTACTTTTTCCCTATTTTTGACAGATTTCTTCATCGTACATAGTTTTATAAAAACAAGATGATAAATTAGTGCATAAAGTTATATTATACCTGTTGTGTTTAATTTTATGTTTTATTATAGTGTTGATACTCTTAATATTATTTTCACAATAAATTTTTAAGAAGCGACATTACATCTCGCCATGATTAACCCTTGTCAGTAACTTTAAATTTTTGGAAATTTTCAACATATACTTTAATTAAATTGATATCGTTGCCGTTTATGAAAAATTATGTTTATTAGTTTTATTACATTTTGATCTAATATTTTTTAATATGTATAATATTACCGTAATTCTTTCTAACTCTCTCTCTCTCCACACAACATTTATCTCAGCATGTTAATGATACGGTTTATAAGTATTTAAAAAGCAACCAATCTCTTTTCCTTTTAATTTAAAATTTGGCAAAAAATTTGACCAAAACCCACTCAAATAACATTTTCTGAATAATTCTTCGAGAAAATTATTTCTGTTATTAATAGAATTAATTTCTGTTATTCGAATTATATACATTGCTCATTTAGCTGCTTAAGTAACTTAAAGAACACAAATGCTACAAATCGAAATAGAATGCTGAAAAAGTTATATAAAGACGCATAAGTTATATTTTTAAGACATAATAACACAGTTTAGATGTATAAAAATATGGCATTACTTTGAAATATACCCTTAAAATTGATTGATATGTTTTTAATAACATATAAATGTTGAAATTCTTAATTGAAACTGTCGGAAAGAAAATTTATTATTTCTAAAATAAACAATTTTGAATACAACTTTTTTAAATGAATTACGAAGTATTAGGTAACATACTGCGTTTTTTAGTTCTTCTTAACCCAGATATAAAGCGTAATATTATTAGTAAAATTGTTTATATTTTAAACCAAAATTGTTAATTTTTGATACATCTAAATCAGTGGTCTTAAAACTTTTTCGACTCACGGAATCCTTAGAAATATAAGGTGTTTTCGAGGAATCCCATTCCCGTCCCTTTAGAAAAATATTTCTTTAAATAATATGTAAGACTGTCTTCGGATAATGTTAAAGAATATAGACCAAATTCAGAATATTTTTTTCAGATATAAACGTACTTAAACATTAATATTATATTCTGTATATTCTGGCTTCACTATCCTGTAGAGAGAATCACTTATTTTATCATACTACTCATTTTATCGAAGTTTTTTAATACATTTTTTCTTTTATAAAATGTGTTTCGCATTTTTTTCCTATTCCGTAATGCTAAATGAGCTATTCATTTACATGTTAAAAGGAAAAATTAATTATTTATGAAATATTTTGAAATTTTAAGAAAACTATATTATAAACAAATGCATCTTACATTGTCACAAATTTTTATAAAAATTGAAGGATTTCTTCTATTAGAAAATGTGATCCCCCCGCGCGTTAAGTTCACGCTTTCATTCATATGGTGAAAACCGCTTTAAGTAGATCAACGTGCTAAAGGTATGTAAGGGAAAGACAATAGCAAAAATACTATATTTTTTACTAAAACTTTTTAGCGTAATATTAATGCAATTTACTTATGTATTAATAATATTAATTTGTGATCCAAGTGTCTCCTACCCATACATTATATTTATTAACTACTATTTGATTTTTTTTGTACACTAGCTGTCGTAGACTCATTAGAATTATATGCAGTCGTATTTCATATATTCTGCGTTTAATTTATTTTTATATTTTTGGTGAAGCTACACACGCGTTCATAAATACTTTTCACTCAAATAGATTCTTCTGAACGACATTAAAATGTTTACAGCTGATTGAGAAATCCTGTGTATTTTGAATGAATTTGCAACTTTAAATTTAGGAGCTATTCTTGCTTATATTTAGATTTTGACATCGAATCTGTTGATATATCGATAGGTTTCTCCCTCTCCTTCATTATAGGTGCTTTTTCCAGAAATGTAAAAAGGGCTTTTTCAAGAAATGTAAAAGGTGCGTTTTCCAGAAATGTAAAAGGTGCATTTTCCATTAGAAAACTATTCAGATGCACTAAGGGGTGTAAAATCATTCCGTGGAACCCGGATAGCAGACAATAATGTAGCACTTATAAAAATGTGTGTTTTAATATTATTTTACTATATAACAATAAAAGTTTAAAAATATTACAAAATAAAGTTATATAATGTGCAAATAAAGTTTTCAATTGTAATGAGTTGGACGAACTTTAGAAACTTGTGGATATACATAAAGAACATAAAGAACATGAATCCATTTCGTATACGCATTTATAGTTTTCATTAAAAATTTTTTATTGTGACCCTTCTTATGTCTCGTGGATCCCCAGGGCTCCGTGGAAAACAGTTTGAAGATCACTTATCCCAGCATATTGCAAAAAAAAACATTATGTTACATGCAACAATAAAATGTAATTTGAAGGTATACTCTTGCATTCACACCCAAATCATAGCGGCTTCTTGCTTTTTCACTATTTAGAGACTTCATACTCTTCACTTTCCACTTCATTTATTGTATTTTCTTGTTTTTTAATATTCTGAAAATATTGAGTAAATAAGCAACCTAAGTTGTTAACAGAAATATGTGTGATATAACACGTGGGATACCCACGTGATATGATACGTTTTATACTAATATGTGTGATAACTGTGATACACACACACACACGTGATATGATACGCTCTATACCAATATGTGTGATAACTGTGATACACCACGTGATGTGATACATTTTATACTAATATGTGTGATAACTGTAATACCCATGTAATGTGATAAGTTTTATACTAATATGTGTGATAACTGTGATACACACACACACACACACACACACGTGATATGATACGTTCTATACCAATATTGTATAACGTGATACCCACTTGATGTGATACGTTTTATACTAATATGTGTGATAACTGTGATACACACCCACCTACGTGATAGGATACGTTTTATACTAATAAGTGTGATATCTGTGATACCCACGTGATATGATACGTTTTATACCAATATGTGATAACTATGATACACCCACGCTTTAATAAAAGAAACAACTCTATTTTGTTAAAACTGAAGCTAAGCTCTCACACCCCATACAACCTCATTAATTTTACCCTGACTCTCTCTCTCTCATATGCTCTCCTCTCTCTCATTATACACTCACTCTCATTCTATTATGGACACAATTGCAGAACATTTCTGTTGTAACAGCGCCATCTATTTCCTAAACATTAAGTCAGATTAGTATAAAATTTAAGAATATTCAATAATCCAGGAAATAAATGTTTGAGCATGCTTTTACATGTTTTTCAAAAATTTTATTTCTAAACATTATTTTGAATTTTTAAATATTTTTTATTAGTACGAGAAACATATTCGAAAAAATATTCAATTTTACTCCATTAATTACTTTTATTTTCAGCAAATTGCTTTTAGTTACCTTAAATTATGAAAGAAAACTACTAAATATGTTTAATTATCTATCAAGTATTGTAAATAATACATCGTTTATTTCTAAAAGTTTTCATAAATTTAATCCTTATGAAATACATCTGAAAAAAAGTTAAATTCGAATCGAATGTGCTCTCTATAAATCTTTTATAGAACATAATTTCGGTTTCAAAGATCGTGCGTGTTTATCCACTTATAAAAATCGTAAGCTTCAGTATGCGTTTTAAGTAATTTCTCCAAATTTTTAATCATTTACAGGTAGCTATAGCATTTTCATTTATGAAAAATAAAGAATGGTAATTGTACAATACTTGTAAACAATAGTATTCTTCCACTAATTGAAAGATGCTATCTAATCTCATTAGCTGACATCTGGTGCCTAGATGGTAATCACTCTGTTGATGAATCATTTGTGTTGAGCGTGAACTTAACCATTTCTAAGTGAGTAAAAATATGTCTGAGATTTACATAATAAATCAAAAACTCGGGACTCATTGGGTGTGGTCTGCTACTTCATAGGATTCCAGTAGCTAAAATGGCTTTGTAATTTTAGTATCATAATAAATCATTGTATGTGTTCTGTCTTTACATTCATCCTTTGACTCTACCATGTTGATTAATTACTGTAATGTTATTACGGTAACTTATATATTTACTTTGAGAATAGCATGATTTATGATGGCAACTTATGATTGATATATTCAGTGATGAGTGTATTTAGTTGCCATACGAAATAACATTATATGGTTAGTGTTTTCAGAAATAAGTTGAAGTACATTTACTTTTTAAAAAAATGTGCTAAAATATGAGAAAAATTAAGATAATTCTCAAACACACCACTTTCATAAAAACATGTTACAACTGAAAAAAAAAAACTTTAAATAAAGGTTTTTTGTTGATGTTAATTTAAAAAATAAAATTAAAAAATTTTTGTTGTTGCTGTCTTGTAAATGAGAAATAAAGGGGAGGGGATAAAAAACACCCCCTTTCTATATCGACCCCCTTTTAAACGAAAAAGAAGTTGATGGTCCGTGGGGTTTGGGCTTTTTGGAGTTTGAATATAGATGGCAATTAAAATATAGGGGGAGAAAGTTGAATATGGAGGGGACAAGTTTTTAAAATTCTTGCCTCGGAAAATTTTTTTTTCATTTTTAAAATTTCTTTTTCAAAAGTTTTGCTATGGTGGGGGAAATTAACAATTAGATCGGGGAAGTCTTCAAAAAAGGGGGAGTTTACTTCAGGTTATTTAATTTTTTCATCACTTAAAAAAGTAAGGCTATTGAAAGGAGGGGAATTTTTGGCCCTTTCCGAAGGCATCACCCTCATTGCCGAAAATTCCGCCGTATCCATTGAAAAGGAATTTCTTTGACGGGGTTAACTTTTTTAAATGGGCAATTATATCCTCGGTCAGTTGAGAGTTGCCCATCCTGGATCGCCTGGAACACAGATCTAGAGTCTGAGAAAAGTAACATGCCACTGAAACTTCCAATTGCCCTATGGCATTATTGTTACTTTTATTGCTTATATGTTTCGTAGAATTAATTTAGGAAACGATTTTAAAGTTTATAGTTAAAATTTATTTTAGTCTCAAACATAATTATTATGTTTTTGGGTTGGTTAATAAAAAGGGGAATAGGGTACTCACCATCCCCGAATATAAGTTGCAGATGTATGCAGGAAGGGTCAGGATATTTGTTTTTTGTCGAAGTCATCCTAATATATTACCTGGAGAAGAGTAAAATAATGCCCTTGTTCATTCATCTTTAGTAGCAAAAGAGAAGTCCACCGATGTGATTTTTGAAATTTTGACATCCCCCCGGGGATCTTTCGCCCTTTTCCCTACCTTTTCCCCCCGTTTTGTAATATAAGTTTTGACTACATAAGATATCATTCAAGAGGTGGAAAAATGGTTTTCGACATAGTACCCCCTTGGTCACACCCCTAGTTCTACAAAGGAGTTTTTACACAATAAACACCATGAGTTCTACACAATGAGCTCTACACGCAATGAGTCCACGCAATTAGCTCTACTATGATGACCTTTGAAAGATGAAGAAACGCTGGGAAGAATGGATAGTTCTGGATGGAGGCTATATACAGAAGTGTAAATAATAACAAAGTTAAGTTTCTTCCTCCCCAACCTTGTACAGTTTTTTTTCTTTCGAGTAACCCATTTTGCATTTTAATGTAGGGTAAGAAACATGAAATACAATTTTACTGAAAAAAAATTACCTGTTCAAAAAGTGATAATAAAGTATGAAATTCTCTATAGGATGACGGTATCAAAATGCGACATTATTGTTGGAGCAGTTTTCAATCGGTAGAACTAATCCGAGTCAAAATTAATTTTTTAACCCCCGAAGAGAAAACTTCGGTGTGTGTCAGGGTATCCTTCTATGGAATCAGGAAGGAAGGGGGTATGCATGGTTAAATGGAACGTAGTTTACAAACCCTCTTGTAATGCTCCTTTCAGCGATACAATGCGGACTGTCAAACCCATACATCCATTGAAAGTTCACCTTTGCATGTATCTCTAGTATTACTTAGCGAGACATTAATTAAAGTCATACTAAAGTTTTTGCTGTGACATATAATACCTTAATACTTCTACTTTATGAATTTATAACTTTTGAGATAAATATGTCAATTTATAGATTTCTTCTCAGAACAGAATCATGCAAATTTGAAAGAAATTTATCTCTTGTTTGAAGCGATTGCACATTATACAGGGAAGAACAAATATCAGCAGTTATGATTGTTAATTATATAGAGAGTTGAAGGTTGATTACAGTAAAATTAAAATTTTTCAACTTTTTTATAGAAGTAGACGTTTTAAAAATCATTTATTGGGGAAGATTGGTTCATTGTGTTTTCTCCGTGGCTAACATCTGTAGCAGGGATGGCCAACTTTTCTGATAAGAGTGCCACTACCTAATTGTTAATCATTATATGTGCCACTTTCAACTTTTTCAAAAAACAGAAAGATATAAAAAGGTGGCAAAATGTTACTTATTGGCTTATGGGATTTTTACGCAAATAGTATATTTTTTATGCATGTCTAAGTAGTGAAAATTTAAAAATAATATAATGTATACTTGGATTTTATTGTTAATAAACTTTTTTAGGTATAAAATAAAATTGAGTAACTTTAAGCATTTAGTTCTAATTTATCATTAAACAGTCTGTACTTGCTTAATATGGTTTTTCCCAAGTCATCTAGATAAAGATGAGTTCTTGAAGATGTTAACAAAATTAGGTTGTTTTAGGTGCATATCAGTTAATTCTGAGCGATATTATGATTTTATTATTCTCGTAATAGAAAACATTTCACACGTGTTGATTCGAAACTACAACAATATCTGACAGACAAATTGTGTAAATTTAGAAAATTGTCTGTAGGTTCAAATTTTGATAACTCGATATAATTTGGATCATTTGAGTTGAAAAAAGTTTCTTATATTTGCTTTTCAGCTTAGTATGGTGCTGTAGGTTAATAATTCCAAGATGAATTTCAGGGGGTAACAATAAACGTCATATAGAGAAATTGAAAAAGGATTTATGAAAAATGTCAATTTTTATCATCTTAAAAAATCACCCCCGCACTGAATAAATCCTTTAAAAGGAATACTAAATTTTTAAATCTATTATATCTCGGAGCATTGTTAACTTTTTTAAATAGTTTTTGCATTACTGTGGAACATGTTAATCTTCTTTCATCAATATAGAGACAAATGATGCAAAAGTTTGCTCATAAAAGTTATATGACCAACCAGGATAGGAACAGCACATTTTTCCTGTAATCTTAAATTTAAATGATTTAAATGTCTCAAGTTTCTAAAAAAAGCTTAAATCCCATATCTTTTTTATTTTGGGGGGGGGGCCCATTCACCGAAAAGTTCATTGTTTACTTCCAAATATTTTAAAACAGTTTCTCTCAAATTCCAAAATCTCGTGAATACACTTCCTTTGGAAACCCAGTGCACATAACAATGAAGAAGTATTATATAAAATGATAATTTTATATTGTAATTCAATTAATTAAATGTGTTTAAAATGAATTTTGAGGGTTTTTTTAGCCTGAGACAAATAAAATTTAAAAAATGCTATATTTTATTATATTTTCAAATTTTTCAACAAGCCCCCCGGGGGCCACTTACAACTTTTGAAGGCCACGAGTTTGGGCCCCCCTGATCTATAGTAATATTGGTTAACATTGTAATCAGAGAAGACTACTAGCTCCATCTATACACTAGAGTCGTAACAAATAACTTTTGAAATATAGTGGATTCGGAACTTATTGCACTTTTTAGACATATGTTTAAGAAGTTGGAAGAACATTTATTGTAACTCTTTTATTCACAACATCTATTAAGATGCTTAAAAAGCAACCAAGAAGGATTTATAAAATATTGATTTCCCTTTTTTTTTTGCTTAAATAATAAATATTTATATTCGATTCCCCGTTTTTTAATGCTAGAGATTTGGTACTTTTTAATTGCGTAAAATAACTTCCTTTTTAAAATTTATCTTGTATCTGACAGTCTTAATGTAATACATGACAAACATTAACAATGAATTTGCTCGTTTCATACATTAACATTAAGGGTTTTTTTTATGTAAAAATTCCGCTATTAAAGACTAAAGTAATTGAATCCTTACAGTAGACTCTGAAATCCGTAATATTTAACTCAGATATTACGTGAAAGCACCGTTTGAATCAAAAGTGTGTGTGTGCGAATTATTTATAAATGGAAATTTAAATTTTTAAGAATGTAACTAGAAGAAACGAAATGTAACTACAGCAGAAATGGTAGAAAACTGAATGAACTTTTTAGATAAATAACGAACTCATTAAAGTTTCTTGGAGACGTTTTCATTGAAATGTTTATTCTGTCAAATAAAAAATGTTCAAAAATTTTAAACAGCGTGATAAAAAAAAAGTAAAATGCAAATTTGTAAACTCCACGTATTTTGGATTTACTCACAAAACAAGAGATATATTTTTACATATATGTGTTATTAATGTTCAGAAATGTAATCTGAATGATTATTTTGCCTGCTGTGATTTTTTGTTCAAATTATTTTTAATAATTTATTTTTATATCTTTATTACACTTTTTGCTATACGTTTCTTTTTAAAATGTAGATCGAATGCAGTTTACCTTTTCCTATTCATGGCAGTTACTTTACAAGAAATTGTGCAATAAAAGTAATATTTTTTCGTACTTTTTCATACTTAAATCCAATTAATTGGATGAAGTAAGTGTTGAAAAAAACCTTTTGTATTTTTACATAAATGATTCGAAAAATATATTCCCTATAAACTTTAAAAGAACAAATATTTTTTTAAAATTTTTATTTCCGAATTCGAAAAGGTTTTAGAAATCTTAACATTTATAACATTCGAAAGAATTAAATTTCTTTATATTTTTAAATTTAAAATAAGGCACCCTTCGTAATTCTGTTGCGTTCTTTTTTTTTTGTTTATGTATTACATTGTATAGGACTATGTTCTGAACCATGATTTAGCAGAAGCGTGTAAATGAATAATTTTTTGGCGGTATTTTGTGTCATTTGAATTAGAATGTATGTATAAAATTGTCTTAAAATATTATCACAACAAAAAAATTATTTAATTGCAACTATCTTTGAGAAAATTGAAGAAATAAGGTTGTATTTTAAACACATTCTCCTTTCATGAAAAATGCTTCATTAATAATAATACTTTGCCTATATATAGCTAAGACTTCTCTAAATAATATGAACTAGAAGTTTTGAAAAATTCCCATTATTTTTAGAGTTACTGTGAATCGAAATAATTTTTTTATTAAAATTTCTCTACTCTAATACATTAAAATATTAACAAATCCACTTCTAAATTATATATTTCAAAGATTCTAGCTCAGGCTCAGTACAGAAGTATAGGCATACAATTATTATTATAGAAGCATCCTCCATAAAAGTAGAATGCTTTGAAATTAAGGCATTATGTTTTTACTTTTAGCCTAAAAATTGTATTTAAATATTTTTTTCTTATAATAATATTATTTAAACAATTTTATGTGCACATTCTAATTCGAATGGCAATAAATAAAAACAATTATTTATTTGTACTCTTTTTTCGAAATATCGCTTCCGAATGGTTTCAGAGTTACTTATAGTTCCTTATAAATTTTTTCCAAGTTCTTCTGCTACTGAGGCATCAAATACCTGTTTAATCTTCGTAAAATAAAATCCAGTAGATCTATCCAACAAACTATCAATGCAATCGGTTCTCGTGAGTACTTTAATTCGATTATCACTCTTCCACTAACTTGGAACCAGTTTTAACATTTTTATCTCACAAGGCGAGCAGAAGCCATTTGTTAAGGTGCCTGTTCATTGTTTTTCTCTACACCATTGTGACTCCAAACTTCATTGCTACGTCGATTGAAGACGTAGCGGCTGCAGAGACACGGGATAGGTTGTTTCATTGAATCGGATTCCATCTCAATAGGAAATCGATGAATGGCTACTATGGGAGTCAGATGTTAAAGTAGAAAAAAAGGTTAAGAATGGAAAAAAAGAAGAGGGGGTAACGTTCAAGAGGCACGAGTGGCTTCATTTTCAGAGGGATTGAATTGCCGATGGAAGCCACGAATACCGTAATCGGGACCCAAAGGCCAAGAAAAAGAATTTTTTTCTTCTAATTCTATCTGTCTCTTCTTTCGGTTCTGTCAGTTTTTATTGTTTGCATTGAAGGTTATGCTTTTTGTATTTCACTTACAGAATGGCTTATTTTTTTTTTCTAGAATCAGGCCCGCATTCTTGCTTACTACAATGTTCAGGAATATCGGGTTTTGTATGTCTAGACGGATAAGAGCATACGATTCCATAGATCTGTTGTTAAGAAGTTGAAAAATGAGTTATTTAGAACTTTTGAAGTTTGGCGGGTTTTCTTCTCTACAAAATTTGTGTGTGTGTGTGTGTAAACCGTAAAGAAATGAGCACAGAAAGCGGAGATAGTATTATACCACTTTTAAATAAGAATAAGAAATGGGAAATAAAAATATAGAAAGCTGTTATTTTAAATTAAATATTTATAAATTTGGTTATGTATTGTATGTATAGCATCATACGCTTATCAAAAATATCTGTAGGTATTACGATTTCTAGCGGAAAAGTTTTAAAAAATTATTATTTTTGTAATATATATTAATTATTTGCTATTTGTAGATAGCTACATTAACATACATAATAATCCATTGAAAAAAATTAGTAGAAAATTATTATTCATATATAAGGATTTAAGGTTTTGATGAACAACATAGTACCGAAAAATCGATTTGGGAAAAAATTTTTGACTGTAAATGTACTGATGGTACACAAGTTACTGCAATTTCCCCCAAAATAGTAAACAATATATGATTTATGAAACAATATCATTTATACAGTTGATGTACATTTTATTACAAACAGATATTCAAATATGTGTTAGAGATTATGTTAGAGTCATTTAAAACTATTTGGGGAATGAGATTAAGGAAAATCATACGGATAATTTTTTTTTTCATTTTATTAACTTAATTTTTTAGAATAATGCATTGGTCATTGGCATAAAACTCTTAAGCTATGAACTTGAACAGATTCCATAGATAATATTGATACTTGTGTTGGAATCTTACTAAATTCCACGAGTGATCTTGAAGAAATAAATTAACATGCAAATGTTATACCTTCTTGGTAAAAACGATTTATCGGAACTTGGAAACTTCAAAACGCTTTTAACTACTTAGCAGCCCTGATTAGGAATGGAAAATTCCGTTTTTTTAGATGAATTGCTGTAACCTGTTCTGATTCCATTTTAAAGAACTGTTCTTTTGAACCTGTTTCTTAAAACACCGGTTCCGTAAATTCCTTGAGCAAAACCTAAAATGCTAGCCTCAAAGGAATTCAACATTGTAAAACTACTATACATGTGTATGTGTTTGATTACTGTACATGACTGAAGAAAATTCAAGCCGGTTGAATTTTTTAAAGAAATGTAATTTGAAACTAAATTAACACCAAAAAGAAAAAAATGGGAGTTTCTAATTTTTTGAGCAAAAAGAAGAAAATTAAAAAAAAACAAGCTTTGTTGATATCTCCATATGAGTATGGAGATTGATAAGGAATTGCTTTATTCCAGATCATATTGGATTATTGATGTTGTTATAGTAGCATTAATGATGCAGTCGTTTTTTGACAAATACTCCACAATTTATTATACATTAAGCATACAATAAACATTTAAATGACACTTACTTACAGCACAAACACAAAACACATAATGGCGAATAATTTTAACATGGCGAAGACAAAAGAGAGACAGATTTTCCAGAATCTCAGTTTTTATCTGAAACGGCAACCTGAAGTTCCCATCTCATATGACTTCCATGGGCGGAGCTTTGTTGGAAAGTTATCATATGATGCTCATGTAAAATTATTTTGAAAGCGCAGAGCTATTAATTTTTGAGAGACGCAGTTACGATTTAATCCTGACATGCGCTCAAGCCACTTAATTACTTACGTTCGAGTTCTGAAGGGTCAGGACTATTACAAATTAAAAATGGCTTAAGATGAAATTAAAAAAGGAATTATATATATATATATATATATATATATATATATATGCGTGTGTGTGTGTGAGTCTGGAATGCATTTCACTGAGTTTATTTCAAGATTATAATTTTACGATGTTGTGGCATTTTGTGTTCGCTTGTAAAAGAGTGCTATGGTGACTTACGAAATGTTGAAGCATGAGTAACGCAATACTTTATCACGAACGGAAGCTTTTAAGGGGCATCGACGTTTCAAAGAAGACATGGAAAATGTTGAAGATGACAAAAGATCTGTACCTCCGCAGACTTCCCACATCCCTGAAAACCCTATCCCCTATCTCTACCAAGTTCAACATTCTAATGACGAATTTGGAAACTTTTGACTCACCAATGACTCATAGATGTATGGAAATTTCCTGAATAAAAATAAGTTCTTACTTCTATCTGTACTAAACAAATAGTTAGGTCTACCTCTGATTGTGTGTGCTTGTAAGGTATGTAGTAATTTTAATTGGTTCCTCGAGGTTTTATGTTTCTTATGAAATATGTACTCCAATTTGCATTTAAATTGCAGGCCGAAGAAACATAATAATTATTGCCAGTGGAATAAGAGGATTTGAAATAAGGATTCTTGTATAATGGTTTCGTTAAGATAAACTAATTTGTAATAATAAATGCCTTAAATTTTTCTTAGATTTGCTTATTTATGTCGGATTTTAAAGCAAAGTTAACCCTTTTTTCGGCCTTCTGCAGAAATATTACATAATTGCGTCTTGATCACTTTTCTAGAAATAATTTATTTAATTAGTGTTTTTAAGTAGCTCTAGAACAGCGTAAAATCTTTTTTTCTTTTTAATTACTTACTTTATTTTACGTGAGAAAACAATAAAATATTCACAAATTTGGCCATTTGTAATTCTATAGTTTTCTAAACTTTTATTTAATGAGAGTAAGGATTTGAGCGAATTATTTACGCATAATTAAAAAGGAAATATTTCAATTTTCAAGATACTTCTAATAATCCACCTTTCAAATTTTCTTTCGTGGGATTTTCTTTAATTCATGATAGTCTTGAACCTAAGAGATTGCTTGATTATTAATTCCTAAGTTTACCCACTTAACGGGAAATTTCATTTTAACCACTAACTTCATCTTCTCAAAAATTGCCACGTTAACATACTTCCAAATGTTCCACGTTCATATTTCAAACCATCCAGGGATTACTATGAAAAGCCCTGGGGTGCTTTGAATTTGACAGAAACAGAAATGAGCAAACGGCTGTGTCCAGATTGTTCAGTGGGCATTTGAAAGGCATGACCTTTGAATCTGGCCGTAAGGTTTTCCAGACTTGTTCCACGTGTCACCTATTTCCGGCTTCCCCTGAACATATCCTCGATTGTTTGGGTTAGCTTTAGAAGACATCTATACGAGTCCACTTTTGGTGCTGGACTTTGCTAGGGTTAATGGTCTCATGGATGTGATTTAGCTGCCGCTAGATCCTGAAGGATTGGACACAACAACAACAACAAAATGAGATAGATGATGCGCTATTGTATTAGCCATTTATTTTGACGAATAAACGTATTTAATACCGAATATGATATGATCATAGAAGAGGAGATTACGGTAAGGAAATGTTTACAAGCTGGAGGGTGGAAAAGAACGCTTTTGTTCACATTGTCATTTATGTGTTACAGTTGCTTTTTGCTTTGTGTGAGTTCGTCAATGAAATGAGGAACTAAAATATAAAGGTTCCTTCAACTACCTGATAGCAGGCAAATAAAGATGCACTTGCCCCATGTTTGATTCCAATGGAAACATTTTGTATATATGGATGGATGCTTGCATGTCTGCCAATACTACTTTACTCGTATGTTCAAATAGAACCCATAGGAGAAGCATGAAGTATGTGTGGAATTTAAACCCATCATGGGCCTTAAAAACGCATGCAAATTATTAATATTTCAGTGCACTTGTAAAATATATGCACAAGTGGTATTATCTACAAACATTACGTAAAAGAAGAATAGATAGATGTTTTTAAGTACCAGAATGGTAACTTCCTATTGCTTGTTGCCTCATGCTCGAAAAATAGCGATTGTTGTTTTTATCTTTCGTTGCAGTGAGTGCAACAGCAATAAAAGGCATTTTAGCTTTTCTTATGATTGAGTATATAGAGAGAGATATTGATCAATAGTTTTTGATTCCTTAAAACCTTTTAAAAACATTTATAAGTTGAAATTTCAAATTATTATTGCATTAAGCTGACTACGTTAGTTGAGTAATCTTGAACACGAGCTCGTATTCAACAAAGTTTAAACAGAAACCTGTGCTTAAGGCAGCGTTTCTCAAACTGTAGGGTGCGCCCTCCTAGGGTGCGTAATAAATCTACGAGGGGTGCGCAAACGCTTTGAAAAATCGAAAACAAAAGATTATTTAAAAAATATATTAATTTATTCAAAGTAAACAAACAAGATACATTCTGATATAATAAAAAAATAAAATAGACATTTACACTGATATAATACACTTATAAATGTATCAGTACTGCTCAATGTATTTTATAACTGATTTAACAATACTAAGTTAAGAACAACATTAATAATTAAAAACGACCCCATGGACTTCTCATATATAAAATTATACACAAAAATTAACACTTATCTTGATAATTTGCACGGATTTTAAAAATCCCTTAACTGCCAATTAAAATTTACGCGATTTGATCCCCAATACCACCGTTTTCCGCTTAGGCCCTTGTATGTGATGTATTGGGGAACGGGGGAGAAAAGGAATAAATAAGCAAATTCTCTGAAATAAGTAAATACTTCGCAAACACTGTCAAGTTCCTTTTATTTTATTTCAAAACCTTCGGAATAATTTTATGGATAGCAGTGCAGAGAATAGTTCGTACTTCGGTAAGACGTATATATACGTCCGGGGAAATTAACGCTTTGGTCGATAGAGATGATTATATATGCCGATGGTACTTAAAAGGTTAAAGTCGTATTGTAGCTTTCGCGTCAAAGTATATTATCATTGAATTAAATACATTGTTTTTGTCTGGTGGGGGGACGATGAAAACTGTGATTGAATATGAGGTCTCAAATATTGAAACTTTGAGAAGCACTGGCATAAGGGATATTTCAAGACAACGGTTTCGAACGGTCATGGTCGAACTCATTGTCGCGACAGTATTTCTGCCAAGTTTAAGGTTCAAGTTCTGGTGTCATTTAAGATCTACCGTGTAGAGGAACTGAATCACGTTTAATCATTGAATCTGTAGTGGCTTAAAGTCTTCAAGGAGGAGTAGAAGTGGCAAGTGAGATGTGGCTTTCCTCACTTGATAGAGGTACAAAGTTAAGAGGTCCTACCAGTTAGTCCTAGTGTAGTCCTGAGTGCGAATTTAATATTTAATAAATGAGTGCTAAATCTCCAAAATGTATTTTGGTGATATCTTTCTGCTGTTTAAATTAGATGGGACTGGCCCTCGAAGCCCTTCATAGTTGAAAATTGAAGTTAGACGCGAAATATACCATTTAACAGATGTTGTCTTCATCACTTTACCATGATTCTAAATTAGCTCTTATATAGCTCTGAATGACATTTATTTTAAATTAAATTTACATTTTATATTGAAAATTAAGGTCACAGCATTTAGTATCATTTCATAAATTAAAATGTTCTTTAACTTGGAGGAGTCGGTTAGTTTTGAGGGAATGCTACTTCTCAAGACCGAACTTTGACTATACCGTCTCCTCCCTTTTGTAAATAATTGACTCTTTGAACAGTTACATGAATACCATGTACTACTCACCTGCTCAACAGTGGGGATCTTTGAGCTTAAAAAAAGAAAGGATTAAAAGGGCAGTTCCTTCCCCTTCCACTGAAAACAAGAAAATGCATTCAAGTACCTAGAGTTAATGGGTTCCGATAGACTATATGGTGTTGAAAAAGCAATTAATCTGGAGGAAGAAATTCTTTGGTAGATTTTTGAACCAAGCCCGTTCATCATAAGAGTATCTCCTTTCAGAAAAAATTTCCACTGCTGGCCCTTTAAATGTTAATTATGCTTTTCTTATAGTCAAATTGTTTTACTAATTTCTTATTTTTTTTTAAATTTAAAATTGACTTTTAAAGTTTTTGCACTGTAATATTTAAAGAAAAAGTATGTTATCATCGTGTATCTTTTTTTAAAGTTTCTTTCTTCTAATTTTTTGCTTCTTATTATACTTCTTATGCAGAGGTGTTATTATTAATTCTCGTTTGTACCCTGTGAATGAAGATTTCCACGCAATTAAAAGACAAAATAAATTGCCTTTAAGCTCCTTATGAACATGTTTTTCACTTTACTGCAGATAAAAGAAAACCGTAAATTCTTTTCACTAGATGTTTTGGAAAATAATAATAAAAAAAACACTGTTACATTCAGGATTCAGGTTGTTAACGACTTATAAAACATGGGGCAATAAAATCTCCCTTGCTTAATTTTTTTCTCTGTACTTTTTTATCCACTAAGACTAGAAATGGTAACACGAGATCATAATCAACCTACGAGAAAAGCTGTCAAAAACGTTACACTCGATGAAAACGACCGAAAATAAAAAGGAGAAAGGAAAAAAAAAAATATTCTAAACCACACTTTTCTTCAGAAAAAAAAAGGGTCAGATTTTCTTTCACACCTAAGCAATAATATTTTGCACACCTTAAAAGTAATGCGAATATAACGCATCGTCTTTCCTCTTTTTCAAAGACATTTTCCCATCCTTGAGCTCTTCCCCCCTTTTTCTTTTCAATAAAATTGGCAAAGATTTAAATTGAGCCCTTATTTCCATACGCAAAACATATTCTGAGATTTTAGGATTTACACCTTTTTTTATCAAACACTTGTTTAGAAAGGCTTAGATAAAAAAATATATATTTTAATAATTTTTCTTTGAAATACAAGTACATCATAAAGCAAGGAATTTTCTGATTTGGGTAAAACGTTTTGTTATATGCTTTTTTGAGCGTTGCAGAATTGAATCTGATAATGCTTGTTGAGAAGAACTTTGCTTGTTATTGAAGCTTATTTAGAAAACATGCTTTACAAAGAGGTCAGACTTATTATCTTCCTTATTCATATTATTTTGATTCCAGTGCATATTTCCAAAACGCGAATGGAATTTTCTTTCCTTCGCATTTGCTGGATTTTCTTTATTACTGCCTATGTATGGCATTTAAAAATAACAATGAAAACAATTTTTAACTTTTTTTTATCAATTAAAAAATTAATTTTGAAATTGGTTGAATTTATTAAAGGAAATAGTAACAATATTTCTGATATTTTTCATTGTTCATAAACAAAATAACACCATTCTTGATTAGGAGTAACTTTTTGTGATTCAATAACGACAAAAGTTCTAATAGAGTTTTTAATTAATCAATTCCTTACTGCGGCCGGGTGAAACATTTTACGGAGAAATTCGCATTGTACTTATTCACTAACTTCGATGTCAAATTTATACGTTAAATATGCATTTTGTGATTTTAGGTTTAGCTTCTGTAGTATAGAAGAAGTTGTTGATTGACATCGCAAATTAAAATCACTCCCGTTAACAAACCCGAGATTATACTGAACCTCCTATCATTCCAAATGTCCATAGTACAATAGTTTTATAAGGTATCCGAACACGTTGAAAATGACCAAATTGGATCAAGACAGATGTTTTTGTATTTTACTTTATTGAACAGAGATGTCTTTTGGCTTCACAAAACATACTTTGTTTTGTTTCTACGCTTCCTAGAGGCCAAGTCACAATCAATTTTAAAAAAAGTTAGAAAAACCGTATGTGGTTCTTTGATCTAACAGGATTGGGCATTTAAATTGCTCAAAATCTATCATGGCGAGTCTGATAACTCAAAATGTTACCAATGTATCTCTATAAACCTTTTTAAATCTGATATTTATGTTATTTTCTAGAGAATGTACTAAAATATTTCTTGTTGTATGAATGCTTTTTGAGTGACTTATTGTACTTATTGTATGATACTTTTTTATATATACTGTAAGCAGTATTACTGTGTTACTGTAAATATATATTTTAATTTCTTGCAATTTGACACTTCGTTGTTGATGCTGCTTCTGCGTTCCTAAAGGTTGGATGTCCTCTTCACATCAATGATTGTTTCTCTTCTCTATTACGTTCAAAGCTCTCTGTTAAGTATTAATGTGTAGAAATAAGGCGTTGCAAAATTTTTTAATGTCTGAATATAATTAAATAAAAATCGTTCTTTCGAAAACTGATTTTAAGTTTAGTATTAGAGTACATATATAATATTTCAAACAGGCTTTGGCTTAAATTTTATTATCAAGTTATTAAAGACAGCTCATTAACTAACACTACAGCAGCTCAAGAGTGGGCAAATAGCAACCCTCCAAGACAGTCCGAAAATCTGCCTCGAAGCAGAAATTTCTTTCCCGTGAATGACCAAAAACCACGTATTTTCCCCTGGGACGGAAAATACACAAATGCGTGCAGGAAACCTTTTAACTAAGAATAAAGAAAAGAAAAAGAAAAAAAAAGAAAAAAACAGAAAAAATTAGAAAAAAGGAAAAATTGTACATTTGTCTCATCAAATTGATTCTAAAATTACAAGTGCTTGCAGCTATAGATATGCAATTAGCACAATAAATAGATTGAATAAAACTGCCAATATTTTAATTAACTTACAAGTATATTTATTGATTCTTAAGGTACAATTTATAACTTTTTTGAGATGCAATGTTAAATAATGAATGCAATTATTTTAAATGAAAAATAATGAATATAAATTTGATCAAGTGACTCAATTTAGATACTTAAATACAATTGTAAATAACATAATGACAAAAAAAAGGGAAATCAAAAATAGAATCAAGATGGTTAACAGATGTTATCATAAATTGCGAAACCAGTTTAAATTTAAATACATAAATAGCAAAACAGAAAAAAAAACGGTCGTACAAGACTCTAGTAATACCGATTGTTTTATATGGCAGCAAATGTTGGCCAATTAACATAGATGTTGAAGAGAAACTGATGATTTTCGTGAGAAAAATCTTACGAAAGGTTTTTTGCGCAGTTAGAGAAAACGGAATCTGGAAAAAACGACACAATTTTGAACTTCAATCGAAATACAGAGAACCCAACATAGTCAAATTGATCAAGGTTTCCCAAATAAAGTGACTGGGACATGAATTTCGATATAGCGATAAAAATCCTTGCAAAGGAAATAACTTTACAAACTACAGAGGGAAAGAGGAAAAAAAGAAGACCGAAAACAAGGTGGATGGATAAAGTAGAAAGGTGGTTGAAGAACTTGGGATTTGACCGATGGAAGAACATAGTATCAAACAAATCAAGATGGTCTAAGCCAGGGGTACTCAACCTGGGTCGCATACATATGTCAGATATTTCGCATATATTGAATTGCATACATATGTTGGCAATTTCACGCGGGCCGCATCATGAATACAAAGGGGAGGGTTAACTCGGAAAATTGATCAAAATAGTTCAACTCCTGTTTTGTCTTTTAATTATATTTTTATTTTGTCTCTAACACTGAATTAGAAGCAATTAAGAAATATTCCTTCACAATTTCTGCACCAGTAAACTGTTTTTGAAACAGTTACCAATAATACAAACTTCATAAAATATCTTTGTTACCACTGACAAAACAAAATTGTTGCAAAGACTATTCAAAAAAACCTATTTATTACCTCTTGAAAGAGATCTTCGAGGAAAAGTGTCATTGAATGATTTATTGTTATTGGTATTTTATGAATACAGCACTTTAGTGACAAATCAAACAATTACTGATCCATGTTTGTTTTTCACTACAAAATAGTCAACCTCCCAATCGTCTTGAAACGATATATTTTCTTCGGATATTTTTCCCTTCAAGATGTGAAAGATAGTTAAAAATAAGTTCCACCATAAAACCGGCATTATTCCACTGTTGCATGTTATCACTAACCCTAACTGTTCAAATAGAAAAAGAATATCAATTCGCACTAGTACGACATCGACAACAAAAAGCAAAATTGATATATTTGATTTCTTGCCACTAAATTTTTAATATATTCTTCTTAAATAAGTGAATTTTTCAGAGCAATGGCCATTGACCGGGCCACTTAAAAATTCTCGGAGGGCCACATGCGGCCCGCGGGCCGCAGGTTGAGCACAACTGGTCTAAGCTGCCTGAGACAGTCTTGCCGATAACCGGCTGTAGTGCTTTGAAAGAAGAAAAGTGTACGACTTTGAAGGAGAAAGGTGTTTTGAAGAAGAAAGGGTTGAATATTTAGAGCCCTCCGCTTTCCTTCCTTTCCACAATGAGCCAAAACAATGATCCCTTCCTGTACTAACTTAACAAGAGTATTATATTTAGCTTTGTATTATTTGTGGTCAAGAAGTACAGTATATGTGTACGTTCAAAGAATTTAGAAATGTGAGATCACAGTTAAATGACAAAGACGTCTATTCAGTTTGCAATTCGTTCTCCAAATTTCTTTCACATTTGATGAGAAATTTGAAACCTAGTTTTATTTTTCAAGAATATCAGCTCCTGAAAATAAATATGTCTTTGGAGGGTAAAATTGCCGTATGTATATAATTCCTAGCATGTGTCCATAGTTTTTTTTAATATTTATTATAAGAATAACACCAAATAACACTTAGTAGTAAATGTATTATTTAAAGTTAATAAATTTTGACTTCAATCACAAGATTATCCGAGAATCGAGTAGCGTAAATCGTTTCATTCCAAAAACTAGAAAAATTAATATCAGGCATAAAAGAATCGCGGAAACTTGAAAATGCACCAAATTTCATGTTATGAATCGAAATTTAGCATGGTAAAAATGCATACGTGAAACTCTTATGTTAAGTAAGATCACGTGCTGTCAAATTGATAGCCAAACAATTTTAGGTTATTATCAATAATCTTGCTTGATTTGATTTGGTTGTTTATTAGCGTTAGACGTAAAAGCAACGTTAGGCCTATTCCACAACGTTCCACATGCCTCAAATTAATTATCAACAGCCTCATTATAACGTAAAACGGGCCTTAAACGGGGATCAAGAATCGGGCATGATATCGATTTGAGCATCGCCTGTTATTGGGTTCACGACATGAGCAACTGCCCCCTAAAGGCAATTGTTACCATGACACTTTCGGCAATCATTACCACACACAGCGCTGTAGGCAATTGTAACCATAGTGTTACAGATAATTGTTGCATCAGATTAAAGTATTGATATCACAAGAATGTGATAAGAAAAAAATTTGCATCTGATATAGCAAGTGTTTTTTAAAAATTATTGTACAATAACCCCATTTCTTAAACATTTAATTGAAATATACACATTATCTTTAACAATGCATTGTTTTTATTCCATTTTAAGTCACGCATTTTCCCCCAATGTTAATATTACTAAAAATCGGTTGCGGCTTTGAATTTTAATAAAAAAAATTTTTCATGGGGAAAATGAAATTCCCCGAAGTTAAAGCAATTACAAGATAGAATGCTTTTAAAAGTTTTAATATTGGAAAAATAAATGAATTATTCCTTCTCATTAGTTCTGCTTTTATTTTTTAATTTAGTGAATATCTATATCGAAACCATTTTACACTAGTTTTTATTTCCCCGAAAAAAGTTTAAAAATTTGGGGTACCGTTTGGGCAATTTTACTGACAGCTTAGATTCTAATAAATACGTTAACTGAAACAAACAGTGAATTATTTATTTTTAAAATTTAAGAAGTAACTGTGTATTTTTAATCACAAACACATCTGCAATGAATTAATTCCCACTGATATCCATTTAATATTCAATGTTATTTTATTAAAATATTTTTCGGGAAACAATTTGTATTGGCTTCGCAACCGAAACATTTCAGTGAATAATAATGCAGATTTTTGTCCTGAATATTCCGATGTTAAATCAGCGACGGTAACAAAGTTTCCTTGATTTTTGATGTCGGTATTCTTACGAACTGGAACTGCTCTCTTCCTTGTAAATTGAGTTTGCTACATACTAGAAATGCGCGGCAAGGCACATAC
The DNA here is from genome assembly GCA_019973955.1 of Trichonephila inaurata madagascariensis. Lineage (NCBI taxonomy): Eukaryota > Metazoa > Arthropoda > Arachnida > Araneae > Nephilidae > Trichonephila > Trichonephila inaurata. The sequence continues at coordinate 130,869 of BMAV01019688.1, forward strand.
CGAGCGCAAAGCTTAGAAAAGGCACTCAACGAAGTAAGTGAAGGTTCCCGGAAAAGAATTTAGTTATGGTCTCTTTGATATTGGAAACATTTTCTGCAACTCTTATTTCTTATAAAAGGATTTTACAATTTTTTTTGAAGATTCAGAATGAAGGTTTTAGAAAAGTAATACAAGCTATAAGGGACGCTTCAAGAAGTCACCTTTGCGCTTAATAATGTGCTTCTTATACTTTTGATATTTTAGCTTTTGTGCTTTGACAGATCTGATTTTGATCTTAAAATGCTTTTTACTAGATGTGATTTTTTGTGCCTCGCAAATTTCCTATTTACTTTGAATTTGAATGCACATTTTATTTCCGACATGCATATTTCAAGCATTAAATATTCTTAAAATATAAGTAGTGCAACATAAATGTAGCTTTTTTAGTACTATTTTAAATTATAAGTTTTCTTTATAAGACCGGTTTCTTTGCAATAAAAACAAATAAATAACTTTAAATTATGAAATGAAAAAAAATTGCATTTATATAAATCTAGTTAATATTTAATCTTTGCTGTGATGTGTTTCAATCGATTTCGGTTTCCGAAAGCAAAAACGTAGTGATATTGATGTTAAATTTATGGAAGCATTTTAAAATACATCTATGGAAATGCAACTGAATTTATTTTTATAAATTTCTTCGTTGCAGTAGAGAAGGGGTGGCGAACCTTTTTGGATCAACGTGCCATTTTTTCTTAAGAAATGTTTGATGAGGTATATACGTGCCGTCAAAATATTTTGACTTGTGTGATTGTTGGGAAAATAATAAAATTAAATATTAACTACTCAAAACTCTTTATTTACTACGAACTTTTGCACTGAATAGTTGAAAATATTTTAGGTATACGTGTAATTCAAATTAAAGTAACATTTGTGTGATTTCTTTTGCTGCAGATTATGTGGATGACAAATAGCTTATATTAGGATTGTAAGATGTTACTTTTAGTAGAATGCATGCTGAATTGGAGTCATCTGCCAAATGGTATCTAAGCAATTGATTATTTTTGTTGTGGTTCACTTTTGTCACGTTTTTTTCAGACGATGTTCTGCATACCCCACTGTTCCAGAACATAATGCACGCACTGCTTTATCGCCTTTACTAATAATGCTATATTTCTAGATTCACTAAGTTTGAAATTCTCTGTAACACTCTATCTTGCACTTTTTGTTCTGAACTAGTCATGTTGAATAACAGTTAAAAATTATAAATCTAACACAAGTAAACTTCAAAATGCAGATGTGTTAACGAAATTGACTATAATATGCGTAGACGAATTTTGCATCAAAAGCAACTGTAGCCCACGACGTAACTGAGGCTAGACAATTACAAGCAAGTGTGCTCCCCGCCACCCCGCGACCTATCACTTGCGTTTGTTCGTAATACTTCACAGTGAACTTTATTATTTTGAAATAAAATGCGAACTATTTTGATCGCTTGCGTGCCTAAAACATTGTGGCGCGTGCCACTGGTACGCCATCCCTGCAGTAGGGTATTAAAAAATAAATAGCCTTTTTATGGTATTTTAGAATTTTAACTTTAAGGTTATCTTATAGATCAGGATTCAGTCCAGCTGTTATGAAACATAAAATAAATTTATTATAGCTAAAATTGAATTATATTTATCAAAACGTGACCTTAATCTTCTAAAATTTAAACCTGTGCATTGACAATATGTTAAATTTATTATTAAGTATTGTCAAGTTTGACTCGGTTCCAAACCAATGCGTGACTGAAGTCAGAAAGTAAATTTATCACATTTTCATCGTTATTCTTCCTGTCAAACATTCCTAGAAAGTTATCAGTAGAGAATAATAAATGCATTTATTGTTTAACACAGAGTTAACTGATTGCGTCTTGGCAGAAATTTTATTGATTTTTAAAAGATCATGATAATTTTAAAATGTTAATTCTAACTAAGCAGTACTTGTAAAGATATCTCTAAATTTTTAAGCAGGCTTCTTAAATTTAAAACTAAATATCAGGACATAAAATGGAAAAGACTCATCAGTTAACCAGCTGTTATATGAAATAAAAATACAGATTGTGTCAATGACATTCTTTAGGTGATCAATCTTCTTAACAACAATAAGGTAAAAAGATGAAAAGAGCTGCCTAGTTGCCAAAATACATGAAATATACTTTGTAAAATACTTAGAATTTTTATAATAAACGAATATTAGAGCATAATATGGGACTGATAATTTTTTTCGAAATTACTAATATTTATAAGTTCAAATATTCGAGTAATAAATTTTCTTTTCAAACTTATTTGATAAAGGATCATAGGTGCCGTATATTTCCGAATACATGCCACTTAGTGTATAAACCGAGAATCTTCAAAAAATTTATCCAAAATTGCCTACCCATATATAAAAAACCGAATTGATAAAAAAAATTCAATTCACTGTAATTTTTAAAAAACAAAAAGTTCCCGGGGTTTTCTAAATTTTTAAAAATAAAAGCTAACGAAAACGATTTTTTTTTTCTGGTAACCATCTCTGAAGCTAGCATTTTTTTATTTTTATTTTTAAAGTTTTTTTGTGTTAATGGCCCTTTTTGTGCATTTTTTTTTTAAATAGGATATTTTGTTCTCGAAATTTGGGCTCAACACGTGATGATCGACCTATGTTTTGTGTTCTGGAGGAAAAATTCACTGCATTATGATCATAAGCATTCAGGCATACCATTTCATGCTATGAACTATTTACAAACTCAAATTCAGACACTAATTTTAAAGGATTTATTTTTCTTCTAGAACAAAGTTTCTTGGAAACCAAATAATTAAAAGATTAAGATCTCGCCCCCTCTAACGGGGGAAAAGTTTAAAAAAAAAAAAACTTTTTCCCATTTTTTTTTCAAGACACAGGATCTTTTAATCATCCTTTTTTCTTTAAAGGTTAAACAAATTCACGATTTATTATAGAAATATACCAAAAAAATGTATCCCCTATCAACCGAATCAATAATACGGGGCCCCCAATCTATAGGGGCCCTAACATGTGTAACTAAAGTCTCACTAACAGGGCTCCTTATCTAGAAAAAGACCCCGAAGGAACTTTAATACAGAGCCCCCTCAGAATTTGCTACGCCAGTGAATATAAGGTACATTATATCTCAAATTAAAAAATACAATTTTAAAGAGAATAAGATACATACAAAAAAGACACATTTATGAAGAAATTTTTGACTGAAAAAAAATTATTATATTATACGCGTAGAATGAGAGCCCACTATATAACTCCAAATATTCCATTACTGAGATATCTCTAACCGAACTCGACGTTAATGAAGAGATATCGCAGCCACAACAAATTACAAATACTAAAAAGATTAACATAACTGATTAATCAAATAGCTTAATTAATAATGATAATACATTCTCACGCGATTTGACTATAATAATTAAATGTTATTTAGCTCTCATAAGCAAAAAAGAAATGCAGATGCTGATTTATTGATAATCCTCTGACGCAGACACTCCCGAAACTTCGACGTAATTGACCGCTATAATCCTTCTTCTAATGGAGCTTATCTATATTTATTTGGTTGTTAAAGTTCCCGAACTGTTGATTTAATACTGCAATTTTTTCCACTGTTAACTATACGTCCTCTACTTCAATTCACTATATATGGGGCTTATTTCTACATATTATGTTTCTTTTGTAAGAATGTGGCATTAAAGCTTACAGTAACATAAAAAAAAAGTTTTGATATAGTTTCAAGAGGGAAAACTCGAGATAGCTCGTTACAAAAGGCTATCTATTATATGTAACACAATTTGCAAAAATGTGCGGATTTATGAAATACATTTGATTAAAACAAGTAATACAAAAACAAATTTTAAGTTAATTCCCACTAAGGTCAAAGAAAAATTTTATTTTAGTTACTTTTAATTAAATAGTTACAACTAATATAAATATGTATATGCATATGAAAGAATCACAATATTGTGACAAAATGGAAAACGATTTTCCTTTCAATTTTCCATTTTCCTTTCAATTTTTCATTTTCCTTTCTATATATACTGTTGGAAATATTATTTTTGTTTGTTACCATTCATTCATTTTTTTAAATACAAGTTTAAGAACTGTATTAACATCAACTGTCATCGACTAAAGTTTTTGAAAAATGTATTTTAACTTGAATGGATGAATAGAAAGTATTTTATGAACGATTGAAAATTTGAAAAAAATATATATATAACAAAACTTATCGTGGTGTATAATTTGTCGTGGCGAATGGACATTTACTGAAACAACTAAAGTAGGCGTGGCTTTGGGAAAGTTTACTTTTATGGGCCAGTGGATGATATTATTGTGGTATTGATTAGGCATTCTTGTATTTAATCCAATTTATTGCACATCTTCAAACACATAAACATAAAGCATGGACGACACAACACAGAACAAAGAACAAACATAAAGGCCCCACCCGGGTAATGATTACAGTGAGAAAAAGGCGGTATTTCAAAGACATCGGGATTTATACCCAGCGGGACATCCCCTGATTTGGGGGGTGGAAAGATGTGGGTTTTAAAGTCCTCTGGTGGGTAGCTAATTAAAAAAATTACACGTTGTCCTGAAGGACTGGACCATAAATAATTCAAGAGCTATTAAAGTTTAAATTACTGGGAATTATTACACACACACACATGTATATATATTTAAATTAATACAAATCAATCACAACTTCATAATCAATTAAAAAATTGAAATTATATGAATCGTATAATACTAAATCCCATTTCAAAATATCAATGGCGAATATATAAGATAAAATTCCAACGTTTTCAAACAAAATTAAAAAATTATAAAATATACAAGTGCAACCTCGGACTTAGGACCGATAGGTGGGGTTAAACTAGTTTGATGGCACCAACCTTCCCCCTATTGCAACTTGATAAGTTAATCGGGAAATATCCAGTTCTCAAAAATTTAAAGTATAAAATTAAACCATTAAACTTGAAAAATTAAACTGTTCGCCATCGCATTCTGAAAGATATTATTACATTAAAATGTTAAAATTCTAAAACATTCAAATGCATAATATAAGTGAACCATCGAGCACCAAAGATGATTCATCCATCTTTAAAATGGTTGTATAGGAAGAAAAAAATTCTAAAATCCGAAAGTTCAAATTAAAAACCTTTTATTCACAAATGAATAGCGTAAATGATTAAAAACTCACCAAAGAGCATCCTATCAATAATTCAATTCACAATTTTTGAACGTTTCTCATATTTCCTACAACAATTACCACTCCTATATTGCTCAAAGCTCCCACTAATAACTCCATATATATATATATATATATATATATATATATATATATATATATATACCAGGTGACCCAAAAGTCAGGACGAACTTTAAAAATAAATTATTCGAAAACGAATCAAGATACAAAGATGCAGTTTATTCCAAACGGATGAAAATAAACTTGTTTTTGTGCGGTAACGAAAAAAATAGTTTTGTTGGCAATCAACAGATAGCGCTGTCGGATTTCTGATTTAGGAAAGCAACAAACGATATAAAAAGGGGCAACTGCAGCAGGTAATGGTAGTCTCAGCTTATATTCATCGAATTGCTGTCCGTAATTAACAAAGTTAACTGTAATATAAGAATTCGGAAAGTGCCATTTCGGCATTGCGAGCATATCACTACATAAAGAGTATGCAAGATAGAAGATATTTGAAGCTACAGGTTTTTTGGCATCACGTCAAAGAAGTGGACGTTCCTCAACAGCTGCCGCTGTTGCCACGACAGTGTAATCCGTGTCGGATATTGCTGCACACGGGGAGTGCCGCACTCGAGAAGTTTTTAAGCTGACAGGAGTGTCGCATGGAAGTATCTGGACAGCGCTGCAAATATATTTGCGACGGTCCCTACAACAGGACGGTTCCCTACAAGTTGCAACATAACTAAGAACTGAAACCTGTTGACTTCGAGATTTTGCGAATTTCGTATTCAATAAGATGGAAGAGCACAGCATGACTGGCTTCACACTGTACTCTGGACAGATGAAGCTATTTCATACTCTCTGGCGCTGTTAATATCCAAAACTGTCAAGTGTGAACCACAGAAAATCCACTTGCATTTGTTTAGGTATCCTTGCAACAGCCTTAAGTGACAGTCTGGTGTGGCTTCTTTGTTTATTCTTTCATAACTGGCCTTTTTTTTTTTTTTTTGAGGAAGTCACAAAAGGGGTTTTAAAAACAGTTTATGTCCTGGTGACAAATGTACCTGTTACAGAACAAAATTATTTTTGAATTGCAAGCACGACAAGCACTCCCAAACAGTCACCTTTTTGCAAGATAGAGCACCGCCTCCCATTGCTCTCCTTGTGCAACGCCTGCTACGCTCAACATTTGGGGGGATAGCATGGTCAGTCGCTAATTTAATAGCGCATGGCCAAGATCTATATGACATCTCCCTATATGACATCCTGTGACTTTTGGCTGTGGGGATTCATGAAGTCAAAAGTGTACCGCTACCAACCGGCATCACTAACATCACTGAAAGATGCCATCCACCAAAATGTGTCTGCCATAACGCATGAAATGCTACTTATTGTTGTGAACGGTTTGGTGACTCGTCTCACAGCTGTACTTATGAATGATGGACAGCACACTGAATATTTACTGTAGTATTAATTAACTGTAACTAAGCTAGCTGACTTGTAAGTTGTCAACATTTGTTTCATTTTAAATCTTCTTTTGGTGCCATCTGTTGGATGACAACAGAACTATTTCATTGCCCACAAGACCCGGTTTCTTTTCCATTCGTTTGGTACAAACTGTATCTTTGTATCTTGATTCGTTTTCGAATTATTCATTTTTATAGTTCGTCCTGACTTTTGAATCACACCTGATATATATAAATATATATAGGGAGAGATTGAATTAATTGTAGGAATTGAAAAATACTGGGAATAATAATTAATAATATTTCCATATAATTGTTAATGTTATAATTTTATGAGTATTAAATTACGATTCTATAATTATAGTAAAAGTATTTAAATGAGGTAATTTTCATAACCCGCTTAATAATATCTATTAATGTACTGAGTATTTTCCACTGGTAAACAATCATTTTACCCAAAATAGATTTTAGGACCCAAAAATGCTCTTTGTGATTTAAATTTTACTTGAATCCTACAAAATTTTAAAACTGTAATTTAGTTATACTGTGAAATAGAAATTAGATACATGTGTTTAATTATTTTGAAAAAAAAGTACAGGTTTTTATTATTTTTACCGGCTTTGGTGATTGAATTTAAGAAATGCTCTTGAGAAATACTTTGTTTTACATTAAAATTTAAGTTTATGTTTTATAAAAACATTACTTATAACTTTAAATCAATGGTACAAATGTGAAATACGCATGAAAAACGGCTTTGCAGAAAACATTTTGAGTACTTAGTATGATACAAACATATACAATTTACGTGGAATTTAATGAAGATACAGCAAGACAGATTTATTAAAGTTATATTATAAATTCTTTATCCACTTAAAGTTCCACAACGTTTCTACGTTTTTAATTTTCCACTTTGACATCGCGTTCCAGGTATTCCAGAAAGACACATAACAGAATTACCAATAGTTTGGTCATAGTTATATCTAATCTAAACAACTTGTTGCATTATTTTAATTTTAAAGGTTTTTTTTTTAATATTTATTTTAAACATTTTTTGTTACAAAATTTAATATTGCTTGTGTGTGTATAATTTTTCATTGATGGTTCAGCATTAGAATTTAGTAGATAAAAATGTATTCACTCCATAATTCTATATTCTTTAATAAAATTCCACAAATAAAATTATAGCCATTATATTATTTCCTTATAAAATTATGTAAACCTTTTTTTTTATTACGAATGTTGTATCTTTTATTACGAATAATTGCCAATATAAAATTTTTTTTAAACCACACTAATGGCAGTATTAAATTAAATTTTTAAGACCTTTTATATTTAGTCAATATGGGTATAACATTGAATGCTATAAATGGTCATATTATTTTAAAAAAACATCTGGATATTAAAATTATTTATTAAGTATTCAAGATTTTTTTTCGCGTTATAACACCGTATTTTTGTTGTATTATATTTAAATGTAATTCTTAAAACCTATGAATTTTGTTAAAGTAAATTCAAATAAATTAAAACGCTTTCGTCTATTTTATTTAAGGTAAAAGGAGCAAAAATAAACATTCAGAATATGTACCCGAAGGTTTAATAAATGTCGATTATTTATTACTTTTGGTGAATTTAAAATAAATAAATAATTAAAAAAGACTGGGTTTTGTAATTTTATGACTTTTATTTTGAAATTTAATTTTACGCAGCATTTTGATTATAAACGATACAATATATTCTTTTGTCGAAAAATTCTTTTACGCCAAATTTTGTGTGCACTATGTTATTCTGTTAGATCTAATTTCCGCAGTAAATTCATTTAATTATTTTATATATTACTATTTTAAAATGAATATACATATATATAATTATTTTAACAATAGAAACATTACAAAATGTGTTAAAGATAAAAATATATATATATATCAAATTTTTCAAAAAATTTATCCTTTTTTTAAATTTTTAGAAGTATGTGATATTGACAGTGGCGCACACAAGGAGGGGTCCTAGGGTTCCGGAACAAGCCCTTGATTTTTTTCCGATTGGTTATAATTCTAAGTATATAATACGTAAAATTTAATTAAATATTTGTTGTTAATGATTTTTTAAATTAATGCTAATTATTTATTCAAATTAGTTTTTACTGTGTTTTGTTCCTGAAAATTGACAAAATCAAAATAGCATGATAAAAAATGGTGAACTTTCAACTCCGGACCCCCTTGAAAAATTCCTGTGTGCGCTACTGGATATTGATATACACCAAGCCGCCAAATAACTACAAAAAGTGCCAAATTTGGCGAGAAATTCCAAATATTTTCAACCAGCTCTTCTAATAGTGTTAGAATTTTAGAAGGGAATGTCTGTTTTCCTGATTTTCTGGTTTTTGCGAAAAAACTGTGATTTAAATAATGCATTAATTGAAGATGTTCAGTATTAATTAGTATTTATGATATATGAATGTAATCTAAAACTGCGAATGATATACAGATATAGACTTTCCTGTGTATTGTTCTCAGTAGAAGACATTTTGCAGATGCAATACATTTCTACGAAGAGAAATTATTCGTTGCTTTCTCCAAAGTGCGGCTTTATCATCAATCATTCTGTCACAAGAATTAAATGCTAACTGCATTTTATACAGCATATTTTTTTCTAAAATTCAGATAGATGAAATCTCGTGGGAACGTGCTGCATTTCATTAGTTTCCATTTTTTCGGAAAATATCAGTAAATCTTCAGAGTCAGAAAAGAGAAAGTTCACGTGAACGGCTTAAATTTATGTATTTATGCTCTTATCTGAGTACAAAATCAATATGGTGTCGTAAACAAGTATTTATTGGTTTTTAATTTTGTTTGTAAAGCCGTTTTGAATGTATTTGTGATATTGACGATTTCCTTTATCTTTTTAGTTGGTTCCATTTTATTCTGTTTAATACTGAATGTTCGCTTAAAAGTGAATCTGAAGAGGCATTTTTTTAAAAAAATCATAAGCAATTTCTGTTGTAGTTTGGGCTACATATTTTAAAATTTTGAATCTATATTATTAATTTTGTAATTGTCTCTTTTTGAAGAAGATTTAGGGCCAAAGAATATGCCAATTATATTCTTTTCATTTGACTTTAATCAAAGCTATTGGTGCAATAGTATTTTTTTCTAATATAGATCTTTCCGAATGAATAGCTTTAAAAAAAAACTGTAAGACATTAAATTTTTGTTAAAAAAATACTTTAAAAATTAATTTTGCTTTTTTAACTAAATTAATAATGTGTTATATTTAGACCATTCCATTGCATGCATCTTACTTAAATATGCACCATTGTTTAAAATAACTCTCTAGATAATTGTTCTTGACGAGTTGGAACTGAAACGTATGAGAGAGTATTTTTATATATAGATAACAAAGGCTTATGATTTCTTTTGCTTTGTAGCCAAGTAAGCCGTCATTATATTTTCATGAAGTGCCAGGTGTTTTAATGAAGTTCTGATATTAATGTCCTTTTATACGAGTCAACTTGTGCCACACATAATAGAAAGAGTAGACTAATTTTGAATAGAAATCGCCTTGATCCCTTCACACGTAGTCAATTGGCACTACCTACTGTGAACTTCTCAAAATATACTTTCTCTTCTACACTAGTTGACTCAACTAAAAGGATATTGGGGAAGTTACGCTCTTCATACTTGGCTATTTGTGTACTGAAAATGGAGGAAACTTTTTATTACTTCTTTGGACTTAATCATTATACCGAGGAGATTGAACTCCGCTACGGTATTCCATTTTTTTAGTCAACTTTTTGCTCTCGTGTAAAAGGAATTCTCTTTCCTCTAGAGAAGAGATGACAGGAAGCGAATTAACTAGCACAAAATAACCTCATGAGGCATCAGCCTTAAATATGTTTAGTTAAAAATGGCAATCGTTTCGATCATTATCACGCCACAATGGTATCATATGGTTTTGGTTAATGGCTTACTCCTCCTTACATACTTTACCTCCTTATATCAGCGTTTCTCAAACTGTGGGGCGCGCCCCCTTGAGGGGCGTGATAACTCTACGAGGCGGGCGCGAGCATATTGAAAAGTTGAAAACGAAAGTTTATTCAAAAAATTATTAATTTACTGAAAGTAAGCAGACAAAATACTTTCTGACATAATAAAAAATAAAATACACACATTTACACTGATATAATACACTTAAAAAATATCTGTGTGTGTGTACCGTACAATGCATTTTATTATTGATTTAACAATATTAAGTTAAGAACAAGTTTGATAACTACTAGTGACCCCATGGGCTTGTATTAACACTTATCTTCATGACTTGTACGGTTTATAATTACTACCTTAACCCATTAAAAATTACGCGGTTCACTGCCCAATGCCACGGTTTTCCACGTAGACGCGCGTATTTTTATGTTTTTTGGGGGGAGGGGGAGAAAAGGAAGAAATAAGCAAAATCCTCTGAAATAAGTAAATCCTTTGCAAAGACTGTCAAGGTCCTTTTATTGTGTTCCAAGGCCTTGGGGAATAATTTTATGGATAGCAGTGCACAGAAAAGATTGTACTTCAGAAGACGTTTATATATGTACGAAAATTAATGTTTTGGCTAGGCAGAGACGCTTATATATGCGTCGATTGGCACATAAGAAAGATCGTATTGTAGCTTTAGTGTAACAGTGTGTATTAATCAAGTTCATACAATATTGTGTATGAAGGGGGCGCGATGAAAATGATGATTGTGAATATTGGGTCGCGAGTATTGAAAGTTTGAGAAGCACTGACTTATATCATTTAAGTTGTCTTAATAGAAAAATAATCATAAAAATAAAATTTGTTTGACTCTACGAAGCACTGACTTAGTAAATTACAGGTAATATAAGATATTAAAATCACTAACAATGAAAATTCTTCGAATTATATTATCATAAATAAATATGATTTGCAATTATAATACAATACTCAGTTAGAAATTGTTTTAATTTTATTTATAAATTTGAATGTTTGCTTTAAGTGAACCCACACTGTTTGTCGTATCGCTCCAAAATTTTTAAGGAGCTATCTGATGTTTCAAAGGAGTGTAAATATGGATGTTACGGTACCCCTCTCACTTTTTCCATTGAAACTTTTGCTGTCAACAAAATGTTTGGAGCATTGATTTACTCAAGGAATTTGAAATCGTGATTGTTTATTTATTTTTTTTTAAATTTCCCCACACGAAGAACTGGAACTTCAGAAACATTTCAGAAGCAACCTTTTGTTTTTAAGACGCAATACTTTAATTTTCAGATCTGAGATTTCCCTTTTGTTTTTGTAACAATTTAAAAAGTAATTGTTTTTTTAAAAAAATTGAAACTCAAATCAATTTATTTGAGAAGAATCGTCATTTTTGTATTGAAATTCAGAAGGGAAAGAATACAGTGCGTAGTATAAAAGAGCTCTTAATTTGTATTCCAAAGATTTTCACGTATTTCAAAAACTGTACGTCATGGAAAAAAAACAAAATTTATTTTCTACATGCAAGTAATTGCTTAAAATTTTTACTGAAATGAGAATATTTAACTTCATGCTAAAGTTGTTTTCTTATCAAATATCAATAAAATCAAATTCATTGTTTTGCATTTTCCTTAATATTTCGTTGTCTCTTTCATCTCTACCGTATCGCTTTTTGTGGGCATATTTATCAGGGCATTTGACATGGCACCGTTTTAAACATTTTTATTAGTGGGGTTTGGTGAACATTGAAACAAATTGTTTAAGATGTGTTGAGAACGACATTTGATGGTTTATGTAACGGTGAAACGGATGTATCAGCTAGTTAAATACTATAAACGAAACTGAAGGGTCCTTGTTTGTTTTTTTCGTAGTACATAAGCATATTTTCTAACGAAATAACTGTCGCGATATGCGTTTTTTACACACATGAAACTGAAACTTCATTACAGTCTAATAAATAGATAAACATTTTTGTTATAGGAGGATATAAGGGCTTCAAATGCAATTTTATGAACACTTTTTATGAAATATAGCAGACTACAACACATCATACGAACTGGAATATCTTAGTTTTTCCTTTTCCTGCCATAAATATATCTTCTTCCTCCAAATAGTTGCCTCTTAACAAGGAGGATATTTTTTTTCTCTTAGAAATTAAACTTAGTAATTATTCAATATGATAAGCGCTTAAATTGTCAAAGAGCGACGAGATCAACATGTACTGTTATTGAAGACTTTGCGATAGTAGTGGTTTATTTGTATTTTGCTGTTGAAAGTCGGAGAAGTTAACTTGCAGTACCTCATTGGTCAAATCTATTTCTGTCAAGTTCAATAAAGTCTTAAAGACCTCGATAACGTAGTTACTCGTTTTTTCAAGCTCCTAGCTAGCTATGATCGAATAAAATTGTAAGTTCAAGTCCTGATACCGTCATAAGCTCGAGAATGTATACAAGAGAGTTCCTCTATTAACTTCTTGTTTAACTTCAACTGGACCTCTAAATTTCCGTGTGTCATTGTGTAAAAATTTGACAACTAAGATTCCAAATCAAAAGCTCAGTTGTCAATTTTTGTGTGTACATAGTGACATCATTAATATTAATGAGAAATCTTAGTATTTTGTCTTTAACTTGTTTACTTCATCACTGAAAAATTGTATGTCAAAATAATTTATATACGTGGAAAGGTTTTTTAATCTTACTCTATGAAATAAAAATAAAAGAAATTACAGACATTTACGATCTCTCAACAGTAATCTCCTAACAGTGAGATCCTGATCCACTCTCTGAATCTCTTCCGGTGTTTCTGAATCTATTCTGTAATGCATGCGTTCAACTCTTTCTCTCTCTCTCTCAAGTACTCTTTTCTCATTTCTCTGAATTTCACTCAGGAATTCTCATAACCAACCTACCATTTACAATACTTGTACTTTTTGTTGTTGCTCATGCCACCTGCATAACATAGTCAGATCGAGGCCCACGAAATTCATCGTGGCAATGGGCTAGATGTACGCCTGTCGTTGGCTTTTAGCCTTAAGCACCATACAGGTGACATTACGATTTAGCTCGGAGAAATTCCCCGAAGGAACGATAGATGGCGATACCACCTATCTACACCTCCACAATTTAGGCATGGAACTGAATTGGGAGAATTTTCTCCAGTTCCTACTTTCGTGATTTCAGAACACAAGACTTTCGGACCCACTGATTTAACGACCCGTGCTCACGCGTATACTCGGGTATTTGGCGGTGCAGGCATCTAACCCAGCCTGGTGCGGGGCCTGGTGCTCGCCACTAGGCTACCACTTACCACTTGTACTTAAATAATAATGCAAATTTGTAAACATCACTATTCCTTCCAAAGTGAGGTTCTCATATCGAACAACGTAATAATTTAACCCTAGATGTTAGAAGAATACGTGCTACAATTTGACCGTGATTCATAGTAATGATGATCACAGCCAATAGCCCTCATACTGCTTTATAGCTACATTAATTCAAACCAAAATTTCAGCTAACTGAAAATCTCCAGTTACTTATTACCCTTACCCTATCATAGATTGATCTGAATACATCGTCAAAAATTATTGAAGCTACTAAGTAATATTTCATCATTTACCATTCAGTTTTAAGTAATTTTTTTATGATTTTAATATGGGTATAAACACGTTTTAAGCGCATAGAGCAGTTATTCCCAAAGTGGTTTATATAGACACCCGGGGGTTAATGACGACCTGCAAGGGGTTCACGTCAACGAAAAAATAATTTGGGGGTTCATGAGGTGTAAGTGAGGGGGAAGGTGTAGGATATAGTTGCTTTTGTTAAAATATATAATGACTTCAATTTTGGAGGAAAATTTGATCATGTGCAATCTAAATTTCAACTATTTAACAGAATTATTTACTTTTAATTTTGTTAATTTTCGCTCACAAGGTGACAGCATAAATTTTATTAAAACAAGAACCATTTCAGCGTTTCTGGAGATTCCGAATTTTCTCAATTTGTTACAGGCACTCTGTCTGGACGTTTTAACCAAAGCTCAACATTAAGCAGATTCTACTCAGATTTTGAAACTAGGTTTGAGAATACTTTGACTATGGTAATATCACAGTAGGCAATGAATTCATATCGTCACATTGAAAAAAGAAATGTCATATTACAATAGGAACTTGTCGGAATAAGCACTAACGGCGATCTTAAATTAAAGTTTTAAAAACGGATGTCAGCAATTTTGGTTTGAAAAAGACAAACCTGTTATTTGTCCCCATTTATGAAATAGGCGAAAGTTTTTTATTGTTTTTTCTAGAGAGAGGAGTTTCACTGTGGTTGCCAAACTCAAAAACAAAAAAAGAAAGAGAGATTTAAACTCTTAGAGAGATATAAAATAAAGCAATATAACATTAACTCAAGCATTACTCTAACATTAATAAATGTAACAAAAATGTATCATTTTGGATTTGTAAAAATATTAAATATAATTAAAGTAATGTGCATCAAAGAAAAGAGTATAATAATAATGCTATAAAATACTGAAATGAAAAAAAGTCAACATTTCTATCTTTTATCTCACATTAATTAGAAATAACAAAGGATATCTGTTTTATTTTTCTACACGAGAAAAGTACTATAACATAAAATACATCGAAAAGGCTGTGTTTTAGAAAATGGATACTTTTTGTTCGACGAGAATTAAATACACTTTTCGTATTTCAATATGCAGTTCAAAATAAATTTTTTGTCAATGAAAAGATTTTGATTACTGTAGTCTTAAAACTACAGAAAAAATTTGCTATACAAACATATTCCATGAAAATTTTCCGAAAGGGAATCTAAAGTTGAATGAAAATAGGTTTTAAGAAAGAAGCTTACCCGTATCTTATAAAAATTAGAATTTAACGTTTAAAATTATTTCAGAATAATAAAAATGGAAATAGTGATATTGTATTCCAAGTGAAGAGAATATAATTAAAATTTTATTTGATTTAACTTTATTTGTTTTCTCTACGATATAAAATATAACGTTTTGTGAAAGAGAAATACATTATTTAATTTTAAATGCAGATAATGGAAACAGCTTCAGTTATGATTTACTATATATTCAGTAGCGAGCACCGGATCTGATAATTTTTGTATTGTTGTTGATACTTTTATTTATAATTTTAAGGTTTTAGAAAATTAACCGGAAACATTTCTGTTTTCATTAAGTTTTGACTGATCGTTGTACCTAGATTCCAATTAAAAGTAAAGCAAAATATTTATTTTTTGAAATCGTTATTAAATGGTTATTTTAAGCAAGAAGCATCCATTTAGAAAATTACTTTAATAGCGACATAAACTTTATGCATAGTACAAATGAAATAATTCTATTAAATTTAACAAATTTTAAGGAAGTATTTTTATTATTTTCCATTTATTTAATTTTTTTTTTCATGTTACTTACATAAAAATATTTTTATAATGCAGAAATTTCAGTTACGATATAATTAATATTTTATCATTAACTTTTATTCAGATAATACAAGTTGTTAATAAAAATGTTACTTTGTTACGTAAGCTGTAATTTTTTTTGACGATCTTGTTGAATCATATTTTATATTTTCAAATTAGAATTGTATACATGAAGTTTATATTTTATCATTCTCATTTCTAATTAAAGAAAGGATCAGACACTATACCACAACAGATGAATATTTTAGAAACAAATCTCAATATTAATAAAGATTTTACCCTCTCGTTACAATTTCGTTGGTGTTTAACAGCTCAATTTATCATTGCATATTACAATTAAAAGTAAGATTGCTTTATTTTTTATAAAGAGATTTACCATTTTATTAAGAAATAAAATTTTCTTGATTCTATTTGTGATTGGAAGCTATGCGAGATTTTTTTTTTTTTGTAGGAAAAAAAATTTGGTGTGAAAATTAGGAAAATATACTTTTGGCTTTGTTGGTTGCTTTCTTCCAAAATTCAATTATTATTCAAAGGTGAAGTGTTAAATTTGGAACCTAGAATTCTTATTTTTATAATATTGAAGTCAGTCTGAATGTTTAATAAACTATTTTTTTATTTAGTTTTGTAATAATAAATAAACAATTCCAACAAACATTTTCCTTAGATATATTTTTCAAGAACTATAATTATTTCGAAATTAAAATTACAAATGAGAAAAATGCATTTGAAGAATTTTAATCGATTAAAAAGTCTTACTGGCAAAAATATGGATTAACGCCTAAGTCTTTAGAACCAAAAGTGATACGAAATGTATAAATAACAATAATTATTTGTCTATATCCAAACAATAAATAATTCCTGTATTTTAAATGCGTGTGGATTAACATCTGCATTTTTTAAATTAAAAGTTCTTATTATTAATAGAAATCCTCATGTTTACTCAAGGTATATTTGAGCTGCACATCCCTTTAAATTCTAATAGTAAATGCTAATTAAATAATTAAATTTTACAAGAAGATAATTTTTTTTTTGAGCGCACAGACTAAAGAAGGGGGGAAATACTTTATAATTGGAATAAATATGGCCGCTTTACTAATCGCAAACTCGATAGATAGTACAGTATAAACAGGTTTGTTTATGGAATAAAATTATACTTAATAGTCAATAATAAAAGGAATCTTTCTATTTTTTCCAAAAAATTAAATAAAAATAGAACTATTTTTTAAGAAAATTATTGAAACTTCAGATTTCATACATTATTATCTAATATTTTATTTATTCTTTAATTTCATGGAAAAATTTATTTACGGATTACGAAATGTAACTAAGAAAGGGGGGAAAACAGGAAGAGCTTTTACAACATCGTATACAGGTCGATTAAAATTATACAAGCAATAAAAGTAAAATCCAACTTTATATTGTTTAATCCATTATGTGTTTTATAGTTAAAATTTTTTTTTTTTAAATAGCTCTCAAAAAAAGGGGAGGAACCAACAACGACCTAAAAAATCGAAAAAATAACTTGAAAAATTTCCACGTTTTTTTAAGTTTTTTTTGTTTAAATGTGTATCAAACAAAATAATTAAAACAATAGAATAAACCTTTCTTAAAGACTTCATGCCCTAAAAGATATGATGCCGGCCCTTTAAAGGACATCCACGCGAGAAACCATTCCGAAAATTTTCCCCCATTAAAGTTGAAGGCCCTTACCCGGAAACTTACCCACCCGCCGTGAGACGTCGCTCCGGGCGGCAGAATCATCCTTCTTCCGAGCGAGAGAGTCCGGGAAAAGGGGCAGCAATTGGGTGGGCTTCTTTTTTCCTTGAGTTCTTCGCTGCCGGGCTCATCATCTGGCCGGTCAAAGCTGCTTTCAACACCGGTGGGAACTTAGGTCTTCGCGTCATGTCGTGAGTGGGCTTTCCGCCTCTGATCGGAGTTAGATAAACTTGTGCGATTTTTGTCATCGTGTTACGTCAGTACTGAAATGTTTGAACCGTTTTAACTATTGATTGGGCAGCGATTTGGGGGAAAATTTTTTTGGGGGATCAAAGTTTTTTGGTGTTTGGATCGTCGAGTTTCGGTTTTCTTGTGTGTGCGGAGTTAAGTTTTGTAAAAATTGTTTTAAAGCAGTTTTTAAAATTGACAAGACAAATATATGTTTACGGTTCCTTATCTAGTTTATGCTTTTCATAAGTAAAGGAAATAATAATTGGTAAACGAATTCCCGGTAATATTCGTTTAGAGCCTTTTTTGTTTGAAAATAAAGCATTTTAAAAAAAAAAAAAGTTTGTAAATTAGTATTCTTGCGTTTCCAAAAAAAAATTTTTTTAAAAAGTTTAAGATAAAGTTATACGAAAAATAATCCATATAAATTTCTCCTTTGCAAAATATTTGAAAAAGTTGATGAATTTAAAACATTTTACGATTAAAAAGAGTTCATAACTCAGTTTTTTAGTTATTGAAATATATTTTTAAGTTCTTATATTTAAAAAAAATATATAACGTATATTAAATCCTTCTAATGCTTTAACAAACAAAATGCCTGAAAATAAATAATTGGTGTTCTTAATAAAGTCGAGTAAGGGCAAATGTAATTTCGCATAAAACCGTATTGGGAACTATGTATTATGGTTGGAAGCTATGTTATGAAACTAAACTTTATCGTCTGTATGATTAAACAATAATCTTAATTTTGGTGGAAAGAATTTTAACTTTTCACATTGCTTTGTTTGAATTCGTCTGAGCTTTTAAACTTGAGAAAAGATAAAAGTTTTGCAAAGAATCTCTAGAGAATACTTTTTATAAATAACTATCTCAATACTAATCATACAAAGGCAGATTGAATACATAATTCATTACTAATCAATTCATTCCAAGTACATAACCAAGAAACTTTTTCTGGAACAAATTTAAACTTCTTGTAACATTTCTTCCTTGTGCGGCATACAGCAATGAACAAAATCTTTTTGAGACATTTCTTTGAGAACTAAATTCTGCAAAACTGAACTTTAAAAACTCAAACAATGATTCATCAACAACATCATTATAAAATGCAACCCCACAATGGGGATTATCGGGTTTGGGGCTAGGGGGGCCCCTTTCCCTTTTCCGGCCCCGGCCCCCCCCTGCAAAGAACCAACCCCCCATGAAAAACCCAAAAATTTACTCGTTGGAGGCATAACCACTTGTTGATAATTCTGGTGGTTTTAGCAACTTTGATGCTACTCTTGGTCGTTTAGGAAGGGTTTTGTAAGAAATTTCCATTTATGTTAGATCTTATTTCGTGGAACTTTCCTTTAAAAAACGTGTTTTTTTGACAAGTTTGACAAAGTGTAGATTTTTTTTTTTTCGTGATAAGAAGAAGGTTTTTTTTTTTAATAAAATATACGTATAATGCATGGTAAAAATATGAATTTGCTTAAAAAATCTGAAATATTTCGGATGCTTATAAATGGGAAACAAAATGCTGGTTTCGGAAATGACAAAAAAGTATATTTTTAATTTTTGAAAAATAATTATGAAGCGGCGTTATTTATTTCATTTAAGGTATTCGACTACGTTCGAAACCATGGTTTTCAAACAATATTTTTTTTTAACTTTTAAAAGCTTACTTAGGATTAGAACACTATACAATTGTTTTAGAATATAATACAAAAAATTTTAAATGCAATATTTGGGCAAAAAATTAATTTAGAATTACATTGAAATGTTTTGAAAACATTCTACTTTTATGAAAAATGCTCCTACAACAATAATATTTTTTTTAAAAGTTTTCTCCAGGGAGTTGAACTAGGGTTTTAAAAAAATAATTATTTTAATTATTACCAATTTAATTAATTAGGGGTTTTTTTTTTTTTAAAAAATTTCTCCCACCTGATGTACTAAAAATATGGATAAATCCACTTCTAAGTAATATAGTTAAAATCCCGGTTCAACTCCCTGTACTAGGTCTACTTTTCCGTATATATAGGTAAAGTATTATTTTTTAAGAAACATTTTTTTTAAAAAAGAGGAATTTTTTTTAAAAAAATAAAATTCGAAAATTTTTTGAAAATTTTTTTCTTTTAAATTTTTTTTTGTTTTTTTTAAAAAAGTTTTTAAAACAATTTTAAATTTTTAAAGGGGACAATATGAAAAAAAAATTACTGCTGCTTTGAATTAAAATACGAATACCCGTTTTTTGTTGCATACATTAATAGCAGTAGTTGGAAACAATGTCAATCATTTAGCACGATAGAGCAAAGTCCTTAGCATTTGAAATGAAGAACACTAGTGATTTTTTTTCTTTCTGAAAAAAGCTGTTTAAACTTTTTATTTGCAAGTGAGATAGGAATATAAGAGAGTTTCCTAATTTTGTGTGATTGCATAAAAATAAATTTAAAAATTAATTTAGGTTAAAAAATTATTTGGTAGACCCATTTTTTTCAATTGAATCATACTGTGTCTCCTTAAATAATATCAAATTAAAGTAAATAATCGTTTACAAAATTAAGTTTTTGTAAACTAAAATTCTGCAAAATTTCCAGGAATTAGGTAATCGGGTTAAAACTATACATAGTGCTTGAGTACTTTGATTTGAAATGAAATTATGCACACAGTCAACGTCGTCCTGTAACTTTCGAAATTGATTGTGCGTATGATATTTCTTTCATTAGGAAATACGAACTTTTCAGCACTGTTATCATTTAATATAATATCTATAATTTTCATTGTAAAAATTAACTTTTATTACAAAACAAACATATTAATGATCTTTTGAATTGATAGTATTTCAAATATGATAGATATATTATTTTTAAGCAAACAATATTTTTGTCATTTAAAATATGGTGCGACTTTTATAAGAGCTTAATTGAATTTATCTTCAGCTTAAAAATTATATTTTGTAAATTCTGGGTTTAATAAAAAATCTGCAATAAATTTTACTAGCTAAAGCACATTTTAAAAAATTTAAAAAAGATTTAGAAATTATCTATTTTTTTAATTTTGTAAAATTTCTTACACGTTGCTAATTTTTAAAAGATATTTTTACGAGGCACAAATGAATTGGAAGAAGAAATGTCCATGGTATTCAGATACTTTGGATTATTTTAAAAAAAAGTTATCATAATCAAGGTGATCCTTGTCCTCAGAATATTTTTTTAATAATATTTAAATAAATATATAAATAATATACCTGAGATGAATTTTTGAAGTTATTATCGTTCACTTAAAACTTCTTCGAATACTAAAAAAATTTGCTCTGATTTCATAGAAAAATAACATTAAAATAATTTGAAACGTATTCCAAATAATTTTGAGCTAACCCATTGTAATGAGTACAAATTTTATCTAAAAGAAATTTAAATAAGTTGCACTAATAATCTAATAATATGCATTTATTTATGATTCATATAAGTCTCATACTTGTTGTTATTCCTATATTATAATTTAGATAGTCTTATTTGCATTCAGCAAAGTATAGTTAAATTTCTTGTCACTATATTTGCTTCAAATCCTTGCAGAAAGTTCCATTCCATTCACTTGTTATTAAAATATTGAACAAACGCCAATGTTTGATCAAATTCATATCAATTTTTTGCAAAATGTAATATTACTTTAATATATTATTATTTATTATCATTTCATAAAGTTATACTTCAAATTTGCTCTTTTAAGCCTCCCGATATTTTGATGCAATTTTTAATAACTCAAACATTTTTATGTAAGCTGTAATACGTGATATTTGAGTTTGGAAATAATACTACAGTAAATTATCCTGGAAAATGATAAAATTTTTCCAAATTATAAAAAAAAAACTTGTATTAATTAATTAAAAGTTGTTTCCATTCATAATTCATTATAATTGAAAGACGTCTCATTAATACATATTTTTGAATTCTAATGAGATAAAATTGTGACAAATTTTAAAAATATATTTCATATAGTTTGATTAAGAAATGTGCTTTTAAATAATTTTTTTATTACTAAATATATTAGAGTATTGTTAATATTAATATAATAAAAAATGTATAAAGGAAGTAAATAAGAAGGAATTACTTACAATTTTTAAGCATTACGTCATATGTGAAATTTACATAATTGAAATTAATATGTATGTACTTTTACGTTATGTATCTATAGTATGCGTCTATATTTTAGTATTTCAGGATTTCCTGTTAATTTCTTTTTGCTCCCCTTTCCAGTCTCTCTCCCTCTTTAAAATACAGATATTAATTCAAAGTACATTGAGTTTTCTGTGTATCTTTTTTTTATTTCTTGCATTTATTATGTGTGTTTCTAATTATTTGAAAAATTTAATGTATACCTAATTACAATTTTTTAAAATTGAGATTGAAGTAGAAAAATAATTAAATCCAGTATGAAATATAAAGCAAAATATATATAGAAATTATACAAGTCAATTAAATATTAGATTATTTTTCGCATTTTGATTTTTTCAGCTATATTTTTATTTAAAAAATTCTTTTGAAAAAAAATCTTTTTGAAGAAAAAATTTATATTTCTGTAAAAAGATAAGGTTAAAGGAACGTGGTATGGCTTATAATAAAATGTTTGATTAAAAATTTTAAGAATTTTTTTCCTTGTAATCAATGTATATGGCTTACGTAAAACAGATTTTGAGCTCAAAATATTGATAAAGACTAGTTATTTAATTTTTAAAGAAAAGTTTTAAAATTTACGAAGATATTTTAAAATGCTACTTCTGCAATAATTGGCATACGCACGTGAAATTTGATTTACAAGTACGTCAAGCTGTGTATGACAAAAATTGGTTTTGGTTTTGGCTAGTATGATTGATATTCGTGAAATGCATTTTTTAACTACTTTTGAAAATAGTAAAATGTGTAACTTCCAAATTTAACTGTTTTTTTAAAAAAATAAGTATTGCTTTTATTTAAAAATGCATACCACCTAATGTTACACGTACTAATAGCAAAAGATAGAAAAAAATTCAAAGCATTTGGCACAATAGAAAAAAAGTCTAAGCATTTTAAATGAAGATAAATAAGATTTTTTTTTCTTTCTGAGATAAATCTATGTAAAGTTTTTATTTGCCATTAGGAGTTGAATAAAAACGAACACAAAAGTTATCATAACTCAGACTTTTTTTAACTTAGAGTTTTCAAATTTTGTGAGCGAATAGAAAATTATACAAAAAAAAAATAAGTTAAAAAAAAAATTTACTTGAATTTTGGGCCGAATTTTGCCAATTAAGTCGTATTGTATCCCCGAAATAATTTTAAATTTAATTTCAGATATCAGTTAAACGAGTGTAATTTCGAATCAAAATAAATAAATCTTCGAGTAGTATTTAACAAGAAAAAATCAAAGAATTTAAAATAATAAAGGAAACCTCTAAAGTATTTGATTAAATCACTAAATATAGCTAAAAATATTTAAAGATAATGAATAAAATCTCTACATGTGTGTTAAGGAGAATTACTCCTGGGAATATTTATTTTAAAATATGTTTTATTGAATTCTGTGTGATCAAATTCTCATGGGTGTTTTGAAAAAATTAATAACATTTGTTGCTTTTTTCTTATTATTTTAAATCCCTATAGTTTACGGGTTAAAGCTGTTTAACATACTGGAAAGTTAATTTTCTTCTTTCCTGAATGTCTTAAGTCTTTATATTGGTTTTATTTCTATATGTTCCTGTTTTTCACTTAAATAAGTAAAGAAATGTTAATCGAAAGAGTCGTAGTCTCTCTTTTATATGATTATAAATAAAACTTATCACATTATTAAAACGTAAAAAAATACAATATGGTGTGCATGGAACAAAAAATACTATCCTCATACAGGTTTTTTCCGTATTGTTGTTCAATAGGCGTTATTTTTCGAAAATTTTGGCAGTCGTTTTAATAGTTCTTCAGTTGTATTTAGTTTTAATAATTGTATGAATAATTATTTTGTGTAATACTCATAAAATATCAATAAATCCTTTATCTATCATACCAATGTCTCCTAACTGTTTTTGCATGGGGACCCTTAATCCTAAGTCTAAGTATGTGAGATCCTCTATACTCATACATAATATACCTAAGTGAAATATTTATTTGTATGTAATTAAAACCTAATAATGAGACAATTAGTGATTATTTTATATGAAATTTTTTATTTCTAAGCTATTAAAAGCCACAATGAAACAATTTAAATGTAATATCAACAACGTTAATCAAATTTGAAAATTTTAGCTGACAAATTTGAAACGTAGTTTTACTTTTTTGCAGATATAACAAAAATAATAAATAAATATACCATTTCAACGCATAAATCTATTAAATAGGGATCCTGTAAATGAGACTCTTGTAACTGATGTTACGATGTTACCATTAACATCTAGAAAATTTTCTGAAAGTCAGATAAAGATAATCTCTTTTACTGTATCAAAACAGTTACGATTTTTGGTAAACAACTATATCACTGGATTCAATTGAAATTCTACTAGATGAGATAATGGGAAAACAATGGCATGCGTCGTAGCATTTTATTTTCAAAAATTTTGTGGGGACATAATTTTTTTCCACGTTAACGAATAAGTTGCAGAAAATGCAATTGCCTTTTAACTGCAAATTTATGAGTTCTTATAAAATTATTTTTTTATTTTTCAATTATTGCCTTAAGTTTGTCTTGGCGTATTACTAGATAATATGAACCCACACAAAAATGAAAGATTTTGTAGACAGAAAAATGACTCAAGATTAATATTATATTCTGCATTTTCTATTGCGCTGAGAGCTGAATATACAATTACATATTAAAGAAGAAATTGTTTACTGATGGAATATTTCCAAAATTAAAAAATCAACAATACAAACAAGTGTATGAATTCTAATTTTACGAATTTTCATGAAAGTGTGACCTCTGTGTCAAAATATGTTTATAATTTCTTTCAGACTCTTTGACGAATGCAGCTTTTACAGTATCTTATAAACAAACTCTTAGCTCATATTACACATCTAATCATTCTTTGATTCATTCATCTATCAGCTTCAATATAATTCTTCGACACTTTTAGGGTGCACTTCATACAATAACTAACTGTATGCTTAGATGTACACTACTCAATAAAATATTGAATCATAATATTTTCTTTGCACCTCTCATGTTGACTTATTTCTGTCATCTTAAGAGCAGAAGATACCTTTATAAAGAAATTTAGGAACTTATCTATTTAAAAGGAAATTTAAAACTATCAATTTCCTTTAAATTCTGTTAAATGAAGTCATTTGAATTTACTTAAACAGCAAAAATAACCATGAATAAGTTTTAAAGTAACAATAATGCAGAAAATAAAATCCCAGTATATAATTTTTGGTTGCTTTAAATGAAGAAATTTAAACGTTCTATCATTCAATACTCTTATGCAAGAATATTCTTTGAAATAATATTTACTAAGCTTAACATTAAACAGGATTTTATCTGATGTGATAAAATTCAAATTATTAACTTACTTTTCATAACGTTATCAATTTTTGATACTTTATTGAATTTTCTAGTTTTATTTCGCATATTACTTCGATTATTCGAATATAATGAAAAGTATAAGAGTTTACTGAAATTTATTATAAAAGGATTTATAAATAAGAATTCAGAAGTTTTTCTTTTAATTTTATGTATTTATACGTTTTTTTTTATTAGTAAGTATGTTTTTGGACTTATTTGGTTTGAATAAAATTAACACTTTATGGAGTTTTTTCTGATAATGGGTCTGGAAAGGCAGTTTTTAACCACAATTTTTAATAACCAAATCAATTTATTCTCAAGCATTGCGCAATATACTCCATACAAAATAAAAGCCCAACTTTTTTTATTAAGAAAGAGGTGACAACTCCTATAACTTTAAGGTATCCGACTACGTTCGGAACCATGATTTTAAAAAAGCGCATTAAATGGATAATTTTCATGATATTTAGTGTCACTTAGATTAGAATACATGTATAAAATTGTTTTAGGGACATTTTGACAAAAAAAATTATTTAAATACAATATTTCGACAAAAAATGAACTTAGAATAACCTTTTTTCAAAATGTTCTCCTTTTATAAAAATGCTTGTATTATAATAATATTTGGCCTGTATAGAGCTCAGACCTCTGTATAGAGGCTCAACTATGATTTTTGAAAAATTCATATTATTTTCAGAGTTACAACCAATTAAATTAATTATAGGCGTTTTTTTCTTAAAATTTCCCCCCTCTGTTGTCGCAAAACATGGATAAACCCACTTCTA
Source organism: Trichonephila inaurata madagascariensis (assembly GCA_019973955.1). Taxonomy (NCBI): domain Eukaryota; kingdom Metazoa; phylum Arthropoda; class Arachnida; order Araneae; family Nephilidae; genus Trichonephila; species Trichonephila inaurata. The sequence goes on from BMAV01019688.1 coordinate 157,227, forward strand.
AGTTATATATTCGAAAAGTCTAGTTGAGCCTCTGTAGAGAGGTCTGAGCTATATACAGGCAAAATATTATTATAATAGAAGTATTTTCACAAAAAGAGAACATTTTGAAAAAAGATTATTTTAAATTAATTTTTTGCCAAAATATTGTACTTAAATAATTTTATTTTATTGTAATACTATTCTTAAAACAATTTTATATACATTTTCTAATCTAAGTGACACTAAATATCATAAATATTATCCATTTAAACGCTTTTGCAAAATCCTGGTTCCGAACGTAGTCGGATACCTTAATCAGATCTCATTTTCCTCGAATCTCCATAAATATACTTTATGCCATACGATAAATGTTGACTGACATATTTTTTTTAAACATCAATTAAATGTAGAATTTATGGTGCCATATGCGTATTGTGACATATATACCATTTTCATTTTGTAGTTAATTCATAATTTGTGAGCTAATTTATAACAAATATAGATATGATATATTCATAGTTCTAACAATCTTGCAAAAGAGTACAAACGAATATTTTTTATATTTATTTAGTGTCTACTTAGATTAGAATACACGCATAAAATTGTTTTAAGAATATTATTACAATATAAAATTATTTAAAAAGAACACTGAATTATACCTATTTTCAAAATACTCTCGTTTATGTAATATGTATAAATAATAGTTGTATTTTGCCTATATATAGCTCAGACAGAGCCTGAAACTAGGATTTCTGAAATATATAACTTAGAAGTAAATTTATCCGTATTTTAATATATCAGAATGACAAATGTGAGCAAAAAATCACCTATTATATATTTTAATTGGTAGTAACTTTGAAAATAATTCAAATTTTCCCTAGTTCAGGCTCTCTGGAGAAGTCTTAGCTATATATAGGCAAAATTTTATTGTTATATCAGTATTTTTCATAAAATAATGTTTTGAAAATTAGGTAACTTTATGTTTTTTTTTTGTTAAAATACTGCATTTAAATAATTATTTTTACTGTAATTTTTTTCCGAAAACAATTTTGTACGTGTATTCTAATCTAAATAACACTAAATTTAAATATATATCTGTATACTTTTGCAAAATCATGGTTCCGAAAGTTGGATACCTTAAATGTTTAATAGTAAAAGTCATTATTTTACAGATTTTAAACTATTAAGGGATGTTTCTTTAAAATTACGTACGAGCAAGTTTTCCCAAAACTATTTTTTAAAACAGGACTGATTGATAAATTCATCTTTTTTATTGAATTTCAAAATGTAGGAATAAGAAACTACTTGTTCGTACATACGTACCTCAAATTACATAAATTTATGACATTCATTGCGTAGATTAAATGTAATTTATTTTAATATATTTACATAGGCGTGAAACAAAATGTAAGTATGTTATCTTATTACAAGCAGAACAGTACTACAAAGATAATCAATTTTTAAGCTGCTATTTAGAAGATTTTGTGAATATTCTAACGCTTGCAAAGCACTTTTTAATATGAATCTGTGATCAGAAGAGATTATAACATTTTTAGAAAATTAGATAGACTACAAGAAGTTGTTTCAGTAGCTTTTGTTATGCATAAATTTCTTATAGCTATCGTTAGTGTTTAGAGTCTTATATTTAAATAGCTTTAGTTTCTGAGTAAATAATGCATGGTATTATTGCTTAATTTTTTTTACTAAATAACTTCTTAAGTTTCAAATCAGCAGCAAAAAAAAAAATTATATTCTTTTATTCTTTTGGAATACAAATGAAAGGAATGGCAATGTCATTTCCAGAATTACAGAACTATAATTGTAAATTTTTCTCATTGAAAGCTATTTATTAAAAATTTTTCAACCAAAAAAAAGATACTTAGTGAAAAGGAAAAATAATATTGCTTTGAAATCAAAGCTATAAAAGATAGACATGACTTATTATTTAAATGAAAACACTTAACATATTTTTAGACTTTTAAAGAAGCTTGAACTTTTTTAAATACTGGGCTGGTGACTGTAAGTGAAACTAAATACATATCAGATGTTAAAAATTTTGTAATAGTTAAGAATAAATAAGTAATAATAATTTAACAAATTACCTATAAAAAACATTTTCCAACTCATTGCTTAAATATAAGATTGTAATTGCCATAATTGTATTGAAATGTACATATCCGTTATGTGCTACACATAATTAAAACAATAATCTATTAATGTAATAATATTTAAATTATGCAAAATAAATTATCAAATCTCTTCAAATCAAAGGAGTAAGAAAAGATATCTATCACTGTTTTTAGTGCCACATATATCTCTGCTTATTGCTTGCACATAGGATAAATCGAATGCTTTCAATTGAGTTAAGTTAGGAAGAGATACCGCGTTAATGGAATCGTCTGAGTTAATGCATTTCACACACGAAGAGACAGGAAGTATAGTCCAGAAGTTTTACATTCAAATTTGAATAATCATCTGGAGTTTTGCCAAGTCATTTTCAATTTTCAGAATTCTAACTTTGTCATCTCTAAATGGAAGGGGATGCAATTTTCTGCTTTGAAATAGGAGAGTACTGTGCTGCATTTCATGTTTATTAATGATTATAAAATTGTGTAATACAAGTACATATTTCTGAGTATAGAAATAAAAAAATAGGAAATTTGACTGTTTTAGCATTGTGATAAATGCATAGTAATTAAAATATTTTTTCGTACTAGTATTTGTAGAAAATGAAAAAATTTTTTTGCATAATCCATTAAAAAATTAAAAGTGCATAATCCCTTAATTACAATAATACTGTTATGTTGATCTGGGTTCGAGAATTTTATGCAAATCAGTCGCAAAGAACAAGACATTTCTTAAGGAGTGATGGAAATTTAATGTCGACAGACCAATTCTTTGAAATACAGGACACTCATAAATTTCAGAAGGTCTTTACACATTCAACTGCTCTCAGACACAACTATCAGTGTCTATAATATACGTATGCAAAATATTATACACAAGCACCGCTCGTCCTACTCAACAGCCGAGCTAATCTCTAGACGACTCTTAACGGTCAAAACAAGACTACTAATCGTTTATCAAAACAGTACTAACTCAGTTTCGGCGAGTGTCTCCATTATTATAGGCCTCGTGGATACTTTGAGAAAGATTAGCTTGCTTCATAGATCGTGAAATTAGTGTATTTCTCCACTAATTTCCAGAAAACCCAAAAGTCTTGAACTCACCAAATTGGTCGCCAATTCACCAATTTGGCTCTATGGCCAAGATTTCGCCAAGTTCCCATTGAATCTCCATTATGAAGTAAGGGACGGCGTTGTTTGCGAATATTAAAATTTTAACGTGAAATAAATATAACATAGATTAATATAATTGCATTATACATCCAAATACAAATTATTTACACTATTTTACACAAAATTCGTATTGCAGTAATGAAATGTGCCATCTTAGGAAAAAAAGTCAAATACTGTTAATCTGTTTTATCTAGCCTTGTTTATATGAGCCATGACGATTTAGTGAAAATAATTAACGAACACTTTTATTTTAATGACGCTTTTGTAATGAATAGTTCATATATTACATGAGAAAACATGAATTAATTAATTCTTTTTAGTTTTTACGAGGGAAAGTCAAAAAGTGAAGGGGATTTTGCTGTTTCTCTTTGCAAGGTTTAGCAACAATGCCAGTATCCAGAGCTGGGTGAAGGGTATTCACAGGAATACTTTAATACAACGTGTCACTCGTCTTTCCTCGTAGTAATTGTGGTGAATCAGACCGTTAAACATGGCAGCTCTATTGTCGATCTGCACCAAGGAGGATAGTGATTCTCTTTTTGTTTGCGGTAGGTGTGAAACCTGTGGTAATTATTCATCGCATGCAAGTGCAGTATTGTGACAGCTGCTTATTGCGAAGCTAAATCAGCGAATGGATAGAGCGCTTAAAAAAGGGAAGAAATTCATCGTGTGTCGCTGAAAGATCGGACAGCCCATCGATGTCAAAATAGGGATGGCGATCTGAGATCTATTAATCGAAAAATTGATTTCTGGGGCCAAAAAAATCGATTTTTTAAATCAATATGTAGCACTGAATCGATTCAGTGAATCGATATTTCATCCTAGAAAATCGACTTTCGATTTGTTCCGTTTTGGTAAAAATCATAAAATTATTTACAATTAGTTTTATGTAGATCTTAGAAACCCGTAAAAAATTACGGTGTTGGTAATTAAATAGGTTAATTTACTGGCAAGAACAAAAAAACTCTATTATCACATTCACTCAATAGCCATGATGTATATGAATATCGTTAGATTATCTGTTCCTTGTGAGCGCCTTTTTTTATTGTCGGCAAAATCACAAGTGATGAGCGAAACCGTTTAGATCTCACTAGACTTGATAGACTGTTGTTTTTAAAAAGCTTAGATATTAAGCACAGGGAACTATAAGCTATATTAGCTATTTTCTAAACTTTTTAATGTAACAAATACATTTAGAAAATAAATGTCTTCTTTTATACCTGATACTTCCATATGGAAATAAAAATAAATATAATTCTCGAATTTCCTGAATTAAAAAATTCCCTGATTTTACTGATAAGAGATCGTTTATAAAGCTATCTTTCTTGTATTTCATAAAATAGATTTATATTTACATTGTAAATGCAGACTTGGAAAATAATTCATCTTTGTAGAAATCGAACTTTTAGATCTCGATTTTTTTTTGTGTGTGAATCGATTCATCAGGTTACGATTTGAATCGATTTAAAAATCGAACTTTTTCGGAAAGAATCGCCATCCTTGCGTCAAACACTGAGGGTCGTCTTCATTAAGGGTATAAGGATGGAAGGGATGGCTAGTATCCAGCATAGATATCACGCCTTCTCCAAATTAAAAGCGAATCACTGCCCTGCTTTCCTCCTTGCTGCAGATTGACAATGAAGCCACCATGTTGAACGGTCTCCTTTTCTCAAACGACTACAAGGAAAGATGAATGACACGTTGTACAGAAGTGCTGCTGACTAGTCCCTATTCCCCATTCAGTGCTGGATATTAGCGCTGTTGCAAAACCTTGGAAAGAGAAATAGCAAAAATCCCTTTGCTTTTTGAATTACCATCGTATATTAACATTATTAAGTCAATGATTTCAGTTATTTGTTGCTATAGTCATTTTTCAATTCCTACTATTAGTTCACAACCTCCCTATATATATATATCTAGCTCAAATTTTCAGTCGTTAATAAAATACATTGGAAATTTTATATAAATGATTATTTTGGGTGACAATACGATAATTTAATTATAATTAATTAAAATTAATTGACTGGAACGAATTCTTTAAACTAATTATTAGTTTACTAGTTATTTAGTCACGTTGGCTTCATTCTTAGCGCGATTTGGGACAAAACCTTAAAAGATTTTTTTTCTCATGTTTTAAAGCATTCAGTTGAACTGAAATTTTATACACGTGATTGTTTCGGATGACAATATGATATTTTAATGATAATTAATAAAAATTAATTGCCTCTTAATATTGCGATTCTGTCATATGTATACACGTATTTATATTAATTGTAATTATTTGATAGTAAGTAACTAAAATAAAATGTTTCTTTGTTGACCTAAGTAGGAATTGACTTAATTTTTTTTATATTACTTGTTTCACACACACACACATTTACATTAAAGCAACGTACTTGGCGTTTGATTCCACGTAGTCGTTATGAGAGTTATTTACATCCTTTTCCTGTTATATTAAGATTTAAAACTCTTCATAAACCATTCTAGCATATGATATAACATAATATTTTTTCTTGCCTGAAGTTGATAGTATGCTTTGAAGTGGTCTCATAACAATTAATCCGGCAGCTTCTTCCGGAACCAATTAAATTATAATGAACCCTTTAGTAATAAAATAAATATGAAATGCGAATGAAATTTCACCAATTTACTCAGCTGGTCCTTGTTTTTACAATTATTTCTAAAAAAGAGAGTGAGACAGAGAGAACATTAGAAATAATTAACCTAGACAATGTGTATCGAAGCACATTGATATAATAAGCAAAATATAACATAGTTGCATTTTTATACATTTATGCGTTTGTACATAATATCGTTTTCGAAACCAGTGGAAACAAATAATATCGTCTCTGCAAAAGTACACAGTATCCGTAATTGATTACACTGTCAAAAATATCGCTGTTTTAACATGCCTTGTTTGTTATTTACCTCTGTTATACATATATCGGTACCATGTTCTCAGGAAAAGGCCACAATTTTTGCGTTCACTCGGGAAAAAGAAACATTTATTTTAGGATTAAGTTGTTGATTGAATTCTTTTCTTTCTTCAGGGCTGCATTTTTAAATCTGAAGTATTTTCATTGACAGATAATTTATTATTACATCCTTTCCATGCTGATAGGTTGTTAATTAAAGCATATTTAATTGATTATAAGAGAAATTTTTACTAGTTATTTATACTTTAAATTATATCTTTGTAAACTATTATTGTAAAAAAAAATTGCGAAACAAACTTTGCAATGCAAATGTAATATATTCAAATAAATAACTATAATTTTAAAACTTCTTGATTTTTGGAAGTTAATAAATTTCACATTCATAAAATTGCAAGGAAAAGTTTCTAGATAAATTAGATACAAAGTAACTTGCGTAACATTATGCAATATTTGTGTAACAATATTTTTATGATGATAAAACAAATAGGATAAATTTTAGATTGCTTAAATTTATTGGCTTTGGCTTGGGTCTGGTCATAAACAGAACTCTAAAACAGACATTAATTATCAAAAGTAAGGAGCGTACTTACGTATTATTGCAACCACATTACAAGAAACGGAGTACATGGTTGCCAATGCATCACGTACGACATATTCAAAACCGGGGTTACCAACTTGGCGAGTCATCAGGAACTTTGACAACCCTACGTAAGTACCGTAAGTAGTAAAATACAAATACCTTCAAAGTTATAGAATCTTATCCAAAATATGGATTACTAGAACATACTAATGTCGATAACTATATCTTACTAAAATTCTTCTTGATCGTATTTCAAAATGATTTATTTTGATTGATTTTTCTTTAGATCCACTTATGTGCTTATAATTTTGAAATACTTTTAACAGCTGGTAAATATTTGTTTTGTTATAAAATATGAAAAATTCATTGAATGAAATAATGTACATAATGTTTTCTCATCCAGCTGTAACTAAAAAAGAAATAATTTCTCTTCAATGGTTCCGATCTTTAAATTTCTTGAAATAACAAAAGTTGTTTCTATTACGTCATCATTGAATTTCTATCTAGCAATCTTAATTTCTGACTTTTATCGGATATCAAGTGGAACGCTTACAACAATGAGAATGATTTCTATTTGCATATAATATTATTAATTATATCAAGGTCTGGGCTCATGGTACTGTCTGATTTGGGTCATTCATGGACATGACATCATCATCATTAATGTCAAGGCATGGAGATGAAGACAAAAATGATTTTTTGAAAATGTATGTTGTATAATGCTTAAAAGATCAATTGTATAATGCTTCTATGATGCCCAATTTTATAATCGCACTTCGGCGATAAGTTTTTAATAATAATGATGTAAACCATTTTAATTTAAACGATATTTATAAAAATAAAAAGATTTTCATTGCCTTAAGTTTAGTGGAAAATCAACTGCAACTAAATGATGCATTACATTTGAGTGGTAGAGTTTTGACCTTCCATGCCACAAGTTCGGAGTTCAAACCCCGGTCTGAGCAAGGACGAATCAACCTTCTTCCATTCAATGGCTCGATAAATGAGCAGCAAGCTTGCATGAGAACTGAAACGCTAGATTTTCGCGTCAAACTGGCTACCTGACCGGAACATCTGTGCATGCACCTCAGTGTCCAAGGTCATGAAAACTGAGATGGGCACAGTAGGTCTTGGCCTTCTATGGAATGTTGTGCTACTGAGTTTATTTGAGTTTATTTTTTACATAGTTACTACATTTTATACAAATAATCCTTCAATAATTTTTATCATTCTCCGTGCTTTTATTGTATTGCATGTAAACTGCACTCATATATTATTTGAAATGTTCATTATACGGAGAAAACTGTACGTTCTTTTGCTTCATTTTAGTAAAGAAAAAAAATGCTTTAAATGTAAGAAGGCTTGAATAAACAACATGTGACTGTTAAATTATTTTAATAACCATTAAATTCATAATTCAGTTCTAAAATATGTTGTGGAATTAAACTATTTTAAAGATGTTCATTTTTAAAATAATCATTGTTCCATAACCTTTAAATATGAAAAGAAAACAAATGAAAAATTGAAGAGCAGAGAGTTCTAACCTTTCATAAATATATTTCACAGAATTTTATTGGGTCTTATTTTTCTCAATTACTTAAATTTTAAATACGCATTCAACAACGTTTTAGGAATAAAATACATGATATTAAAGGTTACTCTGTAACACTTCTCTATGCTCCACAACATTTTCATTTATTAAACCGTATTTGTTCGCACATATTGTTTATTTTATAATTCTTTTACGTGTAATTAATTTTGCAATATTATATTATTTTAGTGCGATGTGGAATTATTGTAATCTCTTAAAGATTATCAAGCACAGTTAGTTTGATTAATTAAGAAGGAATTTTGTAAAAAAAATTTTTTTTGTGCTTTTTTTGTTTTTAGAAATTTTTAAATAAAACCCGAGATTTATTTTTTAATTTCTTAAATTATAATCTTTCTTATGTTCTTCAATTTAAAATGTGTATTTTTATATTGTGTAATTATAATTAATGAGGAAACATTAATCATTAACATTTTGATCGGTAAGGAGACAAAAAATTTTTTAATAAGTAATACTATTGAAATGCAGAATTTTTTTCTTTCAAACAGGGCTGCGGATTGGTAATTACCAGCTCAGATCTAGTACATTTCCCTGGTGCTGGTATCTCTTTTTAGTGTGGCGCTACATAAGTGGATACAAATTACCACAGTGCAATTTTTACGACTAGTTTCCTTCCCAGAGGAAGATACCTGAGCTCTGACGATGCGAAATTGTTCTTGGCCTTTAATTTTTCTCCGAGCGCGCAAGTCAAACAGGCGCTCTAGAGATCTTTAACTTGCCACATAATCATATGACGTAGACCTGTCTATTTTTTTTGATCAGGAATCCATAGTTAGGCCGGGGGCAAACTACAAACTTGGACATACAAATCCAGCACCAAAGCAACTACGCCACTCAGCCGGCAAATGCCGATATAAGATTATAAGATTAATAATTGTTTTATGAACATGACCGCGAAAAATTTATTTAAATATATTTTCATCGATCCACGCTTTGATTTAAAAGTTTATATTTACTGAAAACTAACGGTTTCTCTATAGCTTTATTTTTAATTGTGAATTTACAGCCACAATTATAATTTCAAACAATCTTTAGAAATGTAAAACTTTCAAATACTGAAGGTAAATATAAGCTTATATTTATTTTAAAATAAAATATTATATGTTTTGTCTTCATCAAAGCTACCAATATATATATATATATATATATATATATATATATATATATATATATAATAGTTTTAAGCTATTTTTGCCCAAAAAATAGAATCAAAATATTCTGAAAATCGGCTTCGTGTTTTTTTTTTTCACAACATGGAGGAAATATTGTTTGTGGAGTTTCTGCAAGAATGATTTTCCTAAGGATGGGATATATTCTTGAGCACAAATAGTTCTGTTGAAAAATTGTTTTCAATGACTGGGAAACGGGAGTTGTAAATCAACTTGTGGTAAAGGGTAACATAAAGAATAAATCATTTATTTCTAACACAGGTATAGTAATTTTTTTAGAGTGACTTCAGAAAGTTAAAAAATAGCTTAATTTATGCTTTTATAATCGAATTGCTATTTTAGCAACTTTTATTTCTAAAAGTCTTTGTTTCAGAAAAGAATATTTTAGCTGTTAGTCACACATACCTTTCTGTATTAATGCAATGAATCTAAACAGAAACAATTTTAAAGAAAGTACATTATTGTTTTTTTTTTTTTTGCTTTTTTTATCAGGGTACTTTTGATAATTGATAAAAAAGGGCTCTTAAAAATGTATTTAGGAATTGATTTCTTTTTAAATAGTCGCACTTCAGACTACACTGTGGCTATTGGCAGATCTTCGCTATTTTTAGCCTCAATCAAGCGACGCAGACAAATTCTTGGTATTCCACTCTCTCCAAATCCTTATATTTTGCCAAAAACATTAAATTAAAATTACCACTAAATCTTCTGACAGTAATTTTGAAGAGAAAATATTGAATTACATGGAAGTAAGTAATATGGAAGAAAAAAGGCAATTCCTAGATTATCAAAAAAAGTTTTTATTTTAGTTACTGTTTATTAAATAATTACGATTAATATAAATATGTATCTACATATGACAGAATCAAATATTTAAATACAAATAGAAAGCGATTTTAAAAATTTTGTAATGGTTTGATTTTTTTTTTACTGTTTATTCATTCATTAAATTTAATTTTTCTAATAAAATAGATAGTAAAAAATAAAAACATTTTGAAATTAGGCATCCTAGGTGGGGTTCCAAACCAATTTTTTATTAGAAGTTCAAAGCGCATCCCAAAGCCCTGCAGGAAAAAACGAACAATTTTCCTTTCTTTTAATGCTGTTGGACTATTATTTTTGTTTGTTACTCTTTATTCATTTTCTTAAATTTAATTAATGAATAAATATTAGAAAAAACTGCATTAACATCAAGTGTCATCCACTACAAGTTTTAAAAAATGTATTTGATGTAAATGTAAAAAATGTATAAATGGATGAATAGAATGTATTTTACTAACGATAAAAAAATTGAAGAAGATATATTATATATATATATATGTATAAAATAACAGTGAAAAAGTACTAGAATCTACAGTGCTAAAGCAGGAAGAAATATTGGAATTAACCAGAAACAACACATGTAGATACAAAAAAGTCTTTGGACTAAACTGGAGACCTATTATGATTTCTAAAGCTGTCGCTGAATTAGGCCAGCGAATTAGGGTTAGCAATGCTTTATGGATCCTACCTTCCCCGTATGGCAGAAAATTTTGTCATATTAGGAAAAAAAATACACCAAGTTGAAAGGTTAAGCCTAATACAACACGTAGAAGAAAACCTGATATATATATATATATATATATATATATATATATATATATATATATAATTTATTTAAAATATATTACGTTTAGTTTATTTTAAATATCTTTTCTGCTTCCTTTAAAAAATGATTATCTGGTTAGCTCCGCTGTTTTTTTTCTTTTTGTATTGATATTCCAATTTTAACACCATTTAGCGCGGGACTTCTACATAGATGGTTGCTACTCTCCTTTCATGGTTTTATTTTTACATGTAAGTTTATATCCAAATTTTTTCTATCGAAAATTTTCTTAATATTCCTCTTTTTGTGAGATACATTAATGTTCTCTTTTCATAATTTCATTATTCTCTATTGTCAGGTTTATCATCCACGTTTGTTAGAAATAGGCCTAACTCTTCAACATGGATCTGTTTTTTCTATTACGTCGAAAATTTCTGCTACACCTGGAAGGTGGATTCATAAAGCATTGCTTAACCCTAAATCGCTGGCCTAATTCAGCGACAGCTTTAGAAATCATAATAGGTCACCAGTTTAGTCCAAATACTCTTTTTGTATCTACATTTATTGTATCTCTTGAACTCCAATTTCTTTCCTCTTTGGCATTGTAGGTTTTTGAACTTTTTCACTTTTATGTTATCATACTATACATATGTGTGTGCGTGCGTGTGTGTATGTGTGTGTGTGTACGTATATATATAAAGAGAGAGAGAGAGAGAAATATAAGAGTAGGAATTGAAAAAAAAGTAGCAGTTTTCTAATTTCCAGCATAAAAGTATTGAATTATAAAAACTGCATATTTTAATGAATTTAACAAAAATTGAAAGTTAAAAATCAAATTTTAGAGTTATATATATAACATTTATTGGTTTTAAAAGAGGAAATTCTACTTTATTTTATAAAGTTACTTACTTTAAAGTGTTTAAAATAATGGGCTGTAAACTTCCTCGATAACATCTGTGTTTGGGATAGAATATTATTTGTCTTTAACAGATAAAAGCCCATTTGTTAAAGTTACAATCCTCGATCGGTTTTTATCTGTGACAATCGAAATTTATTACTTTAAACTCCATCCGTTTGATTTAATAGCATTACTTTTGAAAAGTTGATATCATATTTAGCGTCTATAATGTATGATTGTAAATCTGGAATTTATTTTTCTTTCTTTTCTTTTGTTATGAAATAATTTAAATAAATGAAAATAAAGGCTTGTTATGGAATTTTATTAAATAAAGAACCAAATTTAACTCTTGCTGATTTTTTGTTTGTTTTAATGTCTGTAATTCAATTCCTACTATTAGCTCACACTATATTTATTTATTTATCTTGGTGGAATTTTCAATCGTTAATAAAATACATTTTAAGGCGCTCAATTGAGCTGAAATTTTATGTACCTGATTATTTTGGAGGACAGTACAATAATTTAATTATAATTAATAAAAGTGTATTGATTAAAACTAATTTTTTAAATAATTGCAAATACATAAATAAATAATAATAATAATAAATACATAAATAATTAATACACGTTGGCATCATTCTTGGCGACTTGTGTCAAAACTTTAAAAGGTTTTTTTTTCTCACGTTTTAAAGCATTCAGTTGAACTTAAATTTTATATACACGATTGTTTTGGATGACAATACGATACTCTAATGATAATTAATAAAAGTTAATTACCACTTAATGTTGTGGATTCTGTCATATGTATATACATATTTATATTAATTGCAACTATTTAATAAAAAGTAGCTAAAATAAAATTTTCTTTGTTCATCTAAGTAGGAATTAACTTATTATTGTTTTTATACTACTTGTTTTTTGTTAACTTTTAGTATTTAATTTAATTTTGGTCAGTGAATTAACCAATTGACTAGGGTATACTCATTATATATATATTTCAACTTTTTTCTAAAAGCTTTTAATAATCTCAATATTTAAATAATAGGATTTTATCATCATCATAGCAAATTTTATCACAGTAAAACATATATCAAGATATTAGAATTTATTTTGACTATAAAAATATCGTATATTACAATGTACTAAATTTTGTACAACTAAATCTGAAAAATACGTATAACTTTTAAATTCTGCAAGCTAAAAAATAATACTTATTTACATAGTATGGGAATGGTTTTTCTTGATTAATGATATAATGTGCTAGATTTTTATTTAAATTCGAGTTACATTTTTTTCATTCATTTTCTTGTTCTATATCGTGTATTCATACTTTCTGCACCATTTTTTTTGGAAAATGAGCGGGAAGAGTAATTTGTATACGAGATGTAATCGTCGATCTATGTTTCATGCAGTGAGACAAAACTCACTGCATAATGGTCATATACAATGAGGCATTCCAATCAGTGAATGTGAATTTTACAAAATTTTCGGAAACTTGGATTTTGGCACTGACTTTGATCAAATTATGTGACTTTTTTCTTCTTTTAGAATCAAATTTATATTCAATCCCTCCAAAGTTGAAAAAAATTAGGATCACTTGCACATGACAAACGGAAAATGTAAGGAATACAAAAAAAAAAACCAACAACAGCAACAAAAAAACCCTTTATCCTAAATTATGTTGTTTTTTTTTACTCCCTTACTTAAACTTTACAGATGTTACGCTAAGATTTACTTTAGCTAATATTTCTAATGAATGTTAACTTATTCACGGAAGCTTACGTTTGCTTGTATTACTAATGTACTCTAGCTTACACACTAAAATATACGTTTGCTTATACACTGAAATACACGTTAGCTAATATTACTAATATACATTAGCTCGGTGCTTCTCAAACTTTCAATATTTACAACTCGATTTTTAACCATAATTTCCATCTGGCTTCCCCCTCCTTCCTCATACAACAACTATGTTTTAAATGCAAGTTTGTATGAATGTACTTCGAAGTAAAGCTACAATGCGATTTTAATTATAAATTGCACAAATTAATAAGATAAGTATTATATTTTGTATATGGAAAGCTCATGGAAGTCACTAGTAATTACTAAACATGTTTTAAATTTAGTATTGATAAATTAAATATAAAATACTTTTTACCGTACTGATATATTTATAAGTTCTTATATCAGTGTGAATATGTATTTCATTTGTCCGAATGTATTTTGTTTTGTTTCCTTTCAGTGAATTGATAATTATTTTAAATAACTTATTTTCGAGTTTTTGATATGATCGTGTCCTCAAAGGAATGCTATCACCTCCCCTAGTAGAGTTTCAGAAATGCTGCGTTAGCTGATATTACTAATATTTAATAACTAATGTTATTAATATACGTTAGTTTATACACGGAAATATACTTTGACTAATAATACTGATAACCTTAGCTTATGCACGGAAATATATGATGGCTCATATTACTAATATACGTTAACTAATATTACTAATATACATTAGCTAATATTAGTAACATACATTAGCTAATATTAATAATATATGTTAATTTATATACGGAAATATACGCTATTTAATATTACTAATATACATTAGCCTGCACTCGGAAATATACAGTAGCTAAAAATACTAATATATGTTAGCTTACATACAGGAATATACGGTGGCTAATATTACTAATATACGTTAACTGATACAGGAAATTTACGGTAACAATTATTACTAATATGAGTTAGCCAATATACTGGATATATTGATACAGAAATATATGGTAACTACCATTACTAGCATACGTTAGCTATATTACTAACATACGTTAACTATATTAGTAATATACATTAGATTACATTACTTATATATATTAGCTAATATTACTAAAATACATAAGCTAATATTACTAATATACATTAGCTAATATTACTAATATACATTAGCTAATATTACTAATATACATTAACTAATATTACTAATATACATTAGCTAATATTTCTAATATAACCTGACTAATTACTAATAAAATATACATATTTTGAATAATATGAATAGCAATTAAGTACAAGTAATTTACTCACGTATAAACAGCAGACGTTTCATTTTCCTTCCCACGTTAAATAATATATACATATTTTGAATTACATCAATAGCAATTATGTAAAAATAATTTATTCACGAAAAACAACAGACGTTTCATTTTCCTTCCCACCTTATTATGCCTAAAGCTGGCTGTTAATTTGGCCAACGCGCGATGATTGAACGAAACTGACATTTTGATTCAACTGATGAAAATATGACAGTGGAAAGATAAGCGAATCGTAACATTTGAGCATGAAGCTCTTTCTCTCTATCTCGCCAGAAAACGTAATAAAATTTCCGGTCGGCGTTTCCAACACAATTTCGACGGCTGTGTTTAAGGACGTATAAAAAGTAATAATCCGTGAAGAAATTACTGTCGCTTGCCGAGCCCAGCGATAATACGTTTCTCCAGGACAAGCCTACCCCTCCTCAGTTAGAATGATGTTCTGGACGAATCTATAATTCATGCCAGCTAAAGAGAGAGCATGTGCCCGAGCTGAGGCACGAGATAAGGTGGAACAAGAATTGGAAGAAAATGTTGAATCACGTGCTTGACCTTGATGGGAAGAAATGGAAAAGGAGAACGAAAAGAGGAGCGGAGAGTTCTTAAAGAGATAACAGAAACATGTTTTAGTTCGCATTAAGAAGTGTTCTTTTGGCATTGGATAAAAAATGTTTCACCTTGTGCTTTATATAGATGAGATTTATTGTTCACCAAAAAGGCGATTGTTTTGGCTGCCAAAAAATTGTTGGTAATTATTTTAACCCTTTATCTACGGCATTATGATTTACTGCGGTTTTTTTCATGCAATATACATATATTTTTTTTGGATCAATACATTGAAAATTGAGGGATACACATAAACAAAATACTCCACTTTGGGAAATTTAATCCGTTAGAGCTAATTAATTAGTAATTAAAGATATTCCACTGTAAAATTAATTATATATACTGTTCACTCTTAAAATAAAGAGTCAAATAGTTTTCTAAGGCCCTCATTAACATACAAAAAAATAAGACACTTAAATTTGACATTAACAATTTTTTCGGGAAAAAAATGATACTCTTTGCAATGCGCTGAAAACGCAATTTCTACTATAAAACTATTCGCCTTCTCCGCTAAAATACTCATCAAAGAACCCGTGCTGCCATATATCTTCGAAGAGTGGATTTCAAAGAATATTTCTGCTAAGTATTGTCAGAATATTCGTAAAATTGGTTATTCTATCTACACTATTAAATTCGTAGGTAATGTTATTTTAAAGAGAGTGGTACTTATTAGTACCGTCGGTAGATAAAGGTTAAAGTTTTTTTGATTACACACTCACATTTAACTTCAGCTTTCACCAATAATGAACCTAATTTTAAAAGTATATATTATCGATGAAACATTTATTTTAAGTATTTTATTAATTGAAGTAATTTTTTAAAAAGATAAATAACGCACGATTTTGATGGCTAAAACTGGTATTTGAAAAAATTTGCATGGTACAATTAAATGCGTTATTTCAAAATCGTAAAATAGGGTGCTAAAGCTTAGTTACCGACCCTGTCATCAAATTGTGTTTTCTTAAGATTTACTTTTTGCTGCTATAGTAATGGGATCATTTCATGACGGTCATGTAATAAAGACAAACACGTGTTCTTCAATGAATTCAAAACAGACATTAAACTAATTGTACTTGTTCTATTTGTAAGATTCTATTTGTTTGTTCAGATACAATTTCAAATTTCTTAATTGGGTGAAAATGTTTAAATGTTATTAAAAAATTCTACATTTTTTTTTTCTAATTTAAAAGAAAATCGTATATCATGCATATACTTTTAGAATAAAATGCATTTTGCATACATATGTACTTTTTAAGAGAAAGTTTCTGTAAGGACAAAAGTTGGCAACATCGAAGCACGTGAACTGATCAGCTGGAAACACAAGATATCTTTTATCATGTGACTATGACGCAATATGAGTTTTTTAATTGATTGGCTAAAATCACATGGTTATGATTATCATGTGACTATGATGTCACAAGAATTCATGCCCTCTAATTTTACAGCTCTCGAGTAGATGAACCGTGCGACGTTAATATTCACTCACTCAGTAATTCCATTTGTCTTTTCTTTTATGATATGCGATATTAATAAACTTACCAATAAGGAATTATACCAGTGATTTTTTTTATTTTATGATATACGGAATTATTAAGTTATGTTTCATTTTTATTTTGTTTTAATGAAATCTTTAATAATGATGCATTTTACTTATAGAGCTATGTGGCCTAGTATTGTCTTTTGTTTTGATAATCTTTGGTGATCTGTCTTTTAAATCTGTTATTTTGATTTCACTTATTTTTGTTTAATTGTCAACACACTTCATTTACATAAGAGGTGCTTAAGAGTGATGCCTGGAATTTGAACTATAATCAAAATTAATTTGGTTGGAGATTTTGCTTTACGTCACACTTTAAAGGAACAGTAGGGCTACATACCTCTTTATTTCAAACCAAGGTCAAGTGAAGAGAACGACATCTGATCTGGCACCGCTGTCCAAACTCCCACACCACACCAACGAGAGGATTTTGAGCCTTGAAGCAGATTTAACCTTGCATTAGCTCTCTACAAGATGGGTTTCACAATGATCAGATGAAGAGGCTTACACTTGAGTCAATGCCTTGATCTTTTAACTTCATGACATCAGAGAGTCATCATTTTGAGAACTGTTATCTCTTTAACTTAATTTAATCTACCTAGGACCGTTGTTAGGTAGAGTTAAAATTATTTACCTCAAAGTGGCTTGAACCATTTTATCTAGAGTTCAAATTTTTATTTTTCAGTATATACTTATAATGAAATTAAAGAACGTTTGTTTATTAAATCTCATTTCAAACCTACAATCATATTGAGTACTTATTAAATCTTGAAAGAATTTTTTAAAATTAGAGGATATTAAATGTATGAAAAGTATGAGCAAACCAGGGCGTAGCTGCCGTCGTATCAGCTGTATCAATGATACGGGTCTCCAAGCTTCAGTGGCCCAACATGAGTAAGCAAAATGCATATTGCTATTAAGGAGCTTCCAAAAAATGGTTCACAAATATTTTTGATACCAAGTCTACGCAAGACTAGTTACGCCAGTGGATCAACCATTACAATTACTTTTTTAAATAATTGCTACGATGGCAATATCCCCATGAAATATGCTTGCTGGTTTGAGAATAGAATTCGAAATTATTAAAACAACCTAAAGATTATACATTTAAATTCATACATGACTTAGTTATGCTTTGAATGATATTTATAAATTAACATACATTTTGATTATTTTTAATAGAATTTGTGTGTGTGTGTGTCTGTTTCAGTATTGAAATTAGTATTTATTTATATTTTTAAGGTTTCATTTTACTGTCTGAATTTAAACGGGAATCTCGTTCTACATTATAATTTATCTAACGTGTTACAATTTTAATTATAATACTGTAATACTTTAATGGAAAAATAAAAACAAGTGACATATAACTAATACACACATATTCACCTTTGCGTTTACAATATTTTATAAGAAAATTAATTTTTATTTTTCAAATTTCTGTTTAAATTCAGACAATAAAATGAATCCTTAAATATTTGAATAAACACGAATTTCTGTGTTTAAACAGACAAAAATGCTATTAAAAATATTCAAAATTCATGTCAAGCTGATAAGAGCACTAAGAATATTAAAAAGTTACGAACGTACTTAAATCTGTTTTTGATGTTGTTTTAAAAAAATTTTCTGAGTTGAATCGCGTACAAAGCAGTATTTACTATCGATAAATTATCTCTATTGTTACACATTTATCAAATATCGCATTAATTTAGGGAGAGCGTGCAAGAGAAAAAAGACAATCTTCATATATCTTAAATAATACATATAATTTAAAACTATTTAGGATTGTTGGTATAATTAGCTTCTGTAGAAATGGTCCAACTTTATAGCAGTAACTAAGAAATTTCGCTAATATAGGAAGTATTTCTAATTAATAGTATTAAAGTTAAAGAGTACTATCGATATTTAAGATTTTAAGAACACAAGATTAATAATGACTGTAAAGAACACTTTTAAGTAATACACAAGTTTCAAAAAAGTATAAACTATTATTAATAAATGAACCATTTCAATACATGTAATTCACATACTTTTCGCAATATTAAACTGGCGTAATTATTTTATTTTTATTTATATATTTATTCGAAATGATAGAACATTCGCCAAGAGTTGTAAAATTCGTAAATGGTGTAACTACTATATGTATTTATTAATAAATGGTTTGCGTTCTTTAATTTACAAATGTGTACAGATTTAGTCTAGAGGCACGAGGATAATTTTAAAATTGCGCAGTGTTAAATACGAAATGCGAACGTAGATACATAAGAAAATATCAATTTTAAACCTTGTACGTAAAGGGGTAGTTACTGCAAATGTAAATAAAACAGAATAGTTAACAGCAGGGATGTCAAACTGGAGGTTCCCGCCGAACAATTCTTCGACCCTTGCAATATATCGGCACATAATAATATACCGTAAATTTTTTTAAAAAAAATTCCCGAAAAATAAGAAAGGAAATAGCAGAGAAGAGATGTCAAGTAAGATGGTGAAAATATTAAGGTATCCGACTACGTTCGGAACCGTGATTTAAAAGCGCATAAATGGATAATTTCCATGATATTTCGTGTCACTTAGATCAGAATACATGTATAAAATTGTTTTAAGAACATTTTGACAAAGAAAATTATTTAAATACCTATTTCGGCAAAAAATTAACTTAGAATAACCTTTTTTCATAATGCTCCTTTTGTGAAAAATGCTTCGTTTATAATAATATTTTGCTTGTATATAGCTCAGACCTCTGTACAGAGGCTCAACTATGAGTTTTGAAAAATTCATATTATTTTCAGAGTTACAACCCATTGAAATAATTATTGGCGTTTTTTTTCTTAAAATTTCTCCCCTCTGTTGTTGTAAACATGGATAAACCACTTCTAAGTTAAATATTTCAAAAATTCTAGTTGAGCCTCTGTACAGAGGTCTGAGCTATATACAGGCGAAATATTATTATAATCGAAGCATTTTTCACAAGAGAATATTTTGAAAATGGGTTTTATGTTCATTTTCTGTCAAAATAGTGTACTTAAATAATTTTTTATTGTAATACTAGTTTTAAAATAATTTTATATACATTTTCTGATCTAAGTGATACTAAATATCATAAATATTATCCATTTATACGCTTTTGCAAAATCACGGTTCCGAACGTAGTCGGATACCTTAAATTTTTCTTGTTCTTTTATATATGTTTCTTATAATGTAATATTCGAAAGTAAACGTGTGTTTATATGATTATTGATTTTTTTAGGCACACCTAAAGTTAAATTTTGTTGGTTTGGCTAAAGTTTGCCTTTGAGTTAAACACCTATAGAGCAGAGCAATACCTCGACTTACATGACCCGGGCTTACACGAAGTTCCGCAATTTTCAAATCTCGTCGATTCGTCTTTTTTTTTCTTTTTTTTCCATCACTGAAACTCTGGAGGAAGTGCCAGATTCTGTAGAAATTGGTAATTTGATAAAATAATTTGTCGATTTTGCAAGGCAAATAAATATAGAAGTGGATAGTGATGACGTTCAGGAATTGCTGTATTCGCACAATCAGGAACTGACGATGAGAACATAGAAATGCATGAGCAAAACATTGAAGAACTAGTCTTTAGACCAAATTCAATCAGAAGATCGAATGAGGGCTGGAAATTTATAGAAGACATCAGTTTAATTGAAAAAGGGTCACAAATT
Source organism: Trichonephila inaurata madagascariensis (assembly GCA_019973955.1). NCBI lineage: Eukaryota > Metazoa > Arthropoda > Arachnida > Araneae > Nephilidae > Trichonephila > Trichonephila inaurata. Next base: position 178,188 of record BMAV01019688.1, read on the forward strand.
TTGAAAATATAGGCCTCAACGAAGAGCTTATTTTTTCAACAAAACAAGGAATAAAAAAAATCATTACCATGCAACGAAGAAATTCTGTGGGGGAAAACTTCTCTGAGACGCCATACTACTACTAGTTAGTTTTTATTAAACTTTTTACTATAAAATAATTTTGGCTTGAGATTTTGTATTCGTGTTATCTCAGATTTTATTCAACATTTTTTTATTTCTAAATTATTATTTTCTTTCGTCTTTGGCCCGACTAAAAATAATTTATATGTATTTTCATGCGAAATTATACCCCGACTTACGCGAATTCGATTTACGCGATTACCACTTAGTCCCACTATCGTGAAAGTTCGGGGTATTACTGTATTTGTTTTCTAAAAGTGTATTCTTGTAATATAAATGCAGTTCATTAAAGTGAATGTATAATTAAAATGGCAGTTCTTTTCAGTGCTTAAATTATGTGATGCATTAAATGTATATAGTTCTTTTATAATTTTTCTGTTGCCTTCAGTCTATCGATTCTGAGAAGATAAGGTTTTTCTAACTTCCTGATGTGTGTTACTTAAAATTTAACTAAATTTCTGTTCCAAAATTTAATATTTATTTTATTTTTTCCATAGAGAAGACTTTCTTATTTGAAGACCCTTCTAAAATGAACCAAAAGAAATACACAGCAAGTTAAAAATCATGTTTATTTTACTTTTTAATTTAATATAAATTTTTTTGAATATGGTACATAAGTTAGTGCAAATAAAAGTTAATTGAAGAATGTTATTTCATTTTTATATATAAAATAGTAATATAAATAAAATAAATATTGTTAAGAAGCGGTTGCGCACAAAAAATTTTCAAGGGGGAGGGGGTCCAGAATCGAAAAAGTTACACCACCATTCTCATACCATACCTCAATGGGATGCCAAATATATTCTTTTGATTTTGTCGACTTTGGAAACAAAAAACAGTAAAAATAAATAAATTATTGAATTACTAATTAGCATTAATTAATAACATAAATAGTTATACAAATACTTAATTAAATTTAGGATACTATATACATAGGATTACCATCAATAAAAAAAAATCAATAGCTTTGAGGGGGAGGTCAGGACCCTCCTCTTGTGTCTAACACTGTTAATAAGTTCTAAAGTTATATTCTTGAGAAAAATTTTATTTTGAATTAAATAAAAAATGTACGTAGCATAATCGAGAAGCCCTTACAACACTTGTCAATTACCTAAACTATTTTTTTAACGGAATTGGCTCCAGATCGTATAAGCTATATGGAGATAGAAACTGCAGTATAAAGATAAATTTTATTTTGAATTGTTTTAGGCATGCGAAAAACGCTGGAATTCTGTAATAGTTTTAAACAACAAATAATATAAACAAACAGAAAAATAAGAAGCAAACCGAACCATATTTCAGCTAAATAATTATAACCATTACCATATAATGTCTTTAAAGAAAAAAAATTAGGGAGGAAATCGCGGTTAATTCCTACATATAATAAAAATAACAAACCTTAAGTACATGAATTCGTTAGACTTCAATTTGTTTTAAAAAATTAAACTCTCTTGATGTATATTTTCATTTGGAAATTCACTTTTTTTCTAAATAATAAAATTCTTAAAACATTAACTACATTTTAACTCCGCAACATGCCTTTTTCATCTTCTTGAATCATTATTGGATGCCGAAGAATGGAGAACAACTTTATTTGTAAGTGGCAAATCCGTGTGCTTGTTGAGGCTGTGAACCACTTTCACTCAGATCAATTGCTGGAAAATCTAGATTCGTGATAGGTCGACACTTTTAACCAATCGATGTCGTGCCAGGAAGAAAATTCCGTTCAGAGTGAGGGGGATCATAAAAAAAAGAGAAGTTGCTGTGGTCTCTTGCTTAAAAGACTGAGAGAAGCTATTAATCATTGAATCCAAGAAAGCGGCTCCGTATATTAAGAAGAACAATAAATTGCCTGGCAGTAAATTACTGAAATTTCAGTTGTTAGATGCATTGGATTACTTTGCTTTTTCGTTTATGCTTCCTCAAAATCTTTATGTTGCAGCTTTTATTGTTATATTCTTTTCTAAACGAAACGAATTGCACGCCCTTTGAAAGAGTGTGCCAGCGAATAAACTGGGTTGAAATCATTTCCTTCCCTTCTTTGTATAAAGTACTTTTCAGAACAGAGTGGATTATGTTGAAGTATATATAAATAAACCGGGTTAGTTCATAAATAATTGGATTTTTTATTTATTCGTGGAAGATTTGCAAAACAAATTTGTAATGTTGTTTTACTTTACGTAAAATTAGATTTTGATGAGTTGGATATAAATTATTCCTATTTTGAAAAGTTGTAATCTCTTAATAAATTGTTCTTGATTAGTTATGATTAAAATTTTAAAAAAATAAACTAATTTTTCCTTTTTCCTCGATTTTATATATAATGTCAAAATATATTTTTCTCAGTAAAGGTAATAATATTTGTTTCTTCAGTGCAAATGTATTAATCTATTTCAGGGATGGACAACCCGCGACACGTATGCTATAATTCGGCACAGTGGAATTGTAACAGTGACAAACGAAAACTTACAGAATTTTTTTTTAAATTTTGAAAAGATTAACTATTTTTCAAGATTAAAAATATTGAAAAGATAAGTACCAATTTTTACAATTTTACTGAAGTGGGGTTGTTTCTACAATGCAAATGTATTAATCTATTGCAGGGATAGCCGACCCGCGGCACGTATGCCATAATTTGGCACAGTGGAGTTGTAACAGTAGCAAGAGAAGATTTACTGAAATATTTTAAAATTTTGTAAAGATTAACCATTTTTAATTAGAAATTAAAAGATTTACCATTTTTCAAGATTTTTATTTTTCCCAAATTATGTATAAACCCTAAAAACCAAATCATCAAAATTTAATATTTACTGTGATATATTAGAGTGCAATTTATTGGTATTATTATTTTTTTAATATTTAGTTCATTTTTAATTTTAAACGCAACATTTAAAAAGCATATAACGTTTCTTTTAGCTTAGTTTTTCAAAATAAAATTATTGTTTTGAAATTCAAATTTTGATTTAATTTCTTATTCTGTTGACAAACGCCTAATATGTAATTTAATATGAACTTGAATTATGTATTTATTGAAAATACTATCTTTCCTAATTAATGGGTATCGATTGTAATTGATTTAACCCTTTATCTACCGACGCGGTACTAAAAAAGTCCACTTACTTTAAAATTACATAGACTAACCATTTTTACGAATACTCTGACGATACTTAGTAGGAATATTCTTTTAAATACAAATTCCCAAGATATATGGCAGAACGGTTTCTATGATGATTATTTTAGGGGGGGAAGGTGAATAGTTTTATAGCATATATATATATAAATTGCGTTTTCAGCTGATGGCGCTTTCAGCGTATTGCGAAGATTGTCATTTTTGTTCCGCAAAAACAGTTCATGTCAAAAGGTAAGTGTCTTATTTTTTTGTATGTTAATGAAGACCTTAGAAAACAATTTGACTGTTTATTTTAAATGAACAGTGCGTATAATTAATTTTACAGTTGAATATCTTTAATTAATTAATTAGTTCTAACTATTTAAATTTCCCAAATTTGAATATTTTGCTTATGTATGTCCTTTAAATTTCAATGTAGTGATTCAAAAAAAAATATTGCATGAAAAAAACTGCAGTTAATCATAATGCGGTAGATAAAGGCTTAAATTGAAGAACAATGATTTATATTTACGATTTGTTTTTTTAGAGTATACCTTAAAACAATTCAAAATTTTTCCTTAGAAAACTCAATCTGCTACAATAAATTTCGGAATTTCAAAAGTTTGTAACAGGTGAACATTGAAAAAAAAAACCTAATTTTCAAGCAATCTATTCCATAAAATAAATCCATACATTCTTTTTTTTCCATTTTCCCGTTTGATTTAAAAAAAAAAAAAGCAGAAAAATGAATTTTTCATCACACACGACATATTTTACCAATACCATTCAGATTTTTCTTTTTTTTTTTTTAAAAAGGCCACAGAACATCCGGATTCCGTTCGTCCATCTTCGATGTGGACTTGTTTTTTCTTTCACAGGGAAGCCTTAAATAAGCAAGTACTTAAGCTCTTAGTTCCCATTTCTTTCTTGCTCTTCGTTTTCCGTCTTTCAAACTTGGATACACAAGAATATATCATTTTTCCATTTCTTTTCCGGTATTTTTTCCCACTCCCGCCTCGTCAGAAGACGCTTCGAGAAAAAGCAATTTTTAAACTTTCTTTCTCTTCGCTTTAACTTAGAAAAAGACTGGAAAACTGTTTCCAGTAGACCCCATGGGATTTTAGAAGTAAACACTCTAAAGTAGGAATAAATGAAGGCAAGCATGGGTGTGTGGAATTTTTTTTCTTCCTTTAAACAACCTCCACGACCAGGGACCAAGGTCCAGGTTATTCTCAAGGGGAAACTGTATTTCCATCTGATGGATCTGGGGAAGGAAGAAACAGCCAACTTTTCACTTTGTATGTGGGTAAGTCTCCCCCTCATTCCCTTTTGACCAAACAAACCGAAATGCAACTGGAATAAGAATTATTTATATTTTTCAATATACAATAATGTTGAATTAAATACTTCTTTATTATGAAATAATGCACTTGAATATGTTTAATAGTAAAATGAATGCAAAAAAATTCTGTAATTTTTTTTCTTATGTAATAAAGGTCGCATTTATGTAAAATTTATTTTCAGGTCGGTAACTTTTATAATAATTTTGAAAATAAATTGAATACTTATAAATAATTTTCTTTGATAGTAAATATTTCAGTAGGTGTTATGAGTTTGTAGAAGGGATTTTTGACATTTTGGATCCATTCCCGTTTTTGTACTGCATTTTAATTTTATTTTCTACATATACGTCTGCATTTACATGCTTATATATTCTACTAAAAGCTTTTTTTTTTCTCTTGCCGATAAAACTTTAAAGTTTATAGTTATATTAGTGTGAACCACTAAAATCCACTAAGCAAGGAGGAGAATATTAGCGTCGCACTGTTCAGCTACTCTAAGACATTTGGCGACGGACCTCGTAATTTTGAATCATGGTCAAGTGATGAGGTCGACACCTGAGCTGGCACCCTCCTCTCCTAACCACATCAAATTGAGGACGTTTGAGCTCTCGACAGATTTAGCGTGCATCGCTCTCCTACCCGGGTCTTCAGCTGTACTAGGCTCGAACTCTTGACAGCCGGACACGAGTCAGTTATCTTGACCTTAAGACTACCACGGCCACTAAATTCCGCTAAAATATTTATTTCTAGAAAACATTGATATATATTTAAATAATTCCTACATAAGCTTCTGCAATTGATGCGTATATACGATTTAAGTTACGTTTTAAAATTAACTACAAATCACCTTACATACAGTAAATTTTGTTCGAATAATAATTCTGTTAGTATCTGCATAAGCTAAGGTTACTAAATATTTCCCAAAGAAAAAAACGTTTAAAAAAAAGGGGAAAACCTTTTGCATTTTTCCCTTTTCATGAGCAATTCAGTATTTTTTAACATTTTCATGTTTCTTTACATAGATTTTGGGCTAATTATGTTTCGTAGAATTTTAAAAAAATTTGGAAGATCGGTGTAACTCTGAATCTTAATAATTATCACAATTGCTTCACATTAAACTTAAATGGGCCTCAAAGTCCTCACATGTCATAACATGGTGGGGGGGGGGTTTTTTTTTTTTTTAAAAAGGGGGGTTTTTTTTTTTTTTTAAAAAGGGGTTTTAAGGGGGTTTAAAAAATTTTTTTAAAAAAATTTTTTTTTTTTATTTCCAATTTAAAAAAAAAAATTTTGTTTAAAAGTAAAAACCAAAAATTTTTTTTTAAAATTTCAAAAACCCTTTTTTTTATAATTTTTTCCCCCCTTTTTTAAAAATTTTAAAAAATTTGGGGGCCCCCCCCTTTTTTTGGGGTTTTTTTTAAAAAAAGGGGGGAAATTTTTTTTTTTTAAAAATTTTTTTTTAATTTTTTTTTTAAAAATTTGGAAAATTTTAAAAAGAAAAAAAAATTAAAAAATTTGGGGGTTTTTTTTTTAAAAAAAAAAATTTTTTAAAATTTTTTAAAAAAAAAAAATTTTTTTTTTTTTTAAAATTTTTAAAATTTTTTTTTTTTCCCCCCCCCCCTTTTCCCCGGGGGGGGGTGGGGGCCAAAGGGAGCCCCAAAAAAGGGGGGGTTTTTTGGGGGTTTAAAAAAATTTACCTTTTAAAAAAAAACCCCCCTTTTTTTTGGCCCAAAATTTCCTTTTTTTAAATTTTTTTTTTAAATTTTTTTTCTTTTTTTTTTTTTTTTAAAAAAAAGGGTTTTTTTTAAAAGGGGAAAAAAAAATTTTTTTTTGGGCCCCCCAAAACCCAAAAAAAAAAAAATTTTTTAAAAAAATTTTAAAATTTTTATAAAATTTTTTTTAAAAAAAAAAAAGGGGGTTTTTTTTTGTTTTTTGGATTTAAAAAATTTTTTTTTGCAAAACCCAAAAAAAAAATTTTTTTTAAAAAACCAAAAATTTTTAAAAAAAAAAATTTTTTTTAAAAATTTTTTTTTTTTTTAAAAAAAAAAACCCTTTTTTTTTTTTTTTTTTAAAAAAAAACCCCAAAAATTTTTTTTTAAATTGGTTCCGGGGTTTTAAAATTTTTCAAAAGGGGGAAAAAAATTTTTTTTAAAAAAAAATTTTTTAAAAAAAAATTTTTTTTTTTTTCCCCCAAAAAAAAAATTTTTTTTTTTTTAAAAAAAAAAATTTTTTTAAAAAACAAAGGGGGGGGAAAGGGTTTATATTATATATTATAGCAGAGAAGGTGTGTATATATTTTTTTATGTCAGAATGAATAACTTATTTTTCTCTCTTTATTTTGATAATTTTTTAAATAATCTTTTGATTTTTTTCATAACCTCGCGCCCTCTGTGTATGGTTATCACGCCACCCTAGGGCAGGGATGGCGAACCATGACGCGTCCCTTGGCACGCCACCGATAAAAGATGGTTTTGCATTTTTTTTTTAAAAATAACAAAATTCACTATGAAATATTACGAACAAACGCGGTGATTGGTCGCTGAGGGGGTGAGCACTCGCGTTTGTTGCTTCTTCCTTAGTTACGTCGTGGACTACGTTTGCAAATGATGCAAAATTTGCTCTTGAATAGTCAATTTTTGTTGACACAACTTATTTTAAAGTTTATTTGTTTATATTTACGATTTTTAACTGTTATTTTATATGGCTGTTCAACAAAGAGCAAGGGCAAGATAGTAAGTGTAAAGTAATTTCAAACTTTGTGAATCTAAAATATGAAATTTTTAGAAAAAGGCACAAAGTGGTGTGTGTTTTATGTTTTGGAACAAGGGCAGAAACATCTCGTCTAAAAAAGCATTCTGAAACAAATCACAAATCCTTTTTTTAAAAAAAGTAACAGAAAAAATAATTAATTTTAAAAAACCCCATTCATCAGATGACTCCAATTCAGCATGCATTCTTTTAAAAAGTAACATCTTAAAATCCCAATATAAGTTATTTGTCATCAATCTGAAACCCAAATAACTAATGTTACTTTAAATTTGAATTACATGTAACTAAATCATTTACAACTATACGTAAAAAATTTTTTTTTCATAGTAAAAAAAAGATTTTTGGGTTTGTTAGTATTTGTTTTATTATTTTTCAGTAATCATTAGTTCAAAATTATTTGACGGCATCTATCCCCCTATCCCTTTTTTTTAAAAAAAATGGCATTTTGGTCCCCCCGGTCACTCGCGCCTTTTTTTTGCAACCGTCGTTACTCGGGGGTTTAGAGAACACCCCAAAAATTTTAAACGTGTATTTAATTATAAAAAAAAATTAAGTCATTCATACATATTTATAAATACAAGATATTTTTGTAATATACAAATAAAATTATTAAATTTTGCATATAAATGGGGTAATATTAATTTAAACTAAACATACAAAATTTTCATTTAAAACACATAATTTTATAATTTTTTATAAACCAGTATATATATATAAAACGGTATATACCAGTAATAAATAATACTTTATAATTAATGAGATAATAAAGTAGAATGTTGTTCGACAGAGCTATATACAAATGCTCAACTTCTCGCGAAATTCTCAGCCCCTAGATAAACTTTGAAGGTCATTACATTCCAATCGTTCGAGAGGGATTGCATATTACGAAGGTTCCAATGACTTCAAATCTAACGCTTCTAGAAAAATCATTAGTTCTGCACATTCTTTTTAGAATCCTGGGGCTGCTTTTTGCTGGGGTGTACAGAACACCCCTTTGCGTCGTCATGGGTTAAAGGTTCGCCACCCCTGCCCTAGGGGATGCCCCACGGTTTGAGAAATGCTGCGATATTTTTTTTCAGTTGAAACTCTACACTTCTTGTTACAAAATGCACATGAATATTTTGTCAGGATTTTTAATAAATCTCTCGATGGCTGAATTAAATTCATTTCTAACAAAAAATATCATGCTTTAGTTTCAGAAATAAGAATCTATTAGACAGTTGTAACTTTTCTTTCATCGTTTTATCTTTGAATGATTTATCACTAGTTACAATTCGCATTCTGCTTTATTTGGTTTAAAAGAATCCAAAATCAGGATTAAAAAAATGACTGGATCAAAACGAATTAATACACATACATAGTTACCTAGGTATTAAAGAGTAAACATTTGTTATGGGTGAAAATAAAAGGAAAAAATTACGTACATTCAATTAACCAAACAAAATGGCTTTGTTGGTCATTTGTTTGTGAATTTTAAAAGATTTTTAATAGCATTTAAGCTTCGTCTTATTATAGATTTTAAAAGTCTTAAAAATTGCGATTAAATCAAATGAAGACACTCTTAAAAATATAACTTTTACTAGGTAATACTTTTATTCAAACGGAGTAGCATCAAAAATAAAAATAGTTTTCGATGCACTATTTTCACGAATTCCGTTTATATTTTTCTGGACAGAATTAAAGAATTTCTTTTTGACTTCTTTGAGCTATTCCGACTCTTATCTTTGAATGATTTGTAAGTTGAAAAAAATTCGAGATTATACAGTTTAAAATATTTTTTACTGGTTTGGAAACTTTGATTTGAATATATATGAAGAAATTAATCAGAGTTTCGTTCAAGATGATACAAATTTAATTTCATTTATCACTTTAAATCTCTTCTTTTTTTTAATTCAAACCTTCTTTAGAAACGAATACTTGGTGTATCGATTTTCTTAGTAAATATTTCTATGAGGCTTAAGAAAACTTCTTTTCAATTCAAAATTAAGTTTCGAATTATTTTGAAGCATTTTCGTTTTTGTTTGGATTTCGCTTTTCTATAGGAAAGGCTGTTTTTAATAAAGGTTCGCAGAAATATTTACTGTGTATGAATGTAGCCATAGTTGTTTTTTCAAAGTTTATTTTAACGTGTATTCCATTATCTTAAAAATTGTTTTAATAATTACATTGTATTTTAACTCTAAGTAGAATATTGGTTTTTTGCTTAAGGTAAAAAATACCAACAATGTATAGAAAAATAACAATTTTAGTATACAAACTACGAGTAATATATGTTAAACATTTCTTATAATCCGTTCTGTTTAAAAGCAATATTTTTTTAAAAAAAAGCACGTAGATATCACCTGGAAAAGTTGACACTGCTTTAGGTATAAACTATTATTAATTAGTAATTAATTTTGTGAGATAAATTATTTGAAATTTTTTTGCGGTACACCTATTTGGAAAAAATATATAAATAGTATCATTTGCCCTTCTTTGTTTTAAAGTACTGTGGATTGTGCGATACCATGGGAGGACGACAGCTTTGATAAAATTGAATACATTTTAATTATAAGGCCGGGGTGGGCATTACGTCGATTGCGATCGACCGGTGGACCACCAAGACAATTTGGAGTGACCGCCTGAAGATTAGCAGTAAGTAATTATATACAGAAATATTCAAGATTGACTGACAGTACGCAGAATAAGTTTTCTACTGACTATAATTACGAGAAGTAACTTTAGATGAAAATGTTTTATTTTTAATGTATTTTGGATTATTTAAGATAGTAAATGCAGCATTATATATAGATATTGTTATATGTGTGGCTATTATTATTATGTTTGTGTGTGTGTGTATTTTGCGTTTTCCTTTATTGTATCCGACTACGTTCGGAACCCGGATTTTAAGCGCACAAATGGATAATTTTCAATATATTTAGCTTATATATGTATCACTTATATTAGAATACATGTATAAATTTGTTTTAAGGACATTATGACAAAAAAAATTATTTAAATACAATATTTTGGCAAAAAAGTAACTTAGAATAACCTTTTTTCAAAACATTCTCCTTTTATAAAAAAATGGCTACAATATGTATTTTGTATATAAAAGTAAAGACTTCTCCAGAGAAATCTGAACTAGGAATTTTGAAAAATTCACATTAATTTCAGAGTTACCTCCAATTGAAATAATTATCGGCGTTTTTTTTTCTTAAAATTTATCCCCTCTGGTGAAGTAAAATATAGATAAATCAACTTCTAAGTTATATATTTGAAAATTTTTAGTTCAACCTCTGTACAGAGATATGAGGTATATACAGTCAAAATATTATTATAATAGAAGCATTTTTCATAAAAGGAGAATGTTTTGAAAATGGGTCATTCTGTTTTCATTTTTTCTCAATTTAGTGTACTTAGATAATTTTTTAGTGTAATAATATTCTTAAAACAATTTTATATACGTTTTCTAATCTAATTGACACTAAATATCATAAATATTATCCTCACTTATATCACACACACTTATATCCTACCCCAATACTCAGCCAAACATTTTTTTTTTCCTTTTGTAGATTATCAGAGACAAAAGAACAGTGAAATGAGTATTGAATGAATAAATGGCATTATAATTTAATAAAAAATTATTAATTAAAGCCCTTTATTCAATTTTGCGTAGCCTACACATACATGGGGTTATAATCGATCAAAAAAAAAAAATCATGGGCTATGGAAGAGAGTCCGGATCCGTGGAGCCTCCTTCCCTTGTTTGTGACACTGATACTGGGTGAACCGCAGCACCTTGAAAATTAAGAAGTAGTCCGTACCCTGGAAAAGTTTGCCCACCCTTGGTATAAGGTATTATACTAATAAATGATCCCTTTCGTATATTTTTCATCCGCCATGTATAGAGGCTTATGCACGTTATATCTGTCGAAACTCTAAGTTCTCCTATTAGCGTGGTGTGGAAGTTTGGAGAGGGTACCAGAACATGTGTTGTTCTCGTCACTTAACCGTACCTCAAAATTACGAGGTTAGTCACTAATTGCAATCACACTAAACCCTTTCCAGGCAAAGCTCAGTTCCTTTGATGATTCCGCTAATAGTCCGAATGTTGCTTCAGAGTCCTACATAAATTAATATCAGTCAAGCATGTATATTTTTCTCTCTTGAATCCCCTTACTAATATTATAAACGCGAAAGTTTGTGTGGATGTTTGTTATTCTTTCACGGAAAAACAACTGAATGGATTTTAATGAAATTTTACACTAATATAGCTTATACATCAAAATAACACATAGACTATAATTTATAAAGATATTGTGCGAGGTTTTCAAAATATAAAGATAATTTGTGACATCTCTCGCGTTCTTCATCTAACATAACCTCTACCTTTTGACGGCGGAAATTTGGGAAAAATTTTTCCAACCCAAACCAAGAAGTGAAACAAGCATAGTCAAAAAATAACCTTTAAAAAGGGAAAGGAGCAAAAAATGGAATTTAGAAAAATCTTTTTGAAAAGGGAAAATGTAATTTGACGGCCCACCAAAGCATCACGAAAATCCAGCCTTTACTACAAGGCATACTATTGCACCGGGGCCCAACAGCCTATCTGAAAGTAATTGAACCGTTTAGATTCAACCGGAGGAAGATTATATTCTGAACGCAGTATATTTTTGGGTTGGAAGGGAGATATAATAATTTTTATTGAAAGGATCTAATTGCGCGATCCGAGTTAGTTAAGACTACGGGAGGGGGTTATTGCACTTAATATGTTTTTTGATATCTAAGTAAATTTGTTTAAAAATTTTAAAAAAAGCATATTAAAATTTGAATGTCTCTCATTCTGAGAGAATTCCCCACCTCAACTTAGAAACCCCCCGACATGGCTATGAACGACCCCTGAAATTTAAGAAAGTAGAAAAAAACGCCATTGTTAAAGCCCGGAAGCATAAACTTTTTTTTTGTGAACAAAACTTACCCCCTTTTTTTTTTTACGCCATGCCTCGTGCGCGCTCACTTTTAATTTATTCTTTTGATCAGTGTAATCGCTTTTTTTTTTTTTCATAAACAAAACATATTTCAAGGGAGGTGGTGGCAAGATTTTAACATAAAATAAATACAACAAAAGTAATATTACTGTATTACACTTTCAGATATAAATTATTTACACTATTTTGAGCGTTCATTACACAAAATTTGTAACAATGTGTTACTTTTGTTGAAAAGAGATCAGCTTAGGAAGGTGATTTCTAAAATCGACAGACAAGACAGTTACGGGAAGTTATAAATAAATAAAATTCCCTTTTATCAGCTATTAGATCTACAGATTTAAAATTTAACAAATATGTTTTTTTATGTTCAACTGAGATATGCAAAAAGCTTCTTTTTTTGTGTTTAATTTGCAATTCGTAAAATTAACTCAGTAATAACTTCTTTATCCTTTAATCTGTATTGTTTGATTTTTCAATTTACCCGTGCGAAGAAAGGGTATACCAGCTAGTATTACATAATAAAAGAGTTAATACGTTAAACATGTTATTCATTAGTAAATTAGTAATATAATACGCTAAATCAATGTTTTTATCAACAGAAATCACACACAAGTTTTCCTTTTTTAAAGTATGAAAAGTCCTTGTTCCACCAAGTGGTACTCTATCTAGCCTTTTTGACGGAACTTCGTCATGGATCTCAACACGTTGTAGCAGTTTAATTTCAACTACTCCATGAAAAGAACATGATACGTGGTTTTTGCTGCAGCCAAATCATTCTCGCTAAGTATTAAGGAATGAAAAGACTCAGTTTACATACTTTTAATGCAGTAACAATATTATTTATTGTTGCTACTTTGAAATAAGCCTGCTTAAGTAATTCATAAATCATTTTATTTGCAATGACTTGTCTTGGAGAGTAATCATGAAATTGTATCAAACGTGTAAAATAGCGCCTTAGAGCCCTCACCCGCTGAAAAAAAAATGACACATATAGCGACATAAATAAAAATATTAAATAAATACTAAAAGTAGAAGTCTCTTAGGGTAAGATGATGGTCCATTCAACTTGCTTCAATCAAAAACTTTCTCCGATCTGCAAAGTAAAAAAAATCTTCGATTTTTGTGATAAGGTTCTCAAGAATAAAATAAAAATAAATTGTCGTGACGGGTCCTATTCGCGCCCTTCTACTAATCATATTGGGGAAAATAATTCTTTAATTGTTTTGTTTGAGTTTAAAACCACCTTCCGTAGAAAGAACCCGATTTTATTCTAATTTCAGTGCTATTTAAACTCTAGAAGCGTAAGTGTTAAAGTGAGTCATTACCCTGTTATTAGATTAACAGAGTGACTTTTGGAAGCCTTGGTGAAAGGGAGAAGCTTCTAAACTGGAATGTAGTTGACCCAGGAGAGATCTGACGAGTGTTCTTTCATCGGATCACACTCAGTTAAGTGATTAATTATTTGTCTTAGGAATTTAAGGTGGCGATTCATTTGATTGCCCCCACGGTTTATAGTATTGATTGAGAGAAAATTTATTGGACCAAATAAAATTTAGTTTTTTTCATAACATTGTTTGTTCATTCGGAGACCCAAACTTCACCTACGATCTTAGGAGCACGGCATAGTTGTTGGAAAAAATATTGTCTAAGGTAATTATGTTTATCAAAATATAACCAACTTTTTCCACGAGATTTTATGTTAAAAATTACATTGAACAAATATGGAATAACATCTAACTAATTAAGAAACGCCCACAACGTCTTCACTGCACCATTTTTTAAAATATCTAACAAAATAGAGAAGTACCAGTATGTATAAGGCGATTCTGTGTGTTTAGTTGTGCGATTGCTAACAGAGACTTTCTTCATCGAGTTCTGCTTGTCAACTGCCCCTGATCATACTTACGAATTATTTTCCTGTTCCTGCATTAAAAACCAACACTATTAGTTTGACATTGCTTTTTTTCTAAATTGAAGTAGAAAAGAACAAGTAATATTAAAAAAATTAAGTCAATTCCTACTTAGATCAACAAAGAAAAATTTTATTTTAGCTACTTTTTTAAATAGTTACAATTAATATAAATATGTATATACATATGACAGAATCACAACATTAAGTAACAATTAATTTTTATTAATTATCATTAAAGTATCGTATTGTCATACAAAACAATTGTGTTTATAAAATTTCAGTTCAACTGAATGATTTAAAACGTGAGAAAAAAACATTTTCAAGTTTTGACACAAGTCGCCAAAAGGGTCGCTAAGTCGCCAACGTGGATGTGTATTTGTAATTCTTTAAATAATTAGTTTTAATCAATTAATTTTTATTAATTATAATTAAATTATTGTATTGTCATCCAAAATAATCATGTATATAAAATTTCAGCTCAATTGAGCGCAATAAAATGTATTTTATTAACGATTGAAAATTCCTCCAAGATTGATAAATAAATAAATATATAGAGATTGAGCGCTAATAGAGTAGGAATTGAAAAAAGATTCTTAAAAATTTTTTTTTAAAATTTATTTGCAATAAGACATTTAAAAATTATGCATATCAAATGATTGTAAGGCTTCTACAAAATTTAGTTTCTAATAAAAGGCTAAACTAGTAACAGGCAAAATATTCTAAGGGCACTGTAAATTATACTATGAGATTTTCGATTTTGTGATTAAGAAAACTTCCATAAAGAATGCGAGTCTTCTGAGTAAAACATTATTAAAACAATATCGACATTTCTGTAATATTTTAAAATTTTCCAGACACCTCATTGAAGTTATTTTAATATGATCATTTTTCGGTAAAATATTCTAAAATGTTTCTTCAAGCTTATATCTATATATGTTATCGATTTTTAATATCGACCTAATGACATTAGCTTATTTTAATTTGTTGTTTCGTTCACGTTGGTAATTATTTCTTAGGTTTTCATTGTTTCTGTATTCAATTAATTACAATTTTAAATGTATTTGTACTTTATATTCAGACTAGCTATATTTCATTTACTTTTCACATCAATAAACGTCAATTGGAAATTTATATAAATTGTCAAACTTTTCTTCATATAAAATGTAAAAAGTTGCCAATTTTTCTGAACATAAAATAAAAAAAAAATTATTAAGATTTTTTGATTTTTTGAGTGAAAGGAATCCTAAATAAACCTTTAATTACATTTGAAATATTGGGAAAAAAATTACAGATTATAATATACTTATTCGGAATTATTAAACTAATGTATAATAAGGCAAATAACTGTTAACTATGAGAGAGAGAGAGAGAGATGTGTTTTTTATTAAAATATATAAAATAATATATATTATGCTTTTACCCCTTCGTATTAGAATTAGCTTTATCCATTCAATGATGCACATTTGATTTAGAAAACGTTTATCCTCAATTTTAAATAATTTGTATAAATTCATGTAAATTTACGCTGTTTTTGTGTTTACCATTTTCTTAGAAAGTTATTTTGTTTTCGACATTGTGTTTATAAGACATCAGAATTCAATAAAAACTTATCTAAACACTGTTTAGCTTTTTACTCAACTATGAGAACATATGATTAATGAACTTTTAAATTGAAAATATCATTTTTGTTAGGATTTTAAAAAGAATTCTACAGTAAATACATGTTTAAGCATAATGAATTTCTAATTTTGATATTTCTCCTACATAATCTGCATTGTTAAATAAAAAATTTTGCTATTTGAACAATTACAAAATGTATCCAATTATCTTTTCAGCCTGTTACTTATATTATATTCAAACTTAAATAATTGAGTTAAAAGTGTATCCATAAATTTTGAAACAACTCATCGTAATTAGTCTTTAAAGTAGATTTTGAAGAACATGTCTGTGATAAGAGTATTAATCAAGCTAGTTTTAAGTAACTGATATACGGTAAAATCGAGACAAAAATCTTTCCTGTGACAGTAATCGTTACTTATTTTAAATATTAAACTTTATTTTAACACGCTTTACATTCCTGAAAATACATTTTCTGTAAAATTTTTGCTTCATTCTTGACCTGCTTCTTTATGGATTTTATTTTTATAACGTGCTTTCATTAGATTGTATTGCATGGATTTTATAGGTATAATGCGCTTTTGCTTAAAATATGCGATTTTTTTTTCGCATTTTTTTTTGAAAAAATAAAATAAAGTACTTATGGATACAGATTAGCTTTCAGTATATATAAAGTGAGATTTAAACGGGAATTAAGTATTTTAAATGTGTCGTGGTTTAATTTATGACTCATTATTTTGTAATAAATATTTCTTCATTCAGCTTATTTGATTTCAATCAAGTAAACAAAGTAGACATTTAGCTCCATATTTTTATTGACAAACGCATACACATAGCAAAGAGCTAGCAAAACACAAATACACATCACAAAAGAAAGAAAATATACACATAACAACTCATTACTTTTTACTACTTTGGGCAAAAACCCCAATCCCTTCTTTCACATAACCCTGAATACCCAGTATCGGAAAAGAACATTTTAAACATTCCATGTTAGCTTATTGGTCGAAAGTTGATATGATATCACTCAATGACATCGCTTTGGGTTAAATTCAGACGCATGTCAAATCCAATTATTGTTATTGGAAAAAAGTGTGAGTTTTTTTGATAACTATGAACGTCGATGCCTTGAACGTTCGGCTCCAAAAATATTTTAGTCAAACTATAGGTTGAAAAAACTAAAATTCTTTATAGATATACAATGAAATTCATTTAACGCGAAAACGCTTAAGACGAAATATCGGTTATCACGAAATAACATACATCGGTCCCGACAAACTACTATGTATGTATTTTCATGCATTTTTTCTCTTAACGCGAAACGAAAATGCTTAACATGAAAAGATTTCCCTTATGGGAATGAACAAAATAAGGAATACACCAGCCACGTAGGCGAGATTTAAGAAAGGTGTGAAATGAAAGAGAGGTGGTTTCATTTGTTTCGTAGAAAGGAGCATAATATGACTTTGAAATACCCTTGGAATATAGCCTGTGATACTAGTCAATTTTGTTTATCTCACTACTTTAACCCCCACCCCCTACAAACGCCGCACAAAAACGTCTCTTTCCTCACAAGTTGGCTTTAGAATTCAATGAAGAGTGTACATCGCAGTGTGAGTAAAAATCAGTGAGTTTGGTTAAAGTTATTTTTTTCTATTTTAGAAGAATTTTTTTTCGAACACAATGGCAAAGAAGTGAGGAGGGAGGGGAATAAAAATCATTTTAATTTAAAATGAAGAAGGAGCTTCTTAAGGCTGTTCATCAAAAACAGAAGACGAAAATGGAAATCTGTTAAGATTTTTGTATTGATAAATTTTGAATTGATTTTAATTAAGTTCTTGTGAATGGTTTTGTTTCATTGATTTTTATTAAATACTTGCATATATACAAATTTATGTGAATAAAATTTACAGATATTAAATATAAATATATATTTTTGCAGTATCTTTTAACATGAAAAAATATTTCATCTCCCCTCTGTTTTGTATTAAGCGATTTTCACTGCATTGGCATATTGACTTCTATACTCTGTTTTTATTTTAGAAAAATAATACTTGAACCTACCTTTGAAACAATTATCGAAAATCTTGAGGATAAATCTAATTTAAAACTTTTTAGATTTAGATAGGTAGTGTACTTTTCGAAATGTATGTAGGTATAAATTAGATACTTCCTATGGACTTGTAAGTTTCCGGGAATAGTGTCTCGCATCCACTTTTAAGCAAACTTTTTACACTTAAATTTAACTAAGCTGCAAAGCAAAAACATTATACAGTGTTTGTTCACATTATGCCATCACAAATTGGTGAGGTTATTAAACATGAATAACGAAAGCTTCATCCAATTTAGGCTGTTGTCACATTCTTCAAAGCGACTCAATTCACCACATTCCACAAATATGACTTTTCCATCCGATAAAATTTTCAGTCCCTTGGTGTGCAGAATGTAGTTGAGGGAATTAAGTTACTTTGATGTTCGGACAGGACGGTAAGATAATCCAATACGCCATCAGGTCATTGGTGCGCTCCTATCAATAATGAGAACCTGTGATTTATGAACTTTTGGAAATTCATAAATTAATCTCTGCAACGTCCGGAGCTACTGCTAATTAAGGCTGGCCTCGAAGTTGGAAACTAATGAGCGTGTTCTAACTTCACCCGTCCCAGTACGGTTACCGGCAGTGTGTAATTTTTATGTAAATTATGTTATTCAGGAAGTGATTACCGGAGCTTGAAAGTGGCTATTTTTATCTTGTTCCATCGCCATTTTTTTCCCTTTTCCTCCCCTGCAGATCATCTTGAAGAGTAATCATTGAAAAATTCTGGAAATTGTGAGTAAAAAAAAGGTTGCTTAATTTCCCATGAAAATAAATGCGCTTGGAAAAAGAAAAAAAAGCAGGCAAAGCTGTAAGTTATTTTTCCTGTAGATCCAACAAAAGGTGCTTTACCACGTTTTTAAAAAAATGGAACTTATTTAGGAAATAGGCTCTAAAGTGTTACAATCTTTCAACTAAATTGACGGTTAGCTCGTATTCTCTAAATGGATTCCGCTAAATGAAAATTTTGAAGAGGGTTTGATGAGAATAAAAAGGACATGTAATATTTGGTTGTTTGTTATGTTAAGTTAATTAATTTATTTTGTCTTAAAAATGCTATCGTTGTTTTGTACATTTTTTTAAAAAAATAATAATATTTATACATGAAAATTTTAAAATATTTTCTGAGAACTATAATTTGCTGAATATCTATTTACTTCAATCATTTTCTTTCACTTTTTTTTATGGTTGCGTGTTTAATAGGAAATAAAAATTTTTAATGTCTTCAATAGAAAGTTAGGTAATTAGTTACCATTAGATACTTATTTATGCTAGGTTTAATATTTTTTAAAATATAATTTATAAACTGTCTTATCGTGCATGCTACTAAATTTTATACGATGCTTATAACTGCACAAGCTTAATTTTAAAACAGAACTTTGTTATGGAGTTTCTTTATTCTCCTTCATCTAAATTTTCCGTTTTCTTTTTACTACTTCATCTAGAGACGATGCGCATTCTCCTTTATAAAATTTGAAACAATATGTTCATTTATTTATATATGCGTTTAAAATTTTCTAATAGTTTTTTTTCAGATTCAATTTTTTGGGGGAATTGATTTTTAAAAAATTTAAACTTATTGTCATTCAAATTTTAAGTTTATTAAAAAATTTTTTTTTTAATAATTTTTAAGGGCTTTACCCTTTAACAAAATTTTTCCTTTTTTTTAATTCATTTGAAATATAATCCTCTTTATAAATGGGTTTGGTGGTATTTATAATGCTTTTCCCAAATATTTTACACTTTGAGTTCTAAAATTTCCACAACTTCCAACAAACAGTGGTAAACATTTGAAATTTTTCTTGCGTTTACAGGGGTTTTTTGACATTGGGAAAAAAGAGCCCATCTTTTAAACAAAATTTTTCTTTTAAAAAATTATCGAGGCTTTGGTTATATTTTTTCTTTAGGTTATTTCTTAATTTTATAGGTTTAAGTAATCAGGATAAAAGTTAATATTGGGTTTAAAATTAATATTTTTATCAAAAACAATTAGATTATCAATATACCTAAAAATGTAATTCATAATATATATATGACACGTTTCGAGCCAGAATTAGACTTAATTTTAAAAAGGAACTTTATTCAATAAATTCTCGATATCATCTGATGCTAAGAGGCAGAGAGAAAAAAAGAACGCCAAAGTGAAATCTAAGTGTTTTACCACTTACGCCAGCTGTGTGAAGTATCTCGTATTTTATGATATATACTAGAAAGTTAATGCTGACATATAGAGCTATTAAATACAATGATCTGGGATCAGAAATGTTTAGTGGTTAGGCCATATGATTCGGAGAAATAATTGGGTGATTAATTTAATACTTGAAGATGTAATGAAAAATAAAAATAACATAAGGAATTTAATTTTAAATCTAATTTAATTATCCTTACACACACACACACACACAATAAAAAAAATATACATATATATATATATATATATATATATATATATATAATAACTCCAATAATTTAATTGTAATAGCTCTTGCATTATTTAATGTCCAATCCTTCAGGACAACCATATAGTTATTTTAATTGGTTACCCGCTTACCGGGAACTTATAAAACTATCTCCAGCCACCACCTAAAATCACGTGATGTCTCGTTGCCCTTAAATACCGAGATCTGGAAATCGCTCGCTCTCTCTCTTCTGCTCTCGCCTCTCTGCAATCATGTAGTCTGCCGGCTGCCACGCTTTGTGTGTTTTTGTGATTGTCCTTGTCTGTGATGCTACGTCCAATCTTTATATTTGTAATATGCTATATGTTTCAAGCAGTTCGATAAATTGGAGTTAATCCTTTCAAGATTCCTGCTTCTTCGATAATACAGTATCATTCACACACCACCGGCTACGCCCTACCTTTGGTTCGTCATGTTAAAATTAACCACTCGCCACTACAAATTATGTCACACAATAAGTTTTTTATTATTACATATATATATATATATTTAATCTGTAGTAGCTTTTGATTTATTTATGGCCCAGTTCTTCAGGACAACCGTTTATTAGTTATCTGCCTAATGAGAGTATCTTGAACTACATTCATCCACCTCCAAAATCATGTGATGTCCCTCTGGGTATAAATACCGAGATCATTGGAAATCCCGCCCTCTTCTCTCTTCTGTCTGTGTTTTAAGTCATGTAGCCGGCTGCATTGCGTAGTGTCGTAGTTTCTCTGTTCTGTGTAGTGTCGTCCATGCTTTATGTCTTTAAAATGCCTACGTGTTTCA
Source organism: Trichonephila inaurata madagascariensis (assembly GCA_019973955.1). Classification (NCBI taxonomy): domain Eukaryota; kingdom Metazoa; phylum Arthropoda; class Arachnida; order Araneae; family Nephilidae; genus Trichonephila; species Trichonephila inaurata. Next base: position 199,356 of record BMAV01019688.1, read on the forward strand.
AGATGTTCAATATATATATATAATATATATATATATATATATAAAAAAATAATATTTAAATATAATAGCTTTTTTTTAAAAGTTCACTTAAATGCAAAATTAAACAAATAAATGCTGAAAAATAAATAAAATGATTACTAAAAATTACTTTCATACTTTCGAAATGTCTATTAAATTCTGAAAATGTATTACATGCAATTTAAATAAGTTTCTTATTATATATACTTAAAAAAAAATACGGTGGAATTTTGTAGAAATTTTATCACGCATGATATATTCACAAAATTTTCATGAAAAATGCAATATTTATTTACAAAGAAAGCTTTAAAATTTCCATGCACTAAATTGAAAGAAACGAAACTCTAGAATTTTTTTAATAATATATTCTGAAATTCAGCGCTTGGAATTCTACCAGATTTAAAGTAATTTAGAAATTGTAACGAACATAGCTCTTTTTGGATGATACGAAATTGTACTCATTACTTTCAAAGCAATAAAGTAAAATAACTCAATTTTTTGATATGAGAAATATATGTTATTCGTATTGAAAATACTTCATTACATTACTGAAATTGCTACTTGCAGAGAGTGTAGTGCGATAGAAATTCCATTTTCTTATTCTTATTAAGAAATATATACTTATATATATTTCTTATAATTTTGAAAGGTTTTCTGTATTAAATATATGTAATTTTATTTACTTTTCGATGTTTATTAATGAATATTGTATCCTAATTCGTTCATGTTTAATGTAGTATACTTATGGCTAAAATTTATTTTTCATATAAATAAGCATTAAAATTTAAATAAACTTAAAATGTTCTCACTAATGGATAGATTAAGATATAACTAACTTGATATATAGCTTCAAAATACTTTTCGCTAGTACAAAATTTTGACTTTTAAATTAAGTCTGCATCTTTTTATCTTCTTGTATGATTAATAATCTTAACGGATAACGTTTTAAAAATTTTGCGTAAGAAGAATAGAATAATTGTCAGGCAATCTATATAAATACTTCTTTTAAAAAATATTTTTACTGTAAAAAGAGACATTTATTGTTTTTCTTTTCATAGTTCGAAGTCTGGACAAAATATTTCTTAAAGATTTTCAAAATGCCGTTTGTTATACTACCATTACTGATATGTGCATCGAATTACATGGGCTGTATTTTTAAATAGTCTCTTAACTGGGATTCTTTTTTGTTGCAGAAATTTTTAATTAACTTTTTAAATAGTTATTTTTGATGGGCTGTGTTGGCAACTAAAGCTTTGCAGACACAGCAAGTCTTCAAATGTGAGAGCCATTTCATAGTGGCGGCCTTCGCTACCAAATTTTAATGCTTGAATTAATTAATATAAATGCTCATTTAAAACTCAAGACAAACTTTAAAGTGTGATACAGTACTCCAGAACAGGGGTACTCAACGTTTTTTTCTGCCGGGCCGCACACATATGTTAACTATCTCATGCGGACCGCATATATATGATGGCTATATCACGTGGGCCGCAACATGACTATTAATGGAGAGGGGGATCCAAAAATGCTTTAAAACCAAGATAACATTGAAAATTTAAAATGTGGAAAGTTGATCCAAATATTAAAACTCTATTTTGCTTTTTTTAAAATGTTTTTTCAATTTTTTTTATTATTTGTCACTGAATTTTTCTAAATTAGAAGCATTTAAGAACCACTCCTTCACAATTTCTGCATCTCAGTAAACAGTTTCAAACAATTACCAATAATGTAACAAATTTCATAGGGTGCCTCTGTTACCGCTGTGACATTACCACTGACAAAACACTTTTTTTGCTGTTGTAAAGATTATTCAAGAAAACCTATTTATCACCTTTGAAAGAGATTTTCGAGGAAAGGTGTCACTGAACGATTCTTGTTTATTGGTATTTTTTAAACCCAACACACTTTCATGACAAATCAAACAATTACTGACCCATGCTTGTTTTTCACTAAAAGAGAATCAACTTGCCAATCGTCTTGAAACAACCTATTTTCTTCGAATATTTTTCGCTAGTAAGATATGAAAGACAGTTAAAAATTAGTTTATTTATAAAATGGTCACTACTCCACTGATGTCTATTATCACTAATCAGAAAAAAATATCAACTCACACCTATACAATATCGACAGTAAAAATCAAAAATTATACGTGTTTGATTTCTTAACAAAGAATTTCCCACCTAATTTTCATCAATAAATTTCTCAGAGCAATGAGCCATTTCCGGGCCACTTAAAAAGGTCGGCAGGGCAGCAGGTTGTGTAATGCTGCTCTAGAACAATTAAAAATTATGCGGAATTATATGTGTACACAAAAAAGAGACATTCATTCAACCAAAAGAAATAAACATAAAAGGAAATATAAAATTTGTATTCCTCACTATGTTTTTTAAAAATAATAATTGCAGTAACTATTTGAGAAATGCATTGCTTTTAAAACGTTTATCAGCATATTGTTCCCGCTACTTGCCGATACATTCAGGAATTTCTAGTTCATGGGAACGGACTGAGAACCAAACACTCTACCGATACTAACAAGCTCTAAATGGCAGCATCAGTTTTAAACAAGTATTGCAAATATTTCCTTGTAGCATTTGTTTGCAATGCTTTCAATTAGCAGTTTATGATTCCTTTCTTGGTTTCCTCTGATGTATGAGAGACATGTCACTTTCACCCATAAATTTAACTACAAAAATAAAACTGTTTCCAAACTGTTTGGTAACTTAAAAGTTTATTTGACGAATTTGAAGCAATCCTGTTTAGTTTTAGCATAATTCATGATAAAATGGCAGTAAAAACTACAGAGTGAACCAAAAGTCATGTCCTGATTATGAAAATTCTTTACAAAATAACCGTTTAATATAGCTGTATAATTTTTGTACTATTGGATAGGTCAGTTTTTAAATAGTTCTTTTTGAATGTGTGTGTGTAATAGATGACTGGATTGCTCCTTCAAGAGTGACTCAGGAGAACATTTGTAAGAAAAACATTTTGGGGCAAATGGCGTCGATTCAAGATAAAGCACAATGTGTACTTTTGTTTCACGAAACGAATGCACCTATTAATGTTCAGGGTAGATTTCGACATTATTTTGGACGCAACTCTCCTGACGCAAAACCTGTATTACGATGGTTTCAAAGAGAAAAAGAAACAGGCAGCATAACAAAATATACGTTAAGAAACACTTGGCGGGCACTGCGATATCGCCTAGACCAGGAATGGCGAACCTTTATGGATCAACGTGCCATTTTTTAAAGAAGTCTTTAATGAGGTACAGACGTGCCGTCAAATAATTTTGACTTGTGATTATTGGGAAAATAATAAAACTAAATACAAACAACTCAAAACTCTTTATTTACTACGAAAAAATATCTTTTGTACTGTATGGTTGTAAATGTATTAGTTATACATGTAATTCGATTTAAAGTAACATTAGCGTGATTTCTGTTGTTGCAGATTGGATGGCACAAATAACTTATATTAGGATTGTAAGATGTCATTTTTAGCAGAATCCATGCGGAATTGGAGTCTTTCGCCAAATGGTTTCTAAGAAGCTAATTATTTTTGCTGTGGTTCACTTTTTTTACAAGAGGATTTGTGATTTGTCTCAAAATGCAGTTTTACAGACGACGTTCTGCATACCGCTGTTCCAGAACATAAAACACACATCACTTTGTCGCCTTTACTAATATCATGCCGTATTTCTAAATTCACCAAGTTTGAAATTTTCTGTTACACTTGCTGTCTTGCACTTTTTGTTCTTTTGCTGAACTAGCCATGTTAAATAACAGTTAAAAATCGTAAAAGTAACACAAATAAGCTTTAAAATACAGTTGTGCCAATGAAATTGACTATGCTATGCGTGGATAAACTTTACATTATTAACAATTGCAGTCCACTACGTAACTAAGGCAAGTCAATAGCAAACGAGTGTGTTTCCCGCCAAAACGCGACCCATTACTCACGTTTGTTCGTAATACTTCATAATGAACTTTGTTTTGTTTTTTTAAATAAAATGCAAACTATTGCCCAAAATACTGTGTCGAGTGCCATTGATGGCACGCGTGCCACTGGTTCGCCATCCCTGGAATTAGACATTCCCCAATCTACTAAGGGGTGACATGTCGCAATTTACTGAAATAAATGATATAAAAAAAACTTTATAAAATTGTTGTTAATATGTCCGAACGAACATATGTCTAATTATAATTATTTGAGTGCAGTAAATTCAGGTTTAAATCAAGGCAAGACTTTTGGTTCACCCTGTTTATATGCAGGAAAGTGTGTGTGTGTGCACACACATTACAAACTCAAAAAGTGGGATGACTGCAGTATATTTGTCCAATGTTATTTATTCCCATTTTACTGAGGCAATAATATTGTACAAACAATTTTAAAAGACAGAATATTTTATAAAATTATATTAACAGCCATTTGTTTCTATTTAAATTACAAACCACATTTAAATACATTCTTGTATAAAGTTTAGATAGGAAATTTATTCTTAAAGAAAAGAATAGAATTAATTTTAACGTTCCAAAAAAAAATCGTTATAATTGCATGTTACAGTGTATCGTTTTTTACAACATCCCTCAAACACCTTAAATCAGTAGGCAATGACTTCAAAAGACGATTGAAAATGAAAACGAATGAATTTTTTCCCTCCTTTTCTTTTCTTCTNTCTTCTTCCTCTATTCTTTTCGAAATAGGATACCTGGCTGTAAAAGCGTTTAGCTGATGAGAAAATCCAGTCTCCTCCTTCTTCAACCTGCATCACGTTCGAGCAGTGAGGTAGGGAGCGTTATTTATTTTGGAGAAAGAGGGTTGTGAAAAGGATGGTGAGGGGTGGACGAGAATTTTCCACCAAACGATGCTGGTCACGCGACCCATAGCGTGTGGCCCACCCTACCTTGGTTGGAACAAACAAGAGAGGCAAGAAAATGGAAGATGAGGAAATTCTGCTATTATGCTTTTTTGCATTCTTCTTTGATGCTTGTTTAGTTTATTTTTTTAAAGAATGATGGGGATTTAGGTGATTGCTCAGGAGGATGAACAAGCATTTTGTTGTGTGTGTGTGGTGCTCTTGTCTACGTAGATTACTAGGAGGAAATTCTGTAATGTGTCATAAACGCAGCAATGGTTTGTAGATTGTATGGTTTGGATTTCATGCTTCCCGTACTTGTTTTTATGGGAGTAAGTTTAAAAAAGGAAATATTTGGAGAATTCTATTCGGAATTTGAATTAAGAACATTGTTGTTTATTTCTTTTAAAAAAAAGTACCGTGCGTGTATCCATTAATTTCTTAATTGTTTTTACTCAGTTTCTTAAATCAAAATGTTCACTGGTGCAATTTGCATATAAAGGAAAGATATTGTTTAAAGAAACTGATGTTTAAAAAATATTAATAATCCATATTTTTCTGTATGGATATATAACCAAGATGGTAACTGAGGTAGATTTAATATACATTTTTTTAAAATCTGATTTATGCCATGAGTCATTCATAAATTAGTCAAAGCTAATTCAAAATATAAACCACAAGTTATGAATTTGAAAAAAAAATGAAAGAAAGAAAGAAATTGAGGATTAGTATGTGAATAGCAGAAGTTATTCTGTTATTATTGTAGCGTATATTGTTATTCAAGCGTATATTGTAGAACTATCTTTAAATTAGCGGTGTTCTAAGCCTAAAAGTTTCGATTTCGAATTTCAGTCTGTTGAAAGAAAATTGATTCAATGAAACTCTAACTTCAATTTAATATTGTTGACTATATTTCAATGCTGAAAAATATTTAAATATAAATAGAATACTTCACAAGTATTGCGTATTTCACAAGTTAAGAATTTCAATTCGAGAACATTTCATGCAAGAATATTTCACTAGAAAGCGTATTTACATTGGAAGAAAGATACATGCACTGTTGCCACAAGACCACTTCTAAATAGAAGCGACTCACCGCAACAGCGTTACCAAATGGCTTTTAAGATTCAATATACATTTTTATGCTTACTCGTTTGTTCTTAAAAATTAATAATGTAACACACTCTAGATAATTTTATTTAATTTGAGTTCTGATGTTTTCAGAGATTTATTGCAATATGGTATATTTGATGAACCAGTATTTCACTTAAAATACATATCCATACATTTTCTTGCCGGATATGGAAAATAAATGAACAGAATATTAATAATTGCTGTTTTAAACATAATACTTTTTTAGTTCTGCGCAATAAACGTTTAAATAATATGCATTGTGGATTTATAATTATATGTTTTAATTCTTACGTCTTAAAATTCTTTTATTTCCGTGCTGAAATCAAAACTGATCATATTTAAGAAACATGCAAATATTTTTCCTTCAATTTCTTACATAAGAGCCTCACGGAAAAAAAGAGGCTTGAAATAATTGTAATAAAATAGGAAGTGGTGATAATTTTTCATTAACTTGTTTATCATGAACAATCTCAAATGATATTGTCACTCATATTTGGAATTTTAAATCCAAATGCTTTAGAATCCTATTTATCGAACAATATCATTTGTGATTTAGAAAAGTTGATTTTATTCGAATTAAATTACGTTAACATTTGGGAGGGGGGGAAGTAGTTTTAATAATAAAAAGTTAAATTGAATTTTTTAGGAAATAAAATATATGTATATGTTGTTGAAACTAAATAGATATTTGACTGATATGCAGTATACTCCTGGAAGAAAAAAAATTATCCTATTTTGATGAACTTTTGCATTTTTTTTAATACATTAAAATCTAACATGGTGATTACATAACCAAACTTAATATGCTTTAGCATATACTGCATCTTTTTCACTTCTATCCGGTATCTTAACCATGTAACATTATTGTAACCATGTAATATTTTGATGCATATATTATATAGTTTTGTACTTGGAAAAACCCAATTCATAAAAGAAAACTGATAAACAGAAAATACATGAATTTCATAAAAGTTATAGGGCCATCTTGCATGATAATCTAGCATAAAGTATATATAAAAGAATCTAATATTTATATAAAAATACAATTAACTTGGAAAAATATTTGAAATACTTTTTATGTGTAATATTTCTAAAATAATTAGTATTAAAAAAGTATTTTAACTGAATGGATAAGATAAACACTTTTATTGGTATAATTATTATTTTTTTATTCTCTAAAATAATTTTCTTCAAAGAAACTCAGATCATAAAAAAAACCCCGGATTTTCTTAAAATAAATATACTTCTAGTTTTTTTTCCTAAACTTGCATTATATATCGAGAAATATTTAAACGGTTGAGTGGAAACAATTTGAATTCTCACATGAAACAAATTGATATTAACGTAAACAACAAGTTTAGAAATTTAAAATTTCAATAGAAAAATATTTCAATTTCTAAAATTGAAATATTAATCAACTAAATTTAATAATTTTTATTTATTAATTATTATTTCTAGTTTTATATACCTTTGTAAACAATCCATAGTAATGTTTTTCCGTTTCTTAATCGTACTTCTGACTTATCAATTTTTTTTAAAAGTAATATAAAAATGTTTCTTACCACATAATCAAAGACAGTTAAGATGTAAATGTACAATTTAAAATTCTTAACTGTTCCATTTTGTACCTACATTGTCCAATTTTAAAATGACAATTTAACTAATTTAATTAATAAAAAAACTACTATTTTGTATTTTTAAATTAGTATAATTTATTCCGTATGTAATATTATTTTCATTTATTCCTTATAAAGCATTATTACTATTTTGTTTAATTTTGAGGGAAAAATTATATCTTTTTATTTCAATTGCTCCAAATAAAAAAAATATGCCATATACTGATGCGAGTTATACAGTAATAAATTTTTATCGTAAAAAATATAATTTCAGTTCTTATGAAACATTTCATATTTTTGTATAATCTCCATAATTCCCTTAAATAATTTCCTTAGATTTTCACAAAAGAAAATATTTAAAAAGTAAATAAAGGAGTTATATGTAAGAAAATAAAGTTTTCGAGAAATAAAGCAGATTTTTTTGAGAGAAAATAAATTAACCATCATTATAAGAACCAACTAATAATACAGAAGATAATTAAACGAAATGAAAAAGAAATAAGGAGCATCGAAGAAATAATTTGTTATAAGCTTCAGTCAAAAAGATAACTGCATTTTTTGAAGAAAAGAAAAAATTATCCTTGTGCTATCAATTAAAAAAAATATTCAACAAACTATATTTTTAATACATAATTAATTCGAATGGTCGTGTCATAATTTTTCTCTGCACCATCTCTCGAGCTTCGCTTTTTTTACGTAATTTTAAGTATTATAACATATTATTAAATTTTATTTAAAAATACCTTACTAGTTAATCATGGATTAAAATGTATCATTATGAAGAAATATTAAAACGCATAGCACATTGTTTAAATACTGTCTTGATTTTTGTAACAGAGCTCACAAAATTCCTTTCTACCAGTTTATTTTTTATTTTGTAATCGTTTATTTATTTGTGTATTATTTTTTAAAGGAATTTAAAATAATCTCATTAAAAATATTTTACAAAATTAAATATTCTAATTTATTCATTGTTTTACCACTTTTTCAATTGTATGTCTTTATTATAATGGGGGGGGGGCCCGAAAGAATAAAAAAAAAATGTGAAACACATTTTGAGTATGAATACTAATACTTGTTTTAAATATTATTTATTCAGATGATGATTATTCTCAAAGGTGTTTATTTACAATGATTTGCCCTTGTGTCTGATAAAGTGTTAACAGCTCGAAAATTGTTACTTGCATACCGCTCTGTCCTCTGAAAAGAGCTCTTGCTCTATAAGTCAATAGCGTTAGAGTAAACACATTCCAAGGTCTTGTTCAAATTTGGTTCATGTATTTCAACAGGTCTAGACACAGACTTGGTTACTAGCGTTCTAAGAAAACTGATGTTCTATACATTCTCTTTTTTATAAGTGTTTTATTTTGGGATTTCTATTTAATTATTACTTATGTGGTGTAACTTCTTTGTTACACCATATACGTTATAATTACATAGAATACGTAAGAATTAAATAGTGTTTTCAATCCCATTTCATAAAAAATATATTAAAAAAAAAATTCTATTTTACCAACATAGAGGGAATTCAAAATTATTTAAAAATCAATTAATAATCACTTTATACTTGAAAACGTTCAACTGTTTGAGGTGTTAATAAATACTGTTATATATAATTAAAAATCTTTCTATCTTTTTAAAACCATTTTCCACCGACTCTTTGTCAATTACTTTGCTTCTATTGAGTTTGTCAAAAAAAAAAAAATGTTCTAACCTTTCAAACCTGTCCAGCACTTTAAACTCTGAACACTTTTATAATTTAATTGATTTTTTCTCGTCACGTGTAATATTCAGAGACTTCTCTTTCTCACTTCTGTTTTACAAATTCTACCGATTCTTTTATAAGGTTTCACAGGATGTTTTTCTTTCTGCCGTTTGACTAATCAGATTGACTCTTTTGATCCTTTCCGTTGAATCACACCTGAAAAGGGGGATGTGTACTGGTAGGATATATGTGTGTGTGTTCTTTACTTTTCCTTGAATCTCTCCCCTTCTCTCTCTTTTTACGCTTCAGCAGTTTCACCAGAAATACGGAAATTAGATATCTGAAGGAAATTGAAGGACTTCTTTTCGTGTTAACTAATTTTTATAAGCTCTTTTTCACTAGATTTCAATGCAGATGTAGTGTATTTAAATTCAAAAGAGATGGGAAATAAGAATTTTTAGGAGAGCGCAACAACAAAAATATTAGCAGTGAGAAAATTTTATAGATAGTTTAGTTAAATATATATTAAACATAAGCGTTAGTGACAAAAGTTCTGGCTCATAATAAAACAGTTTGAAAGTAATGCCCTAACAGTAAAGATTAACGGAAATATAATTGGGTCAGAAAAATACTGTAATTTGCACAACTTTATATGAAGTACCGTAAAACCCGGCGTGTAACGAGTACCTTTACTTTCAAGTTGCATTTTTTTAATCTTAAGGTATATTTTCGTCGTATAGCGCACACCCGCTTCTTTACGAAGAAACCTGAAATGTAAATGCACCATGCTCTTATGTTTTGAAGTCCTTTATTCGAAGTATTATCCCAGGATTTTGAAGAATAGTATACTTCTATAATTACAACCCTCTAAGTTTATAAAGAATGTCATTTCTTTTTTAAATATATCGTATTTCGATGTATGTGTAAGCCTAATTTTTTTTAGGCTCATCTCTTTGAATTTTTAAAGCTATCATTTTTATACCCGGCGTATAACGCGCACCCGTAAATTTCGATCTTATTTTTTTTGTTTTAAAAGTGCGCGTTATACGCCTGATTTTACGGTAACCTTTTTCATTTGAATGTTGTCGTTGAGAATAAGTGATAAGAAAAACATTGAAATGGAGAAATCTCCCACCTCGTTTCCTCTTTTACCAACCTCACGGAAAGACATGCGGCTGGGCGGTTATTTTGAGTACCCCCAAGCCACAAAGACACTATACATTTACAAACATACGTGCCTTCTCCAAGATTCGAGCCCTGACACAGCAGTCAAAGCGTTATTAACTACCATACCTGATGGACGGTCACTGTATTTCTTAATTAACATAAGGTATTAAATTTTAGCTTTTAAAAGAATATTTAAATATTAACTAAATCAAAAATATTAACTAAATCAATGCTGTAAAGTAAATTTTAATTTTATTTATCACTCAATTTAAAATTTAAAATCCCTTAATTGAAATTTCAAAAAATTACCAATCACTGGAACCGGCATTTGTACATTAAACATACATTAATCTAGCGGAATAATCATATAAGATACTGATTTTTTTTTCAAAAGTGTATAAATAGAAAATTCGGAACAATGCTTTTATTTTTAACGACAACTTATCAAGCTGTATTTATTTAATACATGTCTTACAAAAATGTACAACTTTTTAATTATTAAAATACAGTGTAAAATATTACCTTATCTGGTTTTTAACGAAATAAATTACCTTAACTGTAGTTCAATATCATTGTTAATTAAAAAGATATTTGTAACATGCATTTTTATGTTAGATACGTTGGTCTTATTGAGAGATAAAGACATTATTTTTATAAAAATAATGTATTTTATCATTAAAATAATTCATAAAAGAAATGTTATATACTTTCTGTTTAACAAAAATTATAGTGGATATAATTTTAAGTGTTTTTTTTTTCATTTGCAGTGACTTTCTTTCTTTTAAAAGAAATAAACCGCTTATTTGAACATTACAAGATTTATTTACATATCTTTAACTGTAGTTCAATGTTATTGCTAACTAAAGAGATATTTGAAACATGCATTTTTATGTTAGATACGTTGGTCTAAATGAGAGATAAAGACATTATTTTTATAAAAATAATGTATTTCATCATTAAAATAATTTATAAAAGAAATTTTATATACCTGCTGTTTAACAAAAAATATAATCGATTTAATTTTAAATGTTGTTTTATTTTTCATTTGGAGAGGGACTTTCTTTCTTTTAAAAGAAATAAACCGCTTATTTGAACATTACTAGATTTATTTACATATCTTTAACTGTGGTTCAATGTTATTGCTAACTAAAGAGATATTTGAAACAAGCATTTTTGTCTCAGATACGTTGGTCGTATTATATAAAACACAGTATTTTTCATAAAAATAATGTATCTCATCATTAAACGGTATTTTTCATAAAAATATAATCTATCTCATCATTAAACAGTATTTTTCATAAAAATAGTGTATTTTATCTTTAAAATAGTTTATAAAAGAAATTTTATACTCTCGCTATTTAACAAAAATTATAGCGGATTTAATTTTAAGTTGTTTTTTTTTTCATTTGCTGTGACATTCTTCCCTCTATTTTTTTAAAAGAAATAAACCGCTTATTTGAACATTACAAGTGATTTGAATTTTAATTGCCTTTTTTATCCTATGTTGTACAAAAGATATAAATATATTTACTTTTACTGCTCGGAGCTAAATTAAAGCGCCTTTCACTATCAGCAAACTCATAAAATATTCTTCAGATCTCTGATTCTCTGGCGGCTATTGGCCTTTCTTTCTTTCTTTTTGCACGATAATTTACTTGTTACTGGTGTATTAACTCCTGGCTGCAGGAATAAAATAGTGCCATTTTCCCTTATTTAAGAATAATGTTGAGCCACGTAATTCTGACCCTAAGGGATATTAGCCTGGAAGAACAAACTAAAAAAAAGGAGCTATTCAATAAAAATAACCGAGAAAGACGCATACAAAACATATGGCGCCTTTCAGAAAAGACGGGTTTGTAGTAACAAGCTAATTTTGGGTAAGGTCTCATATCTTCTCACTAGAAGGATGATAATTGGCTTGTATGAAAGTTTGACTTGAAATACTGTCAACCACGCCACAGACCAGCAAATGGTCTTTTATAGGCTAAGATCAAGCAAAGAAAATTGGACGATGAATGCTGCTTCCATTTTCTTAGCATTTTGTTTTGTTCCCGGAAAAGTTTTGAAATTTCTTGCAAAACATAGAGACTATTGCTTTCCAGATGGCTCTTTCTAATGAGGTTCTTTCCAAACATTTAGCATCGTAAATAGTAGTTTATTTTTATTCAGTGGATCTTGCTTATTATATGTGAAATAAAATTATCTTGAGATTATTTGATAGGTTTTATATGTTTAAGGTATCCCACTACGTTCAGAACCGTGGTTTTACAAAAGCTTATAAATGGATAATATTTATGATATTTAGTGTCACTTAGATTAGAAAACGTATTTAAAATTGCTGTAATAATATTATTGCAATAAAAAATTATTTAAGTAAAACATTTGGACAAAAAATGAATTAAGAATGACTAATTTTCAAAACATTCTCCTTTTATGAAAATGCTTCTATTATAATAATATTTTGCCTATATATAGCTCAGACCTCTGTACAGAGGCTGAACTAGAATTTTTGAAGTATACGACATAGAAGTGGATTTATCCATTTTTATACTATAACAGAGGGGAGAAATTTTAAGAAAAAAACGCCGATAATTATTTCAATTGGTAATAACTCTGAAAATAATGTGAATTTTTTAAAAGTCCTAGTTCAGACTTTGGAGAAGTCTTTACTTAATATAAGCACACACACACACAAAATATTATTATTATAGAAGCATTTTTTATAAAAGGGGAACGTTTTGAAAAGAAGATTATTCTAAGTTAAATTTTTGCCGAAATATTGTATTTAAATTAGTTTTTTTGTCATATAATGTTCTTAAAACCATTTTATACATGTATTCTAATCTAAGTGACACTAAATATCATGAAAATTATCCGTTTATGCTTTTTTTGTTTAAATCACGGTTCCGAACGTAGTCGGATACCTCAAAAACTTTATGAATGTCATTAGTTTATTTGTTTGAAAGATTAGAGCGTGAACGTATGAAGATATTTTCAATTTTTATTCCTTCAAATTTTATTGGGAAACATTCTGTAGCTATCTTGACTGTAGAAAAGAAAATATTTTAAATTGGACATACTTTTTCCTTTCTCATTATGTTTCTCAATTACTAACATTATAAAGAAAAAAAAAGCAAGTTGACGACATCTTTAAACTAAATCATTTTTCTTTGGATGTATTGTTATAATGGTATTCATGGTATTGTTTTTACATTTCATTGTATTGTTTTTACATAATTTTTTTTTTATGAAGCTAGTTTTTTTTCTATTTTTTTTTATAAAAAAGGCAATGCAAAATTGTTATACTTCTCCGATACTGGGGCAAGAAGATAAATCTGATCAAAGTTGAATACAATTTAATCATTAGAAAGTAAAAGACAGGACACCAGTTTTTCTCAAACTGTGTGTAATTCCAACCTGGGGGGAGGCGTGATATTCCTGCTTGGCGGGGGGTGCAAGCTTATCGAACAGTTGGAAATAAAAGATTTCAAATAAGAAATAAAATATACACATTTACACTGATATAATATTTTTATTATAGTATCAGTACTGCACAATGTTTTTGATAGTTAATTTATGCATACTAATTTAAAAACAAGTTTAATTATTAATAGTGCCTCTCATAGGCTTGTCATATACAAAATTTAATACTTACCTTGATAATTTGTATGGTTTTTAATTAAAATCGCATTGTAACTTCAACGCTATAGTACATTATTATTACATTATTCTGTTTACAACTTTAGAAAAGTAATGCTTTGAAAACTACTTGCAACGATATCAAAAAACGGTTATGTTTTTGTTTAACTATGACATCTGAAATCTCTCAGAATCATAGCGAAAACAATTCATGCGAAATAATTAAAATTCATTCGAATTTTCAAAATAATTGTTTTCGGAAGTGTAACTGTAAACATTTAATTTCCTCACACATAACAATTTTCTAAATCATCAATTTTGACACTTAAGATTTTCTAATCAATTAACAAACGCTTTTACAAGAGGAGGAAATATTTAAAACCACATTAAATGCTGCTTTCTGAAACCATTTACCGAGTTATGGAAAGGCCTAAGCCCTTAAGCAGTGTTGAGCTGCATTTAAATTTATCAATTTTTTATTTCTGACATCTAATCGATTCCGGAGACGAAGAAACAAAAATGGAAACAAAATAAACTATGAATCCGGAAAATATATTATGTAAAACTTATTTTATTTCTCTTTCCCCAAGCTTCGTTCCAATCCGGGAACTTAATGCATTTCACCTGTCAAATATATCAAAATTTTATTAATATGGCACGCTGTCCGAAAATCGGAAACCTGCCTGATAGGAAACTGAAAAATGCGATAAGGACTTTTTCCTATCCTTCGTTTTCTCTTCCTCATCGGCGCATCATGTCTGCACGTGTAATGAGATTCGCAGATTCTTGCATTTAAATTAACTTTTATTAGAACGTTGGGCTGTGTCTAACGCTGAAGGAAATTTCACGACGAAGATTTTGAAATGAATCGGAGATGGGAGAATAATAATTTAGAGAGAATATTTTTAACTTTTTTACTTATATTTCTTTTTTTTAATAACTGATTCTAAAGAGAGACAGAAAAGATGGAAGTTGTATATAAAGAAAAAAAAAAACGGATTACCTCAATTGTTAGAGTATGATTGTAGAAAACTAATTTGCAAAGCGTCTTTTTCTCATTTTCCTTTGCTATTGAAAGATTGATATGTATTTTGAAAATTACGATTGAATAATTATTTTATTCTATACCCATTTGAAGTAAATTGAAATTTTTATTTTCAATCTTACAATCGAGTAACGAAAGCTTTTCTGCATATTGAACACGTGGTAGTTAATGGATTTTGACTAAGTAATGGATTAAAGTATTCTCGACAATATGTTTTGTTTGTACATATATTTCACAAATGTACTTATTATAGTCCTCGCATTTTCCCATTATGCAGTTTTTTAATGTTTTGTATTTAATAATTTGAATAAGTTCAATAGCAATGCGCCATTTCCTTGAATATATATTTTACCGTTCTTTATATTAAGTTCTTTATGTATAGTTTATTTTTCCCCGCCTGTAAAATGTTTAGTTTTTCTTGCAGCGATTTAATATTTTGTATTAATGTATTTGATGGGAAATATTTATTTTTCTCTTTTTTCACAAGTTTATTTTTTCTTAATATTATTCACGTTAAAATTTGTAGCGAACCTTCGTTCGCTTCAGCTTGAAGATTAAACGAAAGAAAAGACATCTATAAAACTCAACATGATTTTTATTCGGATTAATTTCCGTTATGATCAATTTTTGAAATAGCTAATGGGAGCGAGTGTCAGCTGAAAACTAGAATTATAAAAAATACTCTTATGAAGTGTTTAGGAAGTAATGAAGACTCGAAGAGAGAGAGAGAGCTATGTTCTGTGGAGACGAACAACAAGGTTTCAAGACTCAAACTCAGATATACTGACAATTGAAAAAACTAATCCCACCAATTCGAACTGTCACCAACACAACTGAAGGTTATCTTCCTCCATAAACTCAATTTACTTAATTTTAAATATTAATTTTAATTTGTTTGTATCATGGTTTCTTTGCAGAAAGTAATTTCTGGTTCTAATGCCACCTCATCGACAGAGTAGGATCGATACCCACGAAATTCATCGTGGCAACAAGCTAGTCTGTCATTGACTTTGAGTATCATTTAGGCCGTGGTAGTCGAGTGGTATAGGTATCGAATCGTGGCTTGCCTTGTCACGAGTTCGAGCCCATTACCACTAAAGACCCGCCGTGTAGGGCAGCGATGCACGTTAAATCTGTCGAGAGCTGAAACGTACTCCCGTTGGTGTGGTGTGGTAGTTAGGAGAGGGGGTGCCAGCTCAGGTGTCGTCCACGTCACTTGACCATGGTTCAA